>OZ023263.1:150473576-151073576 GCA_964006375.1 Tillus elongatus | reverse complement strand
ATTAGATAATTTGCGTTATATACTGGCATTTCTTATATATGGCCAGACATTGTTGCCACCTAATAGTGAGCTACTATTCTTACAGAATTTTCAACAACAAAATACTGAGCTAGTAAACATTTTCAAGTAACGCAGTTGTATACTATAAACTTTTATTGAAGTGGAAATACGGTACGGTTCTATTTTTGTGTTGAAAAGGATTAAAAAATAGATCAATGTAAAAAAGATATAGTAGCGTGTCTCGCACAAAAATACAATTTACTAAAGTTCTGCACTTTTATGTTTCAGGTAAGATGACACCCTAACTGGGATATGAATGCCGATGATGGGTATGGTTTTACTTTTTAAATTTCTCTTTTATACCTTTATAGTAACTTGAAAAACGTTATATATATTTTTTTATATGAACAACTTCTCTAAATCAATACTATACTCAGAAATGGACCTTTATAGGTCGAAGGGCGCCAGGAAGTCCAATGAAGTTTGTCTGTAAATATAGCCCTTTATCTAGCAGTAAAACACAAACAATACTATAGTTAAAAATATTTTTCTAAGGTGGCTCAAACTAAGTTGGGCTTCTCAATCTCACATCCAAAGATTATTTTACCTTTTTTAAAAGCAAGTGCCTTTTTAGTCCGTTTTTTTTAAATTCTTAAGGTCATTTTGATGAAACTTGATGACCATCTTGACTTTATGGAAGTGTACCAAAATTAAAGTTTTTAGGTAAATGAGAAATGAGGATGTTATTATTTAAAATATTTTGATACTATAACGTACTTGCTGCTTACTAAATTTTATGGTATTTGGTGTCTAAGTCGTTTTTATAGATGCTATTCGATGTGCTAAAATTCAAGTTTTTGCTTAATGAAAAATTTAGTTCTATATGTACATTTGAGAAAATGCTACCCTTACAGGCTAAGGGGCTCAAATGAGTTAAATTTTTTGTATGATAAAGTGATTTTATAGAATACCGAATACCCGTAAGATTTTTAAGGGTATCTGTATAGTCGCACATTACAAGAGAGAAGACAAAATGTTATCTAAGATATGTGGGTGAATCATTTGTACACATGAAGTGAGCTATTCTGTTGATAGAATTTTCTCGATATTTACGACCTAACTGATAATACATCTTTTTGTTTATCGCTCTTGAAATAAGCGTGTTTGTGTCTGCTGATTTTGTTTGTTTGACTGACATGGGTATCAAATTAAAGCGATTTGCGAATGTATGTGCAATATTGCAGAATATGTATTTCACAACAACCCCCTTGATATGGGTACCGAAGTAAAGGCACCACAAGTAAATACAGTAGGCTACGTGACGCGTGCATAATTCTAATATGGATTCCAAGAAAATATGGTGGAATATATTTATCTTCACAGCCCTCTCAACATGGGTATCAAGAGAGCTTCACGCGTAGAATACTGCGAACTCGGTGGAGCTTTCATAAATAAAAAATGCCGGCTCATGTAGATGACGGAATATTTTTTCTCAACAACCCACTTGATATGGGTATGAAATGAAAGGCCGTCAAGAGTGAAATACAATAGCCTAGGTGGTGCCTTCATGAATTTATCTTGGGTATTTTCTTTGTTTTAGTACACCTAAGTATTAACAGCTTGCTTTTAAAAGAGTCTTAACTCATATCTCATTTTACAATAGACAGGTCATGTCGGTTATTAAGGGTATCTGTTAAAAATTTATTAGCTAGGAGATGACAGAGACTACTTTTTAAAACCCAAAAGATTAATATAACCTCTAAGATACTTTGTCAAGATGCATGTAGGAGTACGTTTTTCTTTATTTTTTTTTGCCGGGGCTACTTTATTTTCAACCATCTGCTTATATCGCAACTCTAACTACATCTTTGTGATTATATACAATATATAATTTGCGACACGGATATTGAATCACCTAACCTATGTGAGTATATTTCGTTGATATTTTGGAAAATAATCGACATTGCAGCTAATTTATGTAAGCATTTTTGGTTGATATTTTTGAGAACAATTACCACAAATCAAAGAATAATTGATGGAAATTCAAGTTAATTAAATGGATTCAAATAAGCGAGCTATGAGTTGCACCTACACGCAAATTTCCACGTAGTAAGTTGTACCAAGCAAATCACAACATAGTCGCTGTACATCCAGTGATGAATATTCTAATTGGTACAAGTTTTTGCCTATCGTATCACATATATGTTTTATATGAAATAAGTCAGGTGATCTTGCGACCCATAGAAAAGTGGTTACATCAGTTTGGTGTCAGAAGTCTTAGTAACTGCCGCTCTATCTGGTCTGAAATTATGATGTAAAAAAATTGGATACGCTGAATGCAAAATTTTACTAGCAGCTTCTCTTATGGGGTTCTCCCAAAGCCGCTATTAGCCCACAAGCAAAAAGTCTGGACACAGCAAGTGCGTTATAGTAGTGAATTTTGATAAAATGGTTTTAGTAGCAGATATGTCTCTTTTCAATGAAATTACGCATCAGATTTGGTTATCAGTATTACCTATATAGTAGTAACATGTACCATATTTCCTCAAAATAACTTTGTTTGAAAAAGTACAAAAATTTTCATGAGTCCCCACTATCTATTGGTAAAAGTGCCATATCATAATTCTTGGCAGATGCCAAAAATGTGAAAAATTGCAAAATAAGTAACTCGAAAACGATTTTTCCTTACCAATATGTATTATAATTGCATGGAAAATAGAAAAATGCAATACTATAAGAAAACTTTTTCATCAGCGACTTATGGGCCACCATGTCATTGTCAAAATGATTTTATGAGATGCAGCTTAAGTCACCCTATAATTAACGTATACGATTTTTTCTCGTATCTTGTATAATGACGGATATATTGAGCTTTACCGTAGAAATACGCCACTTGCATATACGTTAACAGATAAAAACTGAAACTACCCTCGGTTGTGGGTTCTACGGGGGATAGTTCGCGGTTTTCTCATTAACGAACAGTGTTTCTCCTAAAATTTACTAAAAGATAACGTATCGGATAAACTTAATAATATACATTTTTGCTTAGTTTTGTCAGATATAACTTTAAACCGACAAATTAAATACCTTCTAGATAACCCCAGACTACTTGTAAAATTCAGATGTCAGTATGCCCTCCTGATTGGTCATCACAGTTTGAGTCGGGGGTTATTAACTTTTATCTTAACCGTTGGTTGATGGTAAACCTTTTTATGAATATATTTTATGCAAATACGCTACCATAATGCCCCAGTTGCGTTAGCATATTTTGATTTTTCGGAAACTTGTGATTGTACGCTGAGCCTTTTGATATAACACGGTTCTAGTTGGTATTGAATAACGAATGCACTTATATTATAGCTTTTTTTTAAATTGTATATGCTCCCACTTCTGTCCTATAACGAGTATCTATAGACGGTTTACCAGAGTTAACTGTAGTTGAATCAAAAGTTTTAAACCAATAACAAATTTAATTTTTCATAGAGTTGAAAGTTTCTAGTTCCTGCAAAGTTTTATTATAAAACTCTTAGTGGATCCACTTTAGCATTGGTGGGCACATCACATCTCAGATGATTCCATGCAAATTTCCGTAGCTGCAATCTCATTACCGCCGTCGGCGGATCGATTTAAATCTCGACTATTGTGGAATAATAACTATCATTAGTAGACAGAATTCCATTTATTTTAAAATAAGGTTTTTAACGATTATTTATAAAATAATTAAAGTTTGCTTCTCTTAGGAAAATGTAGAAGTTTCTTGTTTATAGTATTTGAAGCCAGTGTATAAACAAATAGAAATAGAGATATATAGCAGCTACCTTACAGCCACAGCAGCTTCTTGGTTAGTTGAAAGGATTCAACAGTCATAAGAAGAATAAGAATAGGACACATACCAACCAAAGCATTGTATATTTTAATGATACAGTTGATATCAGTAAAACCTTTACAATGCCTCTTTATATCGCCACATCTTTTTATTACGTCTTCAATGAGGCTGTCAGGTCGTAAATTACTGTCAAAATCAATGCCCAGACCTTTGTTATGATCAATTCTCTCAAGTAATCAGTAATCAGACTTGATTACTGATCCGATAATCAATGTAAATTGTGCCAGACCTTTTTTTTGAGAAGGTTATACATTTGCACTTTGAGATGTTTAATATCTAATAAATTATTAGTCCTACACTAACTCAACAAGGGATGCAGTTTAACTCCTAAGATGTTACTATTGTGTCCATTGTCAATAGCATCTTTTTGATAATAGAGAGATATCGATGGTAACACTTTCGAACAATTTCTTCAATTGAGCGCATATTAAGACCTCTAAAACCGATGAACAATGGCTGTTTGAGCCTAAAGTAGGTATTAATTTTAGTGATATTCTGTACTAACAGTGTACAATTTTTTAAGGAAAATTCACTACTATAACGCACATGCTGCGTCCCAAAATGTTTACTATTACTTCCCATCCGTATATAATTTATTGCCTTCGAGCTATACTACAGATATGTCATTCCTTCAGAAACAAATAGAATCCAGATCCACTGTTTGGTATTAAAATACTATTTACAGATGGCGCTATTTTCAATAAGAATGAAGAAGCACCTTACATGTTTTTATTTATTTATTTTTTATAAAAAATCGTATCCAAGTGTATTATTTTACAGAATATAAAATATATACAATAATAAAACGGAAGTTAGCGCTCTAAAATTATGAAAACTACAAACAATGACATCTTTTTTAAGGGTATCACTCAAAAAAGCGACTTCGATTGGTATACATATGTTTGTGAACAAAAAAACTTCGCTTTACTTTGAACACCATAATTGGCGCAGGTTTTAATTTCGCAGTGTCTACAGTATTAGTAATGAGTCTTCTATTACACAACCTTTCAAAAACTTGAGCCACCTTTATTTAAGTAACCAGGCCTTCATTTTTCAAAAATACGTTCCGCGCTTTTTGTTAAATTGCATCCACTATGTTACCTGTAAATTTATTACAATTCTCAAAGAACTCATAAACTAATTCCGTTGATTCTGGTAATTACAATCCGTGTTTTAATTTAATAATACATTTGGGGACAAAACTATAGTTAGCTTTAATAAGTACCAATTGTTGCGGCTATTCGTTTCGCAAGAATATTTTTTTACATTCACCTAAGGTAACACAAGGGGAATGTAATTAAATTACTCAATCACATCTTTATACTATTATCATATTTCGGTGTAAACAAAACAAAAATGTAGTCCTGTTCCCCTCTGGTTATAAAAGACTGACGAGGCAGAGAAATTCCAGGTAAATTGTTTTCATAAAACTGAGCGCCTGGAAGGGCTTATAGAAAAAACATTCTTTACATTTTTTATCAAATCGTTAGCCTGGAAAATAACTCCAAGTTAATTGCGTGGATGGTACAGCTAACATAGATAAAGTTGCTAAAAAATACACACAAGTTTTTTTAAGCATCATCCATGTATTTTGCACCACCTGTTACTGTTAACAAGATTTTGTTGGCTGATATTATATTTTGCAACTAGAAGCGTGAGAACCCCTCTTGTATGAATTGGGTTATAGTAACATAATTATTTTTTTCTAATTCTCTAGACGTTACAAAATAAGATGAACCTACAGAACATCCATGTTTTAATTCCTGTAAGTGGGCCATATAACGATCAGATGAATCTGTTGTGTCATCTAATGTTGTATTAATATAATTTTCATTAATAATCTAACGAATTTCTGTCCACGTTGCATACTAACATTGATCAACACTAAGTTTCCTTGAGTACTTTCTTCGCGAACGTTGAAAGTGTAATACTTTTCCAAGCATGCGCAACGTATTACTTTTTAACTTATATCAGAGAACACTCTTGACATGCCAGATCTTTACATCATATTAAAACAAACTTTCAAAGATAGATGGGTATCCGAATGGAGAAATTATATACTAAATACAAACAATCACTAGGCATTGATATACCCCAGATGAACAATTGAAAAAAGTCTGGACGCAGCAAGTGCGTTATCGGAGTGAATTTTGATATCAATGTTTTTAATAGCAAATTAACGTCTTTTTGTAATGAAAGCAGGCCTCAAATTTGGTTACCGGCATAACCTATATAGTAGAAACAATAATGTAGCATACGTCAAAATATATTGATTGTTTGAAAAAGTACAAAAACTGGTCCGCTATTCCTGGCCAACGAAGCTCTTTAAGCTATTTGCCCACTTGCCAAGATATAATTTTGCATTAAAATTTTCAAACAGCAAACTTAGAAGTGATCCCTACATAAATATATCAGAAACTAAAGTCTGTATAAAAGCTGGAAGCAGAACGCATGTCGTTCACTTATGAAAGACAAAATACAGGCTGTTAGATTTGAAGAAAAATAGTTACTGCGGTTTGAATTTTTTCAAATTCAGTCACTATTTTTGAGCGCCCTGTATACGGCATCTCGAGTTTTTCGACTGAGAATATAAAGAAAAACCTACGTGACCGCGTCATTTTCATGGGACTCCAGACTCTTGGTAAAAATGCCCTATTATAATTTTTAATATGTGCTAGAAATTGCAAAATCAGTAAAATAACTCAAAAACTATAAACGCTTTCAATTTTTTTTCCTCACAAGGTTGTATTACAATTCGCTGGAAAATGGAAAAATGCAAGAGATCATAAAATGTGCTCGATTTAGTGTATGTATATATATATATATATATATATATATATATATATATATATATATATATATATATATATATATATATATATATATATATATATATATATATATATATATATATATATATTGCATACAGACTTGGACACTACTTCTCTGGCTTCACTGTTGGTTTTCGTTTTTGTAAGTGAAGGACGTAGCCAGCGCGTAAGCTAAATGAGGCAAGTGGCCCTTACCAATTCTGGATGCTCTAGGATGTTCTTCAACGTTTCTGTGACTATAGTTTCGCTGCTTGACAGCATTCTTAGACAGATAAAAATTGAATTAGTACGAAATCATGACAACTAGAAATAATGATCTGTTTCTATGTTAAATTATGATGTTTTGATCAAAAAATTTATCAAATTGAAAATAAAATGAAACAGATGACAGATCAGGCTTTCAAAATGTCTATGTGATGTATGTCAATATTTAACATAAAAATAGAACTAGCTTATAATAACTATGATAACAGTTACAACAATAAAATAACTAAACAATAACAGTATAAAAGCAGTCTCTATACAACGAAAATATCGACATACATCAACTCATTATCTTATTACAACTGTTTTGAAAGAATAGCTAAATTTATTTTCTTTGACTTATTTAACTAGAAAGAAGAATATCCAAGAAAGGGGAATTCATCAAATCAGTTTTCTCGTTTAAAACAAGGTAGCTATTGTCGTGTGTGTGCTTTTTTTACTTCTAAAGCTTAAAAAAGTGTAGTTTACGTTTGTCATTATAAAAATGTAGTGGTTGTATGCGGTTATTTACTGTAGGTCTATGTTCGGTATCAATAATATGTTTTGCAAATGTAGATTTGTCAGCGTGGTTATTTTTAAATGCAGAAATATGTTATTTGTATCGGGTGTTAAAATTTCTAGAAGTTTGACCTATGTAGATTGCGTTACAATGTGTACAAGCTAATTTATAAACTCCAGCTTTTGTCAGGAAACAAGATTTTTCATTCGTGTTAGATAGCAAATCACAGGTCGTGTTGTAAGATTAAAAAACAACCTTTGTATATAGTGCACTGTTTTATGGTTACTGGTTGAAGAAAATTTTCAAATGTCTGAAAGTCGTGATCTCGTCATAAGCGAATCTTTTCTATGGAAATTCATTAAAACAAAACTTCTATGCTAATCTGCTAAAAAATAGTAATGCAAAAATTGGTTACAAAATTTAACGTAAAAAAATTTTATAAGATATTTTTGTACAAAATTTCCCTAAACCAATTTTTTGCTCGAAAATTCATTAATATGCCATTATGCAACTCTTTCAGCTACCTTTGAAAAACTGGACAGGGAGACTACCTGTCTGTAGTTACTATTAAATACTATTTTTCACGAATTTCGTAAAAAAATGTTTTATCAAAATTTCGCCTAAATATCTTGACACAATAATTCGATTTTTTTTTATTTGTTTCAAGAAAATTACAAGCAATTTTTTTTCAAGAAAATTTCTTTAAAAAGTGTAAGTAAATATTTTGTACATGAAAACTCGCTAACTAAATAAATTGAAACTTATACAATCTGATCTCAATACAGACGTGACTTCGCGAGTCCAAAAAGAAAATTTTCTTTTGCCTGACGAAGCTGTAAAAAGCGAAACCGGTTACAGAGAAGAAAACAAGCACTTGTGAAGCCACCAAAAAAGTCTATACGGCTGTATTCAGTATGGAATGGTTTAACCGAGTTGGAGCAACGAAAACAACCTGATCTATTAAAATTTGAATTAAGTCTTAAAGAGTTCGTCTCTCATTAATGAAATATTTTTATAAAAATTCGCCAAAGATTTAGTGCAATTACACAATCTGATTATATAACATTTAATAAAAGAAAAAAAATAATGAAGAAGATATATCACACACTTGGGTTTGAACCAGCATCATCTCCAAGTTAATAACAATAAACCTCGTTCATTGTCTCTCAACTCAACAACTCAACAAGACTTTATTCACTTAACAAGCCTTTATTCACATTTGGTACAGGTTTACAACTTACATTATAAAATGTATTGTTTGGTAATTTACAATTATTTAAGAGCTCCTACTTACTGAAGTTGTGTATCTCTAATTCCGTTTAACTTTAAGATAGAAACTCATTGTAATACAACTCTCTTCTTGTGTTTTTTTTACAATTGTGTAGCAAAAAATTAATAAGTAAATTATCTATGATACTATATGAAAAATTATAGACAAAAACCTACTAAGAGCTATACGGAGATTGTTACTGTTTAATATTAAAATTAAATTAGAAGCGTATGTGTATTTTATACTAATAGATAAACCTTAAATATGTCTATTGTATATACAAATGAGCAGTATGCAAGGTGACATTTATTAGCAAGCCTGGAGAGGTTCGTTAAATACATCTAGTGTTTGGTATGGGATTCTGCGTTTTAGCTTAAAGGGTAGACTATTTTTTCTAATATTGGTTATGTCTCTTGTTAATGGGTTTATGTTTAAATTCTATCTATAAAATTTTGTAGCGAATTTTCTTATAATATCTTTTATTGTTTCTAATTTTAGTTTATAATGCAGCTCTCTGATTCTGGTGTAACGACTATCATTGATTATTAGCCTCATACATTTGTTTTGAAATCTCTGCAGAGGGATGTATGATGTGTTGGAGATGCTAGACCAGACAGGTGATGCACACGTCAACGTTGGTCTTATGATGGTGGTGTAGATGAGTTTTTGTTTTGTTTTTACTGACAGAGCACTGTACTTTGCCATTAGTGGGTAAAAATTGTTTAATGTGGTATGTGTCGTGATAAGTGCGTTTTTCGGGTGACTTTTCCAGTTCAGCCTGCTATCCATGTGCACTGTGCTGGTGGTTTGTATTGTCTTATTGTCGATTTTAATTGCACTAAATATTTTGTAATCATTAATTTTTTTGGGGAATACTATTTGCTCTGTTTTGTCAGCATTTAGATCCAGTTTCCATTGTTTATAGTAGTTTTGCAGCAGATTTAATTGGACTTTTATCTGTTTGTTTCCCACCTCCGCACTGAAGGAATGCGCGTAAATTGCTGCGTCGTCTGCGTAGAGTGTGGTTTTTGTTTTTTCAAACAAGGGATGTCGTATAGGTAATATCTAAATAGTTTTGGGCCAAGTACCGAAACATACGGTACACCTGCGGACACGTTTTTATTTGATGATACAGTGTTGTTCACTTTTACTTTAAATTGTCTATTCATTAGGTACGATTTAATTAATATTACTAAATTGGCAGAATTTATAATTTCACCAGCTTGTATAAACAAAAGCATTGCTGTAACATTGCTTTTGTAATAATTAAGTGATATGACGTTAACGATTCTTGCTACTTGATGTATTCTGTTGTGTTTTTGTTTGAAGCCGAACTGACATGATTGGATTATTTTGAATTTCTTGTCAATGTTATTCAGTCGTTTTAATATAATTTTCTCTGTGATTTTTTATAGGATAGCGAGTAAGCTGATTGGACCGGAGCTGTTAGGTACTTGTGGATCCTTTTTGGATTTGAAAATGGGTATGACCTGCGCTATTTTCCATTTTTGGGGAAGTACTGTTGTATAAGAATGGCATTTACTACGTACATTAATTGTACTAGTCCCTTTCATGGGAGCTGTTTGATTATGATTGTGTGGATGCGATCTATTCCCGGGGCTTTGATATTCGGTAGTTTTTAATAATTTCAATAAGTTCTTTAGGAGAATTGATTAGCTTTTTAATGATGTTACTATCTATTGTTCGCGTATTTTCAAGGTGTTGTTTGGGATAACTAGTTACAGCGTCTTGCTCAGTAATATTATTCGTTACGTCTATTTTGTGTATTTTTTTAAATTCTGTGGCTAGTATTTCAGATTTGTCTTCATCTGTAAAGGCTGTTCCATTTTGCTTGAGGACAGTACTAAATGCATTCTTGAGAAATTTGAATAACTTCCACAATATTTTATCATTTGGGTTTGCGTTTTCCAATTTGCGAGTTTGCCTGACTAACTGAGCTATAGAGGAATACGATAAGCTAGTTTTAACGGACGTGTTATAAGTTTAATGTACACTTATGCTTTAGCATAACAAATAACGTCTATTTCAAATGGACTTCTGGCAAAACTTTTATCAAACTAACGCTAAAGATCATCAATATGGCCTGTTTGGAAGTTCAATTATTTGATTATGTTTTCAGTTACTCATTTAGGAACTAAAAAACTGAATCCTGATACTGTCAATTATCAGGGAGAATAGGTATATATATATATATATATATATATATATATATATATATATATATATATATATATATATATATATATATATAACCCTAAATTATTTAGAATATAAGAATTGTTCAATTTTGTGTAAATTTTTCATTGCATAGAAATGACAATTTTAAGTAGATTCCTATATTTTCTGTACCCAATGTGTTAAGCATGGGTCAACGAATGTGAAACGGGAGAAGGAAATGTTGTTTAAAGTCAAAATGACGAGGAAAACTTTATTCGAGGCGCAAGCATTGTTTCCATTTTTTTAATATTAATAACTGGTGGGATTACTAATAGCACAATTTCCTTTTTTCAATTAATTTTCAAAATTTACTTTTTGAATTTAGTGGACTATTAATAATACCAAAAATCGTTAACTGTTACTATAGTACACACTTGTCTCTTCAATAGTCTCTCACACTCGTCGTTCAATAACATTTATAGGTAAGTTTGCATATTAGCGCAATGATGTTTTTTTGGAAAAAAGATTCAGAAACATGCTGGGAGAAACCCCTTTGTGCACTAACAATCAGACAAATGCTGTGATCTCAACTCCACAATAGAGTTAACAGACCTAAAGCAAATTTGAGATGCTGTGCAGGGTAAACATGGTGCAAAGGAGCAAAGGAGCTAGAAATGCAAACTGTAAAAAACTTACCTTAGAGAAGTCCATAGAAAGGAGAAACTCCTTACCAACCGTTGGGCACCAATCGACCACACCGTTTCTACATGAAAAAGTCCCACTTTGCCCAATTGAAAAAATCCGCTAAATAATAACGTAATGTGATCCGTTATTAGAATTAATAAATAAACTTTATAACTGAAGCTACTGCCAAAGCATCACATAAAGGGTCTGTCTCGAATTTATTTTCTGCAAATATTTCAATAAAATAAAAATAATGACAATTGAAGTTGAAACTTAAAGCTTACTAATTCCTTATGACATTTCTACACATAACCGTATTTATTTTAGGTTATTTATATAGAACATATCAATTTTGACATTTCGAATCGCGACGACTTTGACGTTTTAAGAAGAAAAAGTATACTTTCTCTAAAAGCTTATATATACGGGGTGCTTGACGTAGCCTGTTCGTTAGAGAATTTTTATTTTCAGAAATCGTATTATCATAAAACTGGGTACCCAGCCATAATCGACTGCTGCAAGTCTAAAAATTTTGGGACGCAACAAGTGCATTAGAGTAACGAATTTTCATAAGAATTGTACATTATTATTATACGGCATATTAATAAAGTTAATACTTTAAACTTACACAAACCTTGAAGATAAATTTTAGAGGTCCTGGTACGCGCACATTTAAAGAATTATTTCGAAAGTGTTACCATCGATTTCTCTCTATTATCAAGAAAATCTTGCGTTTTAACTCATTTTGAGAAAAATGTCCAAAACTCAATGTTCTATGAAAGTAAATCTATCTGTAGATAGTGTATGTCTCTTTAAAAGAAACTTGTATTACAAATTTCATTAAAGTTATAAAGAAGATTTCCAGAAGGAAACTTAATTCATATTTAGAAAAGTAAAGTATCTGCCAAATTATAAACGTAGCAGTTATTTTTCCTTATTAATCGCCAGTATGATTTCGTTTTAGTCAACCTAATAAAACCGGTTTTTTCAATAACAATTACAACAATAACAAAATTATGATTTCAGGCTCAAATGTGATAAACTTATTTAGGCGTTTTAAACAAAAATGAGACCTTGTTCAAAACGTATGAAATCTCTGCACTATTGTTTTTCTAAATGTGAAAATAAAACATTTAAAAAGATACATGCATCCAGCTGGATTTGATCGCGTCACCTTCTACGTGGGATGCGAGCATGATAACCGCTACGCTATCTGAACACCAGTCAACAAATGTTTTATTTGCGTCATACGTTAGATCGGCTCCATGCCCGGAATATTATATTCAAAGTATACATAATTAATTAATCACAGAAAATTAGGTAGTAGAGTTACCATTTAAACACATCCCACGGCTGTTTCGGTCTTATATGATGTCTTACGTTTAAGTTTAAAGATAAAAGAAACTATCTTAGAATCATTTTTATAGAGACTTGGCTTGATTTTGTTTAAATTTCTGCTCCATTATTATGCGGCAGCATAATATATTTATGCTGTGCTAAAACTGTGTTTAAGACCGTTAATAAAGCTACAAATATAGTGTATTTTAATAATTGATTGAATCGCCCAGTTAAATAACAATCACTTGGCAAATTTTTAATTTTATGTCGTCTGTCATTTTCCATAACTGCGGCCGAGATTTCACGATTGTGGGTTCGGGTATGATGTTTTCTGCCTGGTACATATTTAGTTTGGTTACCGTTGCTGTAAGGTTTGTACCTGTTGTATGAATTAATCTACGCGTGGCAGTTAACTACTCTGTCTGTCAGGCATTCGACTTTAACCACAAGGTCGTTTCAATGCATGTCTTTGGGATTTTATTTTTAATTTGGAAAAAACTCTAAATATTGTGGACCAAGTTACTTATTTGCACTATTTCTAGCCACATGGTCTCATTCCAGTTACTCTGACACTTACAAAAATATAGCGTTTGCAAAAAGTTTTTCCCGATTTTCGACCGGAAAAACTTGAACATAAAGGCTGAACAACGAACTCGACCTCGCTCTTTGCCCAGACAAGATTTGTGCCAGGTATTTTTTAACTCAAAAACTAACTATACACACACACACACGCGCGCGCGCACACACACACACGTATATATATATATATATATATATATATATATATATATATATATATATATATATATATATATATATATAAATTCGCTAATAAAATACTTCCAAAATGGCGGCACTTCAGATAATAGCGAAAATCGTCTCCATCTTTGTTTTTAAGTAGAAATACCCCATCTTGATTAGATACTTGGATTCTACATTAAATTATGAGTTCAGAAGGTCTAAGTTATCAACACATATTGAGCATAGTTTTGACATGTCACATTTTTCGGAAAAAAATGGAGTTGCAACGGTCTATTAAAAAATTCATTACTACTGAACCATTTGAAATAAATAAATGGTTAAAAAAAATCAATTCCTAAAGCCTTGGTCAACATTTTGCATCATTACTGACATTTTTGCTATATTTCATGCGCCCACTACGATATTTCAAATTTGACAATTAAAAAATGTCAAAAACTTCATTTTCTTCAAAAAGCGCCTACCATTTCTGACGCCAGAAGTCAATGGAGAATTAAATTTTATGGCCACTTTTAGTAACATTATGCATGCTTATCTTTAGTCGTTTTTGAATTATTGACATTTAAAAAAAAATCCTCAAGCGTAGTAGGCTTTGGAAACAATCGTTTTGATAAAATTTTTATTCAAAAAAGGTATTACAATAACAAATACTAACAACAAAATAACAACCAGTTTGCAGATCAACAACATAATTATTTCAATACAAATACTAGATGTATGCACCATTTTCATTGAGATAGTGTATTAACAATACTCTTGTGAACAGACTGCATTGCTCTCCGATTTTCGAACGGTTCAAAATGATCAAAAGCTCCCACTATCTTTCTTCTCAAGTCTTCGTAATTTAAAATCGGATTTGTTTGACCAAACCCCCATAAATAACAATCTAAAAGGGTAAGTTCCGAAGATTTGGTGTGCCAATATGACGGACCTCTATTTCTCCACCATCGATCTTCAATGAGTACCGCTAATTTGAATCTACGGCTCTAGTTCAATGTGCGGGGCTCCGTCCATTTGACACCAACGACAGACAAAAAACATTCCCATCCATTGCAATATGAGAATTTTTGTCGACCCAAAAATGCCGATTTTCTCGATTAATTATTCCGCGTTAACAAAATTTTGCTTCGTCTGTCCATATAAGTTCTTGTAAAAAATTACCATCTCAATGATTTCTTATCAAATATTCTTCCTGTGTACGTAGTTTCCGGACTGTAGACTGTGTAGCCTTATACATTTATAGGGATGTAACTTATGATGACAAACAACCCTTTGAAACAAGGAATAAGACATTTCTAAATCAGCAGTAGATCCTGTTCTGATTAACATACGTGGATATAATTGAAAATATCTCAAGGCGTGAGTTTCAACCTCTTCCATTTCTAGTTATAGGTTTAGTTCTCACAGCAGGCTTAGCTACCTTCCCATGATCAAAATATAATAATTTTTGAGTCTAAGAAATTATCCTTTCGTCATTTGTGGTAGATGTGGATAATTGAAGTTGAACGTGGGGCATGTTCTGTTAACTGTTCCTGTTATTTTCCGCATTAATTACAAACAAATGAAAGACAACACCATTCGGATAATTTTCCACGATGAAAATTGTACGAATTAATTCAAACAATAAGATAATAATGACAGAACGGTGACTCTGTTTGGCATATGACATTTTTTGCAAAGCCTACTACCCTTAAGGAGAAAAGGATAATATAAAAAAAGCAAATAACTCAAAAACGACTAAAGATAAAATACAGTTTTTGACAACTTTTGATTGTCGACTCTGAACTATTGCAGTACGCGCACAAAACACGGAAATGATGTCAGTAATGATGCAAAATGTTGGCGAAATCTTTGGGAATTGAATTTAGAAAAACCATTTATTTATTGCCAATGGATTAGGAATAATGGTTTTTTTTGAGACCCCTGCAACCCCGATTTTTTGCGAAAAATGTGACATGTGTCAAAACTATGACAGATATGTGTTAACAACTTAGACGTTCTGAAGTCAGAATTTGATGGAAAATCCAAGTATTTAATCAAAATAAGGTATTTCCATTTGCAAAAATAAAGATAGAGCCGATTTTTTACAGAAAATTCACCAAAAATGAACATAAAGGCGATCGATCAAGGATCTTCACTAATATACTAACAAGGTGAAAAATCAACCATGGTCAATTTCCGACTCGCCTACAACGTATTGGTTTGGTTAACCCAGCAATATGTGAATGTGAGTTTTCCTCTCTTTACGATGTTGATCATATGGTACCGTGTCCGCGGTACAACACGGTAAGCACAACGTAGTCACTGCTTCATAGCAATTGAAGATTACGCCACCGTTTAATATAACATACCTCTTAGCGTGGCGTATGCAGCAAGTCAGCAGTTGTTATGTAGGCAAAATTCACTTAATATTTTACTTCAAATTATTTGCCTGTTTTATAGATATTTTAAAATATGTGCAGGCTTTTCGTTTTACTGCTCTGCTATGGGTGGAATCATGTAACAAATTAGTTGACTGACTCGCGTGTGATGTCACGTGCACAGTTACACTATCTATCGTCTATCGTCTACCTGGCATACCGTTGTAAGTTTACCCTGATGTGGATCATCATATATGTATGTAGACATTTACCTATATACGCACTTTGTCCGTTTTGCCGTTTTGCTTTCATTTATTTCAACATTTAATGTTTACACACCCAGATTATTGTTTTCGTTTTTGGTACGGTCTGTTAGCCGTGTCAATAAAATAATCATTTTGGCGTTAACAAAACAATTCCGAAGGATTATTTTCCTTACGTCGAGCTCTTTCTTTATTTCCGTCTATAAGATATCAAACGCCATTTCAAATACATTAGAAAACGATCTCTTCGAGCTTGCGGGCGGTATTCGAATGTTTATGTATAAGATTGTTTTCACGTTTTGTTCTTCATTCTTGTCCCGTTGTCCCAACTCTCATATATATTTCACTGATAAAAACAGGCTGGAAAACTGAAACTGCTCAATAAATTTTATATAAGGATAAAAAAATCTTAACCTTTCCCAGCCTTCCTTCATCCTACAATGCCTGGCTGAAATACAGTTTTTACAAGATTTTTATGTCTTTCTATAAATAAAACAGTTTCAATCCTGTTTTTATGTCTTTAAAGGAAAGTTGCTAATATTACTTCGCTACTATTTTTTCTATCCTGGAATGCTTGACATTTAGTACTCATTTTATTTTATGACATTAAAGTTAAGAAACTATATACTGAAATTATTGAAAAATTACATTAGACTTGGTTGCTTCCGTTTATACAATATTGAAATACTGTTTATATATGAACGAAGTTTAAAATTAAATTAAGCAAAATTAAATTAAGTTGCCATGGTGATATGAGGTTTTATAAATAAGCTATCAAGGAGTGACACCCAAAAGTTGAATAGCGACAAAATTGTGAATTTTCGAAAAGGGTATGTCTGACAGAAAGCTTGATTTCAATAAAAGAAATTCGGTCACGTATTAAGTAGTTATTTTTGGTCGGTCCAAGAAAACTTTGCTGATAGAACAAAAGCCTTAGATGATCATAGTCTTTTGTAGGCTACTTTTAAAACTGAATTGCAGAATTTTAATAAGGACGATCAAATGTTAAGGATGAGGACCGCTCTGGAAGAACAATTTCTAGGACAACTCAAGAAAACATTGATTCTCTCCATAAAATAATCTTAGATAATCGACGAATTGAGATAAAGCATACAGCAGAAACATTCCACATTCCCTATGATTGTGATTCGTTTTGTTCATCACGATTTGTGTATAAGAAAGCTTCCAAGAAAATGGATTCCGCAATTCTGGAACGCAGGTAGAAGCACGCTATTATTTTGTAAAAGGTCAGGTCAGGTCAGGCCAATGGATCCTGATTTCCGAGGCCAACTTACCATTCAACTTTCTCTCACGCGCTCATTTGACAATGTCGACGGAAATGCACCAACGTTTTGAAGAAGATTTCTTAAACGGACTGGGTTTCAATCCCACTGTAAACAAAACATGGATGCATCACTAAGGTCCAAAGACCAAAAAGCAGTTGAAAGATTGCAAGCATTCAGGTTCTTCATGACCCAAAAAACGCCGAGTTCAAGTCTGCTGTCAAGGTTTTTGCTCCAGTTTGCTAGGATAAATAGAAAATTTTGCTGAATTTTCTGAAACAACATAAAACTGTCAGCAGAATTGAGAAACCTTCCCAAAGTTGTAAGACAACGCCCATGCTCACAAGTAGTTGTGTGCACTACAAACAATTTATAAAATTGGTTTTGAATTGGTTGACCACCTGCCTTATTTTTCGGATTTAGTAGCAGTAGTTGCCATGGAGGAAAGGCTAGGCCCAGGAAAATAGGCCGTATCCTACCCTTTCTGCCAACCCCAGCTATTTCTGTCAACCCTGGCCCCTTATGCCCACCATCCCATATCGCTCTTCGATTTCGTCACCAAACCTCATCGACGTCAAAATAAAGGTCGTGACGATTTTCAAGGAATGGAATTCACTAGTTTTCTTTGTAAAATCCCTAATCCGAAAATATCTGCTCGAAGATTCCGAAAAGCCACAAATTCACGATCAAATGTTTTAGACGTTTCCTCCATCTCACCGCATTTCTCGAAATTCGGATCCTTCTCGGCAGGTTTCTGCTAAGATTACAGTTGCCTGTTAGGACTCCAATAATATCATGAAGTCTAGTACGACTCCTAACAATAAGGCGGACAGTCTTATTTCTATCATGCCGTCCCAAAAAGCCGTTCGCTTATCTATAGCCACTGACCGAGCTCCAGTGCTTCTCTCTTACCTCCTTATTTCTCCTTGTTAGTTTCTCAAGTACGTCAGCTGTCTTCTGAATCAGCGTTGATCTAATTGGGGGTATCACAGAACGAATAAATGTATACACGTTCCTTGAGGCTCGTCCTCACATCCCGTCGAATATCTACAGACAGAATAGCGAATAGCTATGTTTTGAATGCCGTGGTATACGCACCTAGAGAGAGACCAAGATAAAGAGTTTTTGAGCTGTTTAGAACTACTTTCTACGTTCAGCTTAATAAGTTAGTCTTGAAGAAAATTATGTTAAACAAATAAATTTTTGCTTTAGAAAATTATTAGTTTCCTATTGTAGGCTAAACATTTTCAGTACCTCCTGGTGGTATAAATGCAGGGAATTGTTTCCTATTTGTTATCGCAATTAAAATTGATTGTGTTTATCAGCTTTTACGCACCTTAAACATTATCAAAAGCCATTGTGCCTCAATTGAAATCATTTTAAGTATCTTAAACTAGCTGTCTGGACATGGCACAGGGGGCATATAACATGCTGTAACAATTTTGTCTATGTTTTGTTTATTTTAATTGACTATAGTCGTTATTTTACCTAAAATCTGTCTTATGAAAGCACCAATCACCCACCTTTTGAACTCACTTTTGCTAATGTAATTTGCCTAAAAGTTTAAATTTCCCAATACGTTTTTCAGTAACAGTGAATTAATCTGATTTGGATATGTCATTGATTAAATCATCCATTATAAATTCAATGAGTCCTACATCATATTATTTGGGACACATGTACAAAAGCTGTTTATAGTGACCTGGATATGAAATTAAATCACATTGATATTCACTGAAATCAGTCATGTAATTATTGACAGACACGCTGGGGTATAATTGATCGAAATCCAATTATATAGCCTCATAATTGAGTGACGGTTATTAATTTACTTTGCTATAAATTGCTTATATCAATCAACTGCCTTCACCTGCTGGCTAAACGGTTGTTGGTGATTTTTCGATTAAATAAATGTTTCTGAATAGGAAAATACGGAAATACTTAATAATGAGGTAGGTTAGCATCTGCTGTTGTAACTTGTTAGTTCAAATGAGCTCACAACTAAATATCAGATTAGTTGTAAGCTCGTCACATTTTAGTGCGTTTGGTTCTGTTTGATTAAAAATAATAATGGAAAAACATAAGAATAATTTTTCTGTTTTTACGATTACCTTGTAACGATCTAGTAGTTGTTCTACTCCACGCCTAAAAAATCCAGTGGTAAGTGACAGCTCATTTAGCAAATTCTGAAGCGCTACGTCGTCAATGAGGCTAAAATTACTTAAAGCTTGTTGCTGTTTTAATGTTAGCAGGATGAAAGCAAGCGTTATAATGCCATAAACTTGACGATGTCTTCTTGGTCTTTCTTCTTCGTTTGGGACGACGGACTTGGCAATTAACCTCAGCAGTGATGGCATACTCCTTGAAAGCACTAATTCATAGTAGTCGACGCCTTCTTTATGTCAACAGGTGCATATCAAGCTACTCAGATGGGTGCCAGCTCTTGCTCGGAAATTGTCTCACTGTTCAAGTTTAGCCATCCTTTCTTATTTTTGATGTTGTCCGGTAACAATTTGGGACCAAAAAGGTCGTCACATAAGCTTAAATTATAACAGACTAACTCTCGTTGTTTTGTTCAGCCGTTCTAGATGCTTTAAAACGTTTTCTGTCGCAAATGTTATTGGACAATGAGGCATGTAGACTTTTCTTAATCAGTTTGTGTCGTTATGTGTATTAGTTGAACAAGAATTTTTGGCTGCAACAGCTTCTTACACCGTGTGAGATATATAGATATATTTGCACAGCTGAAATATTGTCCTAATTCCTGAGCTGCTGCCCGAAAGACGACCGCGTTTATTTTAGATTTCATTTAGAAAGAGGAAGAGCGCTTTATAGAAGACACCCACCACTTTTGATCTAAGTTATAGGCAAGTTGTTTTTATACATATGCTGCTTTACAGCGCTTATAGAATCTAATTGTATTATTATTATTATTATTATTATTATTATTATTATTATTATTATTATTATTATTATTATTATTATTAGTATTATTATTATACAGGGGTGGTAGACTTTTAAGTCCCTACACCGTGGCCTCTCTGGCCTACTATGCCCCAGAATTTACCTTAATCCTATATGATGCCCGTTTCTTTGCCAAAGTCAAGTATCGCCCCATAGTGACTGGTGTTTAGAGTTTCAAAGTTTACATTTTCCCTAGTAATCTTCACCGTGCTTCTATAAATGCCTCGCAGTGGCACATTATGTGTAGTCCATCCCCTGCACGTTGGGTCTGATTCAATCCCCAATGTACAGAGGTGTTTTTTCATTTGACAATGGCCCGTTACCAGTTCTGTCAATAATTTTAATTCTTTCCTGCTCAGTTTGGGCAGATCTTTTGCTCTTTGGCTAGATGGTTTCCTGAGGAGGGAGATTTGTTTCAGTACTCCAGATGCCACCGTTACAGTTTCGTCTCGATTTCATGCCTTGCAGTTTCATATGCAACCCCGCTGTATGGTTTTGGTCCAGTTAGAGGCCTTGTTCCCCATTCTTTTGCAAGCTGGTCTGCTAACTTGTGCTCTTTATATTGGCATGCGCAGGTACCCAGATACTCTTTATAATATTGCTTGCCGTTCCAGAGCAAATTCCAAATATCTGCGTTCTTCTCGTAATTGTCTTAGATATGCGACCATCGTGGACCCAAAGACATAATCTGGACTTGTCAGAGAACACAACACTTTCCATTAACCATCCCAATTTGATATGCCGTTACACCGCTTAAGCCGAGCAGCACTATATCGAGGTGTCAGTGAGAGATATTAAATGGTCCATACGAAGGAAGTCCAAAAGCGGGTAATTTGCGATATATCATTGCCAAAGAGACTCTTTGTTGTCAAACTCCCAAACAAGTATTTCCAATCGACCGTGTTCTGAAAAAATCTGTCTGTCTTTTAAATCCGTAAAGGCGTAAAGCCGCACATCTCACATGACAATTTTTATGTGGTGAAATTGCTCTAGGTCGTCCGCATCCATGACGACGGTTATAATTGCGTGCTTTAAAACACCTGTACCAGCACTGTAACACTGTTGACACACTGCGTTCTATGCAATCGTAAATTTGTCTGATTGACTAAACGGCTTCCCGCATACCAATAATGCGCTCCCTTTCGCATGAACTTAAATGATTGTAATTGTTACGTAAACGGGGACTCGGCATAATGACTTAATCGCCTAATAAATTAAGAACAAATTACTATGAAATATTGCTTCATACTGAAGGAAACGCAAATTTAAAGAGATACTTTTTTGATAAAACAAAATTAAAAAACTCTGGACGCAGCAAGTGCGTTATAGAAGTGAATTTTCATAAAAATGTTTTTAATTACAAATATATCGCTCTAATGCGAGCAGGCATCAATTTGGTTACCGGTATATCCTATATAGTAGGAATAGTGTATTATATTTTATCAAAATAATTATTTGAAAATGTACAAAACTTTTCGGAAAATAAACTTTAAATGTTTATGAGAAAACTGGTCTCCTAGCCAATAAACCTTAGGTTAATAGCAAATTGAGTTATTGAAATTTGAAACATTTAATGAAAATTCGCAACCAAAACGCCCTTGCTGCGTTCATACAAAAATTTTCCGAACATACAGTTAAATGTTGGTTTCCTAACCAACAAAACTTACGTTAATAGCAAATGAGTTATTGAAATTTGGAAGATTTAATGAAAATTTGCTACCAAAACGCACTTACTGTGTCCCGATTTTTTCTTACCAACATGCATCATATTTCGATAAAATATGCTAAAATGCAGTAACGAATTTGTTCTACGAAAATTAGCTAAAAATTATAAACCGTTAAACCATAAACTTCACTAAACCTACAGCAAAAGCATTAACTTAACTAAACCGACAGCCAAAACATCAGAGAAAGGGTCTATTTGAAATGAATTTTCTGGGAATATATAAGTAAAATGAAGGACAATGACGATTGAGACTAAGACTTTAGGCTTTGTAAAACATTATTTTTCAGACATTTACCTTCCATAGCTTATATTAGTGTCAGGTTCATTGCCTAGATATTACCAATTTTGACGTTTAAAATCGCGATTCTGAGGTTTTGAGGAAAAGCCAAATGTATTTTTCTTTGAATGCCTGTAACTTTTTTGTCCTTTAACCTACGAAGCTAAATTTTGGTAGGTGACTTGCCTATAATGATATAAACCCGCGTATGAAATTTAGTTGCCCTTACTTTGTTAATTTTGGAGATATAATTTTTTTTCTAAAGAAATCATAAAATTTTCCGGGAAAACCTCGGCGGATTTTCCTGGCTAACGAACTTATTCAAGCCACTTGCGAAAGGAAGGTACTCACCAATTTTGACGTTTAAAATCGCGATTTTAACGTTTTGAGGAAAACCCAAATTTATTGTTCTTTAAATGCCTGTAACTTTTTTGTCCTTTAACCTACAGAGCTAAATTTTCGTTGGTGTTTTACCCATAATGATATAAACCCGCCTAAATATTACCAATTTTGACGTTTAAAATCGCGATTCTGAGGTTTTGAGGAAAAGCCAAATGTATTTTTCTTTGAATGCCTGTAACTTTTTTGTCCTTTAACCTACGAAGCTAAATTTTGGTAGGTGACTTGCCTATAATGATATAAACCCGCGTATGAAATTTGGTTGCCCTTACTTTGTTAATTTTGGAGATATAATTTTTTTTCGAAAGAAAACATAAAATTTTCCGGGAAAACCTCGGCGGATTTTCCTGGCTAACGAACTTATTCAAGCCACTTGCGAAAGGAAGGTACTCACCAATTTTGACGTTTAAAATCGCGATTTTGACGTTTTGAGGAAAACCCAAATTTATTGTTCTTTAAATGCGTGTAACTTTTTTGTCCTTTAACCTACAGACCTAAATTTTCGTTGGTGTTTTACCCATAATGATATAAACTCGCATGTTGTTAATTGCGGAGAAATAATTTTTTTTCGAAAAAAACACAAAATTTTCCGGGAAAACCTCGGCGGATTTTCCTGGCTAACGAACTTATCCAAGCCACTTGTAAAAGAAAGGTACTCACCAAGTTTTATCAAAATCGGTCCATTATTTTTTTAGTTATAGGTGTGACACATAAATATATATATATATATATATATATATATATATATATATATATATATATATATATATATATATATATATATATATATATATATATATATATATATATATATATATATATATATATATATATATATATATATATATATATATATATATATATATATATATATATATATATATATATATATATATATATATATATATATATATATATATATTTATATATATATATATATATATATATATATATATATATATATATATATATATATATATATATATATATATATATATAAACATATAAAGTCTGAAACCGACCTCGGATTTGGGTTCCAGGGGTCCTAATGAGCGCTCATTTGAAGAAATTTTTTCAAAATTCAAAAGTTGGGATCTCCTCATTACTGAATTTTTTTAAGAAAATTCACTAAAACTGTACACCTGTTAAAATTTTTTGTCCATATGGTTATTATTTCTAATTAGAGACAAAACAGAGTACCTAGTGTAGAAAATCCTATTGCAATTCGTCGACTCTTACTGGGTCTTCGGATTTTTTGGAAAGTCAGTATATTTTCTCAGGTACTAAAATACAAAACGAATTGTTACTTGTAACCAAATCAAGTTTAATTATCTATCCTAATGGCAAGTAACATGTAACGTACTTTTCTACCACTGGCCTAATTGCCGTATTATATTAGTTCAATAATTGGACAGGGTCTCCAAACTTATAACAGTCCATTAACATGCACTAAATAACAATGGTCCTGTACACGGATCGTCAATCTTTATTCCAGTCAAACTGTAACACTCAGTGGTAATTTTTTTAGCCTGGCAAATTCTGCTTTGTTTACCGTTTAAGAGCCTCTAGTGCAAAAGAGCCGTTGATAAAATTCAGTATGAACGCGAACTTGTCTACTTTAGAATCCACATATACAGGGTGAAGCATTTCTACAATACCGCTTAATATCTATATATTAATACGTAAAGAAAAAACTTAGTACCCATTTTTAAGCACATTGGGCGAACGGAAGAGTGCGAAATTTGGCAAACCCGAAATTTATATGAAGAAGGAGTGCATAAAGATAAAATTTATATACAAATAGATTAAGCAATGAATTGGTTCAATCAGATAGTCGAATTCCTCCTGCCCGTGCTAGTGCTGGTTCTGACCGTTAATATCTAATCTGTCAATGTCAAACACATATTACTGCGTGGTCTAAGATGTGTATATAGATGCGTTCATACTGAATGTCAAACACATAAATGTCTGTGGTCAAATGGTCTCACTGAGGTTATAGAGGTGTACTCTATGATAAAAAACATCAATAACGTTCAGACTTAAAAAAATATGTTTTACGGTCGAATTTGGACCAATGCACAGGTTGACTAGTATTCGTTACTATAGACGATACAAGAAAATTGGATTACTTAATTGTAGGGTGCCTTGAGCTGCATCTTACAAGATTATTTTAATAATCACAGGCTGGCCCATAAGTCCTTGGTGATACAATTTTTTTTTAAATCGAATCCCCTTAATTTATTGTATTTTCCATCGATTTATGTGGCATGTTTGTAAGGAAAAAAGTAGTCTTCTTATTTTCTAGTTATCTCAATTGGTTTGTAACTGCGAACATTCTTGGCGTATATCAAAAATTATGATACGGCGTTTTACCAGTAGATAGCGGATCCCATGAAAATGGTGCATTGAGAGATGCTTTCGTTTATATTAGTGGGTAATTTTTATACTTTTTCAAACAATAAAGTTATTTTGATGAGATACCTATAGTACATTGTTTCTACTATAAAGGTTATACTGGTAACCAAATTGTATGCTTCCTTTTAGTAAAAAAACTCGGGACGCAGCAAGTGCGTTATGGTAGTGAATTTTCTTAAATATGTTTTTATTGCAAAATTCGCTACCATAACGCACTTGCTGCATCCAGAATTTCTTTTCTTACAAATATGCATTATATTTCGATGGAAAATGCAAAAATGCAATAACATAAGGCGTGTTTGATTAAAAAAATAAGAAAATTTGTATCACCAACGACTTATGGGCCACCCTATGATTGTAGAAATATTTTTTTAAGATGTAGCTCAAGACAACCTATAATTAATATATAAAATTTTTTTTCATATCTTGTATAATAACAGATATATTGAGCTTTATTGATTTTTTACGAAAATTCGACAAAAATTATATACCATTAAATGATAATCTCTATAGCTAAGGCTACTGCCAAGCATCAGAGAAAGGGTCTATTTTAAATGAATTTTCTGGAAATATTTTAGTAAAATGAAGGACAATGATGGTTGAAACTAAAACTTCAGGGTTTGTAAAACATCCTTCTTAAGACATTTTCTTTCCATAGCCCGTACTAGATTCAAGTTCTTTGCCTAAATGTTGCCAATTTTTGACATTTTAAATCGCAACTTTGACATTTTGAGGAAAATCCCAATAAATTTTTATTTAAATGCCTATAACTTTTTTGTCTTGTGATCTACATAGCTAGATTTTGGTAGGTAGCTTACGTATAATGATATAAACCCGCGTTGCCCTTACTTTGTTAATTTTGGAGATATAAATTTTTTACAATTTTTTTCGAAAGAAAACACAAAATTTTCCGGGAAAACCTGTGCCGATTTTTCTGGCTAACGAACTTATCCAAGCCATTTGTAAAAGGAAGGTACTCACCAAATTTAATAAAAATCGGCCCATAATTTTTAGAGTTATCGGTGTGATACATATATATATATATATATATATATATATATATATATATATATATATATATATATATATATATATATATATATATATATATATATATATATATATAAATTGAAACTGACCCCGGATATGTGTTCTGGGGAGCCTAATTAGCGCTCATTTGAAGAAATCTTTTCAAAATTCAAAAGTCGGGATCTCCTCATTAGTGAATTTTTTTAAAGAAACTTCACTAAAAGACCTATTATGTAGTTATTAAAAAGGTTTGTATAAAAATTTACTACCATAACGCACTTACTGTGTCCAGACTTTTTTTGTATTTAATAGTTACGTTGAAACAGTTATTACGTCTTTTATGAACATCATTAGTCAACTAAGTTGTAGTTTGCTCGTCCATCAGCAACCGATTATTGTAAATTATACAAAGGCAAAGGGACAACTAATGCAAAAAATTGCAAACAATATCTTGGTAAACAAGAACAAAAAAACGGTATAGATTTTTTTCAGGTCTGTTTCTATACAACTAAACTGAAGTTGCAGTGGACATTCCAAGTGTATAATTGTTTGCAAAATGTTTAACTAAGTAATTTTCTTAGCTTGTTTCTTCGCGTACAGATTCAAAAGCATTTACCTCTGTATTTGCTATTATGTTTATGATAATTCATCTGGATTTTATTTGTATGCTTTTTCAGTTTTTAATGTTTTCTGCTCTTTCCCTTTCAGGCATAATATGTAGTTGGGCAACAGTTCTTTTTAAACGTCTACAAAATGTATTTAAGAAACGAAGCTGAAGCATAATCAGAAGGTCAAACTAACTTACCTTTAGTGATGTTGGATCTTAATTATGCGAAAGCTTTATTGAAGTAAATAAAGTCCCAATACCACCCCACGCTCCGCATTTCTCTATGTTTTATCCTTTACTATGTTGCAACAATAACTTTAAGCCTGAATGTTACACTATGTGATCTAAATAAGATAAGTGTGCGTATCTTTGAAAATCTATGGATCGCAACGGAACTAGAAGTACTACGAAACTGGTCTACTTCAATGAAACTTTGACATAATCAAGATCGAACATCACTTAAGGTATGTTCGTTTGATCTTATGAATATGGTACTTACTTGAATATCGTACTTACTAAAGCAATTGTATCAATAGTTGTAATTGTCGACTACACTATTCATGTGTATTGTGTGTATGTTGTTCAATTTACCGGTTACACACAAACACTAGAAAACATGCGTGATATAATTAATAGAAAACCAATTAATGCTGTTTGGTTATACGTCCTGACATATTACTGAAGCATAAATTATTCGAAGTTGTAAACATCGCTGGCAATTAAATTAAGTCGGAGCAGGTATAATACATCGAACCAGCAGTAGTGAAGATAATTAAGTCAATTATTCAAAGAGTTATTAAATTGTGTATTGATTGTATTTGATATTAGCTGTAGCGTACATTTACCGCTTGTACTATTACGAGAGCTATATAGAGGATCATTTCCTTTTGTTACTGCGGGATTAAATCTATATTTTGCTTTATGTATGTGTAACTTCAAGTACACTGCAACATTCTGACTCACATATCTTTCACAAATCTAAATTTTATCACGCCTTTAAATTTACACTATAGCTTCTACACCTGTACTTTAGCTATAATGTTTTACTGCTTTAAAGCAAATTAATATTGCTAAGCAGACAGTAACCTAATGAAAAGCATTATGCATATGGCACCTTACATTATGAAAATAGTTAAGCTCAGATAACCGACTGACAATATAGCTGTACGGTTCTTGGTTAATTTTTTATTTGGCGCGCTCTGTTATCACTGAATCTACAAGGCTGCCAGCCATCCGCTTTTATTGTCCAGCTAAAACGGACACCTATGTTCTCGGGGCAATGATAAACCCTTCTCATGCAGACAAGGCTTATTTCAGAACGTGAGAAATAATATGCAAATGAGTGGAATCAGAATTCTTTCAGTTCTCAGCTGGAACTACTGGTTGCAACACCAATAACTCTTAACTTAACCTCTAAAGTTATTTAGCAGTAGTGGTCCGTCTGTCAGCACCAAAGTCGACAGCTGATATCTTTGGTGGACACTGGTGGTCGCATTCGACATCCCAAAAAACCTCCTCTGTGTTACAGAGTCGACTGAATACGGCTTGGCGAAATTAAATTTCATGGCTGCAGCTATCAGCGATGTTTTTGTATACTCGGCGACTAACCAATCCAGTGCGACGACACCCTTTCAGCGACTAGCACCGTGACTAGAATATTAGCATTGACAGGCAGAACTGAATGCACAATAATCGTCTTAAACAGTCGCTGTACCATGCGTGAGAAGTAGAGAATCGATACTAGTCATAAGATCTATAAAAGATATTACGAAAGGAATATAAGATATATCTTGATTTAACTACGTGTCGTTGGCTGACCATTTTATATCGGGCTGTCTATTCGGAAATTGTCTTACGTTTGCTTGTTTTCACTACTAAGACCAAAGATCGACCAGGGACCAATTTAACATCATCATTTTGAAAATATTGTGTACGAGTAAACACAAGCGTAATGCAATTTACGTACTAAATTTTTTATTAATTCTACGATTTCATTTTTGCATGTAGTTTACAATGTAGTCTAGCCGAAGTCAGTGTTTTTGTTGTCTGACCTCTTCCCTGGCCCAGTTTTACATTATGGGTCTGGAGTCGATAAAGACATTACAAGTTAAGTAACTGCGGGTGAAGAGGGGGCATTGACACAAAGAGATATATGGACGGATGATCACTGCTGTAAAAGGTGAAGCGCTAACCTCACTATTAGGCGCCATCACGAAGGTAGTTGCAGCCGGAAACCAAAACCCGACTAGTCCTGAAAGGCCCCGGTGAGCTGGCTGGTAATGTGCGTTCAGATACTTTGAGTTGTAATCATTGTCTCTCTTTACATGTCAATAGTGTATCTAATATTCCATGACAGTCCGGGGATCCGAAGACGGAAACCTAACCCTGTTAGGCGGTGAAAAATAATCCAAAAATAAAGTAAACTATAAAAATGACCTCCTGCAGTTTAGAAGTGGGATACACTGGGCATGGCATGAAATTTAGTATTTGTCTTAAAGTTCTGTTTTGTTTTTTCCTCTGTCTCCAGTTTGAGGATCTTTTATTTCGTCCACATTATCCCAAAACGTTCACAAAATGGCAAATAAAGTACTGGAGATGTAGTAAATTGTCAGCGCTGGCCCATTTCTTCTCCAATATAGGGACAAAGTATTTAAGGCTAGATATATTCTCACCACAATTAGAACCGCAGACCGGTTTCGCTATAATTAGAGCTCGTCAGTACGGCATACTAACTGCAGGTAAAATACATCTATAAAGTAATACGGCTATAGTAGCCAGCCTCCCAAATCTAAATGAGATGTAAGACACGTTTTTACACGTGTCGCCACCTTGTTGCGGAACTAAGTAGTATGTTGTCACGGCAGCTCCAAATAACACAGAATGTTAAAAAACTTTATAGGTGTATTTTCGCTGCAGATAGTATGCCATACTGACGAGCTCTAATTAGAGCGAAACCGGTCTACGGTTCTAATTGTGGTGAGAATACATCCAGCCTTACATACCACATAGTGTTAGAAAAAACAAAAACAGGGTTTAAAAAAACACACGCACGTATAAATAAATATGTATGTATATGTATGTAAGAAATACTTGGTTCTTGGGTTGAAATAGAGTCCATTTTTGAACCCAGCAAATATTTTTAACCGCTTTGTGTCGTTATTACGGTATCTGACACAATATCTTACCAACCCGACTAATGAGTCCAACAACGAGTTAGGTAGACGCTCCAGTATAAATAACGTAACAGCATCATGCGATGGTCAGATCTGTCTTGGGTGCAGGGTTAAACACACAAAGAACTTAGAGGCGACTTTTAGTTCTAATTATCAATAATTGGTGTTATTAATATTTTAAATAGAAATAAATTAACTATGTAGTAACATTTTGCAAAAATTATTTTGTCCCAAGTTTATGTGAAACCCAATACGAAGAAGCACCGTGCAAAAGAAACATAATTTTCCTTTTCACATTTCTTTTCCGTTATGCAAAACCGCAACGGTAGTAAATTCTCTTTCTTAGTAATTGGATGAAAATTACAAAGCCTTCTTTTCCTATTTATTCCTGAGTCGATAGCAGCCACTTGCTTTCTGGTTTTGCATTCTAACACCGGTACAAAACGAACACTGGTTGTAAAAGCAAAACTCGCAGCATTCCGCTGTTTTGTTTTTTAGTCTTATTTTACAAAATTACGTTCGTAGTTTTACAGATGTTATTTCCCGATTCAGCAGGCACCCATCATATAATTATGAAACATACTATGGTGGAGTCTGTCCGATTTCCTAGTACATAAAAGTATTTAAGAGGTTTGTTGGCATTACTTAATTTAAAAATATGGCCCAGATGAAACCAAAAGTGATATTTCTTACAATTCAATGCAAATTAAACTAGGCTAGAATATTTAAATCGATAATAAATATATATAAGGTCCTTGTCAGGTCATTTTCTTGTCAGGTCAATATAAAATATATAATGATATCAATGCTTAAATAGCAGTTTATGTTTTAGCGAATTTGACAATTTCGCTTTTAGGGGGGTAACAATTTTCGAATTTTCTAAATGTTTTTCAAATGAGCGCAAATTAGAATACCTAGAACCCAAATCCAAGGTCAGTTTCAGACATTATAAGATTATATATATATATATATATATATATATATATATATATATATATATATATATATATATATATATATATATATATATATATATATATATATACAACATGGTTTACAAAGCTTGTACGCAACTTGGAGACTTTCATTTTGTTTCATTATATAAAAAAATACTTTCCGAGGGCTTCATTGACCAGTTCTGAGAGCCCAGTTTTTGTATAGAAAATTGCAAATTTTCTTCTCGAAAGTGCTATACCTTGGAAACTCGTTAATTAATGTTTACGAAATATATTGCCATTAAACTACAGATGCAATGTGCTAAGATTAAATTTCATTCAATTATTGTTATCTCAGTTTCCTGCTTTAAATTTAACAGAATTTTGAAAGTGCTGCAAATCGTATTTGTTGTTATTGGAAAAGTAAATAATTGAATCGATAAAAGACATCGGACGCTTTGAAGTGAATTGTTTATAAAATCAGCTACCCAAATTGAATATAAATAACTATTAGCAAGTCTAATAATTCGCTTAGGAGATAAGGTATGTGTATAACTGAACTTATGAACAATCGCTACTATAACGCATATGCTGCGTCGCGACTTTTTTAACATTTTATTTATTTATTAAAATGTTATTGCTTACTACAAATGTTCTGGATAAAAGGGAGACACACCTTATAAGTAGAAAAGGTCTTGCACACAGGAATGCCCAAATAAGCGGGGCGCTTATTTGGGCATTGTACGGACACAGCAAGTGCGTTATGGTCGTTACCATACTTGTCACTTACTTTTATTCAGGACCTGTGAACAACATCTAGAATTCTTACGATAATTACCAAACAGTCTTTTTATTTTGTCAAAAAAAAATAAAACGTAAAGTACCCAAGGTATGTACATTTTTACCATAACATTTACAGAAAAACAAAATGTATTGCAAGTGCTGCCTTATTTTATATACCTTATTCGTTACCATAACGCACTCGCTTCGTTTTTTTTATTAAGTTACTGCCGTTTAATTATAATACCTATTACATTACCCAATTAAGTCGAAAAAGAGGAAGGAAATGGAAACATCGCATAAACTTTAATACACAAGTTTGTATGCGCAAGACTCTGGCCGGTAAGGAGAGCCAAACCGTAGGATTACCGAGATCACTTTTTCTATGTTTTATATATATATATATATATATATATATATATATATATATATATATATATATATATATATATATATATATATATATATATATATATATATATATCACTTTCTTTTTTATCGAATTAATACGGTATTACATCAGGTATAATGATAAAATGGCAGTAAACTATATTACTTTTCCTCTTAAAAAAGCATTAACGCAGCAGGTGCGTTGTGTTTTATATATATATATATATATATATATATATATATATATATATATATATATATATATATATATATATATATATATATATATATATATATAAAGGGTTCAGATCATTTCTATAATGATTCGCTACCATGACGCACTTTCTGTATCCAAACTTGTAACCTGTAAATTTAAATTTTGGCATACACCAAAAGTTATATAAGAGCAACCTTCGTATCAATTTTGGTGAACATAGCTTTGTTATTTCAGAAGATATAAAATTTTCTAGGAAAGAAATTCCACATAATGTTTCCGGCAAATTGGTCAGAGTTTAATGGCTAATGAACTTATCTAAATGCATACGCGTGCCACTAACTATACACACACACACACACACACACACACACACACACACACACACACACACATACATACATATATATATATATATATATATATATATATATATATATATATATATATATATATATATATATATATAAATAACTGGCGGTCATTACTGCCAGGAAAAGATTTTGTCGAAAAAAACCTGAAACTCGTCAAGTTTGCTTGTGAGGGGGACAAAAAAGTACAGCCCAAGCTTTACCCTCCTAAGCGGGGGTGTCATCCCTCAATTATTTTTTTAAATGGGAATAGGGGTCATGTGATGGCTGGTTAAAAAGAACTTTTGTTTCTCTGTTTATGGCTTTTTATTTTTGAAATGCGGTCTATGCTTTTAGAAGATATGGATTTTTGAAGTATCACTAATGCATTTCCCGAGACATTCATAATGCTTGAGTGGGGCCACAAGATAAAATTTTGTAAAATGTTTGCGCAGGTAATAAAAGATCATTTAGATTAAGGTGCTCTAAAAAAACCTTAGCAAAATATGTCGTGTGATAACCCATTCTTTTTGGGAGCACATGTTTGAGGTTTTTTTCGACAAATCATTTCCTGGTAGTTATGGCTGTTAGCTCGTTTTCAATGGGCCACATACAGAGTGGAAGAGCCAAATAGAATTAATTTAGTACCTGAATAACTGTGCATATTTATAAAAAAATTCAAGGTGATCGAGCAAACCCAAAAGTTTTAGCGAATGTGATCTGGTTCCATCAGCATGGAGCACCAAATTATACCAAATCAAAGTCCGTCAGTATATTGACCTATTATTACCATTTCAGTAGATAGGGAGATCACCCAATCTTACGCTATTAGACTTCTACTTATAAGGATATGTGAGCGGCACGAAATACAAACCTAACCACGTGATTTAACTGAGTTTAGAAGAACAACGTTTTCGATTAGGTCGGTCACGCGTCAGATGTTAACGTTCAAAGCCATTTTAATTTAAGAAGGGGATGCTGTCAGGACGTTCAAGGCCTGCGACATTTTATTTTAAGAATGGGATGCTACCAAGATGTTCAAGGCATGCATTTTTAACATCTACCCATTAAGATTGGTGTGTTTTTTTAATTTTTTCTTATTATCAAGAATAAAAGGCGATTATTATTAATCTTTTAGTCTGTTGTAGTGAATTGCGTCAATCATATGAATTTTTTTTGCTGTTACCTTTTTCAACAAATTTTAAAACCAGAGAACATTTAAATAGAGAATGAAGAGATCTTTGAAATGGGGCATCACAAGCCCCTATTTCGTATTTAAAATTTGGGGGTTGCAACTGTAACTCGACGGGGGTTTAATGTGAGGGTGAAGTCTTCACGCTGCGGGGTGTCATCATTTATAATATAAAATTAACGTGTTTCGGGATTTTGTTTCTAAATATGCACGATTAATCGAGATACTGAATTTATGAATTTATTCTATTTGGCTGTGGCACACTATATATATATATATATATATATATATATATATATATATATATATATATATATATATATATATATATATATATATATATATATATATATATATATATATATATGAACCTAATACAACGCCAGAAAGAGAACTCGGATATATGTTTACTGGGTTAGTTAGCGCCCATTTAAAGAAATGTTTTCTACAAGAATTCGCTAAAATGAGGAAACAAAAAAAGCACGACAAATAGGATTTGTGTAAATTTATTTTTATATACTTGTGTCTTATGGTTACCAAAGTAGCTATATTAGACTTGTTTTAGACTCTTCTAACTATATACTATACAAATAACTCTTAGTTTCAAACTCAATAAAAACTTCTAACATATGTAAGGTTTCATCACGTTATTTCCAAAGCAGAGCTGAGCCGCAACTAGCATGATGTGCTGGTTTCATTTTATAGTTATTAAACTAGTTTAAGATGACTAACTTTGACCAGACGCAGCGAAATATAGTAGTTCGAAAATAAATAAAATATTAAGTTGTATTCCTGATCTGACAGTTTCATTATTTACTAGGAAGCAGCGACAAGGGAATTTACTTTGGTATGTTTTTAACAGTTTATGGTTTACCATCTTTTTACATTTCAACTGTTTTTAGTTTGTCTTGCTACATTTATTAAGGTTCTTTGCAGCTCCTTATTGTTTTAATTGGTTTTGGGCATTTGATGCGTTTCGTTACGAATGTAAAGAAAAAAAAAAGATTTTTGTTATTTTAATAATTTATTTCTAAAACATAGTGATGAGGTGCTTCTTAGTAATAATTTACAGCAAAATAATACAATTAATGTAAGAAATTAAAACATCTAGTGATGAATATAAACACTCTGATGTGGTGTTCGTACTCACATAGTATGTTGCTAGACGTTTCTCCACCAAAAACTGCTGAATTTTAGGAATGTGGATTAGAACCAATGGGTATGGCTCCTGTAGCCATAGATAACGTTCGCATCACATTGAGCGGGGCCGTTTTGGATTAATTTCTATATGCTACTAGAACCTGTGGAGAGTTATCTGCTTTTGTGCCTTCTTATCCGTAGAGCTGTTCGAACTCACTTAGTGGATTGCTAGACGCTTTATCAACCATAGCTGTTCACTTCTTCAGTAGTTACAATGAAACTAAGCAGGCTCATTTTAAACATGTTAATAGAATTTCTGATACGATCGCTGCCGATAATTGCGCGACTGCAGATAACGTATATACCTCAGTCGTCAGAAATTCCATTTACGGGTATAAAAAGAGTCACTAGACCAATGTCTGTTTAGTTTGGGTCCATCTGCTAAAGATGTCAACAACTATGGCTGACAAGAGGTGTAGCAACCCACTAAGTAGGTTTCAGCATAGCAAAACAGCCTGGAAGCCATTTGGGATTCCAATTGAAGCCAGTCGTAAAAGTCTAAAATCATCTGTGAACAACATCCATTGAAAAATGTCTCAAAAGCATTTCAATAACAAGAGAAACTCAGGAAGGATATGTAAGGCCCTATCAAAACTACACCAGACATATCGTGGCATGTATAAGCATGCTTAGATCACCTACAACGACGTCATCGTCTATGGCACGTACATCATCTAAAACCATGAATTCATCAACAGTGGTTGTATCGGCAATTTAATTCACAAGTATAAAATATATCACCACAGAAATGGCCGTTTACTTTCAGTCCAGCAACTGAAGAAACCAACAGCTATGACGGTAAAAATGGGTAACCACTCCATTAAGTTGATTCAAAAAAGACAAAAGAGCCTGGAAGTGAGTATTCCAATCAAAACCAGCGGTGAAACTCTGAAAAAAAAATCATTAATAGTACCACATTGGTTACATTTCTGCTCTATGGGAAACTACAAAAAGAGTTTATTGGGCCTTAATTACTTTTGTGCACACAAAATAGCTGAAATATGTTGGCAGTGAACGAACTGGAAATGGCAAAAATAAAAATTTAAAATACACAGGATTAAGAAAATTTTGGAAATATAAGAACCATAACTGTCAAAGAAAAAATATATTCTAGCCCAGCTTGTTCTGTATTATTTAAGTGGGTGGTCAAATCAGTAAGGTAAGTCATGCTCATAGATTTAATAAAGTGTTCGAATGGCGTCAAAGAAGCGCAAGGTAAATTAGACAGCCTTGGTGGTTTAGTGATAAGAACGTGGGCCTCTGAACCCAAGGGTCCTGGGTTCGACTCCCAGTAGAAGATCATTTCACTTTTTTGGTGAATACTCTAAAATTAACATCAACCGAGGTTGTGGAATTGTGTTTGAGCAAATGTCTGCAGGTTCCGACCTTCGGAGGGGTATAAATCTGTCGGTCCCGTGCTAGTTACTAGCAGCACATATTTTGCTTTTTCCAAAAATAAAATTGTCTGCCCCATAGAAATAAGTGCTTTTATTTGTCCAGCCTTTTCCTACTGGCGAGTGGGACAATTATGATTTTGTAAGGGTTCACAAACATCTGCTTGCTCTGGAACCACTCATTTACTACATCCAGTGTCTCCTGAAGAGTACTTGAAAGTGCTTTTCCAGGATTTCTTCTAAATAATATAATGAGATCGTTCGCATACAGCTGAATCTCAACCTACCACAGTTCAAGGATTCCCAGGTCCCAAAACAAGGGAACAACTCAGAGAAGATAATACTCCTCCTTCCGCAGACCTCTCGCCATCCTAAAGCTTACCACCTCTCCGTGCAGCTAAGCGGTGAAGGTCCTGTTGCGTTGGGTAGTACCTTGTAAAATGCCCCGTCTAGGCCAAGAGTGAGTGAATCCAACACTTCTCTGCAAATGCCTGGGTTTCTTGAAAGGTTGTTGAATGATACCTTAGTAGATTTGTCTGTTTGATAGGCATAGTGGTGCTTTTTAGTTGGAACTTAAATCTGACATGGCTGCTAAAAATATTAAAGCTTGCCACCGAACCCGCTCAACGATTGTTCAGGAAGAACGATCATGTTTTTTGCACTTGTCGGAGTTTGTTCGAAATCCGCCAGAGTTACCATTCAAATAAAAAATACACTACTATCCAATTAAAGTTAAGACTTAAAATGGGCAACACATCAGATTTTAACACTTAGACGTCGCTTTTGACCAATGATTATGATTATTTTAGAGCGTCATGTGTGAATATTTAACGTCTCGCGTTTTTTGTTGTCAGAATTTTCAACGCCTTCTAGAGCTCGAATTTAAATGAACGCATTTAACTAATCTGCATACTAGATTTAACAGCAATACAGAGTCAGATCTTTGTTGTCTCAAGTCAGCTGATTTAATAGCCTTATGCTGTGGTTAATGTGTCACCTTTACCCAGATCATCTCCATTACAGCGGGAAGACAATAAAAACATTATATAACGGTAACATCTCACTTCTCCGCAAGACCTTGTGTTGCTCTATATATGAACAAGTTAGGTGTGGTATGTCATGAATGCAGTAAAAATGTTATGTGCGACTGCATAGACTACAAAATTACTATATAAGATGTCTCGCTGGGGCTGTGTTTATGGGCACTATCAGAGCTCCGTGCCAGACAAACTGTGAATATGCTGGAAGGTTATCTATATAATTTACGCCATTTCGGGTAACACCTAAATTTATACGTGACTGGAAAATAAACCCTTATAAAAATAAGATTGAGATTATTCAGAATTCACACGAGATTAAATTCGCTGATTTCCATGCAAATTTAAACATCTGTAAGTCGTAGAACAATTTGACACGATTGCTTCGTATATTGACTGTTGTTGCCCTAAATTAATGAAACTTGTCTAAACGCAGACGTAGAGCGGTTTTTATAATTTCACAAATCCTATCTTCTTTGCAACCGCTTTTGCCTCCCTCGGTATTATCAAGACGGGTTGCAAAAAAGAAAACAAACATTTGTGTAGCTAGAAAAGCTAGCAAAACATTAGTAATCTGGTTATTTACCACCTTACAAATGTCTTTCACACATGTGAAAACCAAACAATTATTACTTCTGGCCATTTTACGCAGAAAATTAACCTCCACTGTTCGGAAGTTATCGTATTATATACAGTAACCTGCTTGATAGAGTAGTTTTGAATTTTTATTAGAGTTGGCATCCTATTAAGGTCTCATTGATAGACTGAATTTGGTAGGATCCAGTGCTACACTGCATCACGTTCATCATCAACACTATTCTAAAATACTTCGGTTTTCACTGACGTGACAAAATCATGGAGTGAATGAGTATCATCAACTTCCTCCTGTGACTCAATAACTCTGCTTTCAACAGTTTTAATATATTTTTCATTTCAAATTTTTTCAACTGTCAACGCGGCATTTACTGTGTTGTTTTCAATCTCAGTTTTTCCTGGAGCATTTGTTTTTTATATTTTATTTTGGCTTATGACTGTCTCAGTTCTTTTTGGATTTTCTTTTATACATGATGGACTATTAAAAGTAGTCGTTATTATATATTTTTTTTAAACTTATTGGCAAGCGTTGAAGACAAGTTTGGGTCAATGACCCCATCTTGAGGCGAACGTGGCCATTCCGTAGCTTGCTAAGAAATCCTTCTTTAAACACGTGGCGACCATAAGGGAATATTTCAGTCTTTTTGAAAGCAGGAGCTATATTTTCGGGTGTTACTGATCGAGGGTAGGCAATTCCGTTAAATGCTTCTACCTGGTAGATTGTCACTCATGTACCTGGGTTAGCTTTATGCAGAGAACATAAAGCTTTATTAAAGAACATGTGAACTTCTGACCTGACCTGACCTGACCTGACCAGACCTTTATCTAGCGCCTGCAATTTTCGGGTGCAGAGAGGAGGCGCAGTCAAAATAGTAACACTAATATCTTTGCATACGTTAATTTCCTGAAGAGAATCATGGATTTAATGGTTATCGAATAAGAGAGACTGTTATCGTTTAATAATATGTGGTAATATGTCTCTTAAGCTTGAGCAAACCATTATACATTAATTCCGCCCGCTTTTTTATCGCTTTACATAGAGCTCCTGCTGACGTGTGGTTCTTGAAATGGACGCAGGAAAAATCATCAATTGTACTCCCAGATAGATTTGCAATGTGACCTGCTGTTACAAGGCAAACACAAGTTTTAGACTATAACAAAGAATTCTAGAATTGCTATTTTGGTTAGCATAAGAAAAGCCGCTAAGAGGGAACAGGAAGACAATGTTTCCACCAATAATTCGGCTCAATGTACCCACATTACTATTTTATCGCCAAGTATATAAAATTTACCTTTTAATCCTTAATAAGATAATTGATTTTGGTTATCTATCATAATTAGTCTACTCTTCAACAACAAAAGCAAATCGATATGTTGGTTTTTTCTTCTTCACAATAACCAACCAGAGATTATTTGAATAATACTTCATCGCTAACAAAACATAGGGCTCGATTTTTTTCAAAGAGCATTGAATCTGGTGGTATCACTGTGGTGCCACTTGTACAGTCCTAACATTATTGCGTGGCAGTGTCCGCAACCTCGGGTTTAATTTTCCCGCAAAACTTAAAAGCATCTCTCTGTTCTCATTTTCTCACATTTCCGCTACACCAAAGCTTTTGTCAGGTGCCTGGTAGTTAAAGTAAGGTACTAAGCCAAGTACCAGTTCTACTTTAAACATACTCAAGTCCGGGGAGTGAACAAGTTTTTATGTACTTATTATTTTTGTGTAAATACTTAAATGTAGTTTAGATATTATGCGAAAGCACATTATTTTGGCAAAAAAAATTAGCCAAGCAAGATCTTGGGTGTGAAGTGGAAAGCTTTTACAATGTGGATATATATGCACAAATGCTCAAAATTGTATGAGCTACTGCATGTTATTGGAGTTGCCCTTCCCAATGGACCCCAAATTATATTTGCCAAAAAGAAAAATATTGAACATATAGGTTTCGTTGAACTGTGGCAATTTTTGCTCAGGTTCTAACAGAATGGTTTAGGAAAGCAGAAAAAGATTTTTTTTAACTTAACGTCGGTCTATTTCCGCAACTTTGGCCAATTACCGACGCCAGGGAACAGTTTCACCTCACTGTCCTGGAAATTATGCCGAACCCCTGGCTTTCTGTAAGTAAGGTAGGGATCTTTAACGCGCCCAAAATCACATGAACACGGGACCGACGGCTTCAGCCCCCTGCGAAGGGCGGAACGTGCAGACATTCAACTGGCTCAAAGACAATGCCACAACCTTGACTGATGTTAATTTTACAGTATGTGCTGAAAAAATGAAAGGTGAATCCTGGGAATTGAAGCCAGTACCCTTCGGTTCAGATGCTCACGTTCTTACCACTAACCCACCGAGGGTCTGAAAAAGAGATTATAGTTTAAAATACGTATACTTCATTATTATTTTAATTAGTTTATTAATATTAATGTTGCAGTGCATCATTTAACAAAGAATTTTTAAACTTATGCTTGTCCAGGTTACAATTTCCATAGGCTGTGTCCAAACGGTATTAGCAAAACTTCCAGGACATTGACAATTTAAATTTTGACATGATAAAAATCTTGATTTTAGTGAATTTTCGTAGAAAAAATTCACTAATGGGGAGATCCCGACTTTTGAATTTTGAAACAATTTTTGCAAATGAGCGCGAACTAGGACCCCTAGAACCCATATCCGGGGTCAGTTTCAATTTTTATATGTTTATATATATATATATATATATATATATATATATATATATATATATATATATATATATATATATATATATATATATATATATATATATATATATATATATATATATATATGTATCACACCGATAACTCAAAAAATAATGGGCCGATTTTGATAAAATTTGGCATGTACCTTTATTTTGTAAATGGCTTGGATAAGTTCGTTAGTCAGGAAAATCGGACGAGGTTTTCCGGGAAAATTTTGAGTTTTCATTCGAAAAAAATTTTTATCTTAAAGAATAATAAGCCGATTTTAATAAAATTTGCCATGTACCTTCCTTTTGTAAATGGCTTTGACAAGTTTGATAGTCAGGAAAATCGAACGAGGTTTTCCGGAAAAATTTTGAGTTTTCATTCGAAAAAAATTTTTATCTCAAAGAATAATAAGCAGATTTTAATAAAATTTTGCATGTACCTTCCTTTTATAAATGGCTTTGATAAGTTCGTTAATCAGAAAAATCGGACGAGGTTTTCTGAAAAAATTTTGAGTTTTCATTTGAAAAAAATTTTTATCTTAAAAAATAAAAAATCTATGATAACCAAATTTGGTAGGTAGGTTTACGATATAAAAAGTAAACTATACACCAAAATTTAGATTTCTATGTTACAAGAAAAAAAGTTATAATAAAATATTTTGCGCCAGATCATTTCTATGAAAATTCACTACCATAACGCACTTGCTGCGTCCCGAGATTTTTATTTCATCATTTACTCACTCCATCTTTAATTTTAACCATTACTATTACTTCCAGAAAAACACACCTTTAACAACAATTATTTGCTGAAACATTTTTATTTTTTTATAATATTTGTTAAAATAAACCAACAATACAGACTGATAATTTTAAACAAAACAGACGTCAAAACGACAGTATCCTTTCTACAGCAGGAAACAACACACTCCTCAAAGATAATCTTTAACGAAAATATTCATGCAATGATAAAACCAAATCAATTGTTTTTAAAATATCTTGCCAGGAATTTATTTACTTAAACCGTTGCACCCAGAATGTGACCTGTTGAGCTGGTGAGAAAACCAAAAGCCAAAAACCAAAAGCATTTTGGAACGCCAACATAGTTATTTGTCTTCGTAGCTACCTCGGAGGCCTAGTGCAAATACGTGTCGACATTATTTCACTGGAGTTAAACAGCCTCGGACACTGTCAGTTTTTGGATGGGTGACTGGTTTCTGACCTCGTTCGTGTATGTTATTTGTAGAAAACATTTTTTAATAATTATTTCGTTCAAACATCTTTATAGGTAAGGTTTTGTTAAAATAATTGTCAATTTTTTCAAAAGTAATTTTTAGTTTTGTAAAAAAAAAATCTTAAAAAAACAAATAAGTTTTAATCACCATGAAAGGCGCGAGTTATGGTTGCACCACCCGGTATACTACACACACCAAGGCTACTGTCAGCACATATGGGTACGTTGCGCTACACCGGCTTTTCCGTCGACTCAGCGTCCGGTTGAAGTGCAGCGACATTACCGAGGGGAAATTGATCAGCAATTAATAGTCTATAAATATATGTCGAACATTAATATTCAACAGTTAGTCTTTACCATCCAGCCTTAATGGTATTAGATTACTCATATGTATTTTATTGTAATTTTTATATTATTTAAATTTTAATATATATATATCGTTGTACTGTAACTTCAATTAAATAAATTTAACTTTATGAAGTTCAATTGAAGTACAACTCTAAGTGGCGCAGTCGTTAGTATGAGTTTAGTGCCCTTTTGACAAAAATCGCAAAAGTCCGCACTTCGATTTTTATCGTTAAAAACTCAGAACCAGCTTCAAAGTCAACGAAGAACAGCATCGTCCAAGTTGATAAAAATAATTTAAGTAACTTTCAATTAAAAAAAACAGTGAGTGCGCGAGCGATCATAAGAGAAAATAAGGTTTGATACGGAACTTCTGCCTACGAAGTTGTCTGCCTTATTCGCTGTATCTTATGATGCTGAAGCAAAGAAGAACAGAAATCATCTTCATCTTCACATTGGCGTAAGTGCTTTCATTGTTCCTTTGAAATTCCTTGTCCTACCTTAATCTAAAATCGATTAAAGTTAGAAGCAAATATTACGGGAAATATTAATTAAAATTTTACCCAAATTTAAATTATTGATCAATAAATTGATGTCAGACTCTGAAACAGAGACAGTTGTAAATTTTAATAATAAAGTAAAAATAAATTTAGCACCTCCTAAACTTATAGTGACAGAGGAAAATACAATAAGCTCAAATAACAATCAAATTATGGCAAATAAATTACAAAATTATCACATTAATGCTATTCCCGCATACGATGGGGACCAGCATACTTTAGCTTTATTTATTTCAGCGTGTGAAAATTTTCTCACTTCATTTGTTGATAGAACAAATAATGACAATCCAAATAACCAATGGATGCTTAGAATAGTAATAAGTAAATTAGAGGGTAGAGCTAGAACATTGATAGGTAGTAGGGAAGATGCCACAAATTGGCCTCGTATTAAACAATTATTGCAACAATACTTCGGCGACCAGAGAGACGAAGACTGTTTAGCTAGGGACCTCTTGCTCTTAAAGCCAGACCCTAGAGAAACCCCATACCAATTCGGTATGAGAATACAAGACTCACGTAGTCTTTTAGCTTCAAAAGTAAGACTAACAACTGCAAACGAAGCATTTCGTTTAATTAAAAATGAATTTTACGATAAAGTGGCACTGAAAACCTATTTACATGGTTTGAGTGGTCAACTAGGGTTAGCAGTTAGGCTACAAAACCCGACTAATCTAGAACACGCTATGTCGCTTGTTCTGGAAGAAGAGAATTTTCAATATGGAGAAAAACAAATGAAATATCTCCACAATCAATCCACAAATTTTAAAAACTCAAATGTACCAAATAAACAACCTCAATACGTACAGAATCAGCAAAATAATAGAAATAACGTTCCGCATTTTACGCACCCCCGACAATTCCATAACCAACCCACATACAGAAAGCCCTTAAATTTACGTAATCCGCCCCCACAACAGCTGACACAAAACGTATTCAGACCAAATCCAAATTTCAGACCAAACTATAGGCCAACACCTATGGAGGTATCTGCAAAAAATTCCTCGATACATACACGTCCCAATCCAAATTTTAGACAACATTTCCAGCCCGAACCTATGGAAACGTCATCTAGAAATTTCAATACTCATCCGAGAGGTCCTAACGGGCCTAACGCACAGTCATCACCTACCCAATTATACCATCAAGAGGTTCAACATGAATTTAAATCAGACAACCCTGTTTATGACGAATCTTATGAAAATTATCCTTCAGAAACACACTCTTATACAATTCCTGAAGATGACGCTCGTTACTTTGACGAAACGAATCATGAAACGTACGAAGAAGAAACTAGATCTGAAGCAGCTTTTGAACAAACAGATAACATCGAACAAAATTTTATTCAGGTTATCGAACTAAACAAAAAAATATAGTACAGATAAATTCTGTAAACCACCCTAAATTGCCTTATATACTGGTCGAAATCAACCCCTCATTTCAAATGCGACTTATGCTTGACACCGGTTCGATGAAATCGCTGTTATGTGAAAATATTGCCCATAATTTTTATTCCAAATTTATAGAGCATGAAAAATTTCAAATTAAATCTGTTCACCAAACCAGTATTCATAATGAAATTCTAAAAATTCCTCTACCAAGTATATTTAAAACAGGCAGAGCTAAATTTAAATTCTATGTATTTAACATTAATAATCAATATCATGGGTTAATTGGTACTGACCTTCTCCAACAACTGGGAGCTAAAATAGATTTTTATAATAGGAAATTGGTAACGAAGCATACATGCATTCCCTTGTATATACCATGTGACGACGACATACATCGCGAAACCACAAGAATTAAATAACATAATACTGCCTGCGAGATGTGAAACAATAGTCAAACTTCCTATAGACTGTAGTTCCAACATAGGCATAATAAATAATATAAAACTCGAGTCAGGTGTAATTATTCCTGCATCTATCGTGACAGTTTCAAATGGCCAGGCTATAACCTCTATAGTGAATAGTAATGAAAATCCCGTACAGCTGATTATACATAAAGCTATTTATGCAGAACCTGTTTCAACTAACGAATTAAATTCCATTCATCATAACAAAGATATCGACTTAGAAAACATAGATGGTACTGCTAATGAAATTGACAAATTACAAATTCAAAATTTAAACAGATTAAGACTTGATCACACTAATGACGAAGAACGAGACATGATAGAAAACTTATGTTACGAGTACAGAGACATATTTTATTGCGAAGGTGTCCCATTATCATTTTCTAATCAAGTTAAACATAGTATTAGGTTATCTAATCCTAACCCAGTATTTGTTAAGCCATATCGATTACCTGAAGCTCAAAAGCAAGAAGTCAAAAGACAAATTGACGACTTGTTAAGACAAAAAATTATTCAGCCATCTTCCAGCCCGTGGAATAGCCCTGTCCTGATTGTTAACAAAAAATCAGATGCCAGTGGCAAACAAAAATTTCGCATGGTCATAGACTATAGACGTCTTAATGAACAAACTATTGGTGATAAGTATCCCTTACCCAATATTTCGGAAATATTGGATAAATTAGGTCGTAGCCAGTATTATACCACTTTAGACTTAGCCTCAGGATATCATCAAATTGAAATGAATCCTGAAGATATGGAAAAAACTGCCTTCAGCTCTGAAGGGGGGCACTATATGTACAGGCGTATGCCATTCGGGTTGAAGGGAGCGCCTAGTACCTTTCAAAGGGCTATGGATAATATCCTTAGGGGTATTCAAAATGAAAACTGTTTTACCTACCTTGATGACATCATAATTTTCAGTACTTCTTTGCAAGAACACATAGAAAGGTTGACAAATGTATTCGAAAGGTTAAGAAAGGCTAATTTAAAAATACAGCTTGACAAGAGTGAATTTTTAAAAAAGGAAGTAGCCTACCTCGGGCACATTATCACGTCCGAAGGCGTGAAACCAAATCCTGATAAAGTAAAGGCTGTAAGAGAATTCCCCATACCTAAAACAAGAAAGGAGATCAAAGGATTTCTAGGTCTTGTAGGGTACTACCGAAAATTTATTAAAGACTTCGGTAAATTAACAAAACCATTGACTCGATGCTTAAAAAAAATGCAACTATAGTTCATGATAGTAGTTTTATAGAAGCTTTCGAAACATGCAAAAATATATTAATGAATGACCCCGTATTACAATACCCTGATTTCACAAAACCCTTTATACTCACTACGGATGCTTCCAATGTAGCACTTGGAGCTGTCCTTTCTCAAGGGTCAGTAGGTAATGATAAACCTATTAGTTATGCTTCTCGTACCCTCAATGAAACAGAGCAGAGATACTCCACCATTGAACGGGAACTTCTTTCTATTGTTTGGGCCACCAAATACTTCCGCCCCTATCTTTATGGTCGTAAGTTCTATATATATACTGACCACAGGCCTTTAGTATGGCTTATGCAACTAAAGGAACCCAATTCAAAATTAACACGTTGGCGTTTAAAACTCGAGGAATATGACTATGAAATAATTTATAAAAAAGGGTCTCTAAACTGCAACGCAGATTCCTTGTCCCGCATCCAAGTTCATGCTTTAGAGGATGCAGAAATTTCATCAATCGCTAATAATTTTGATGAGGACGAAAGACCTCTCCAAGATTTACAAAGGCAGCTCAACACCCCAAATTTTGATGACGTTGTGCAACCAACTGAACCCGAATATATTCCGCCAATGAGCCCTCCAGAACTCTCTTTTATTCCAGTAGAAATTCCTAGCACCTCAAGCAACACTATTCCACCTATAAGCCGAACAGACAAAACAACACTTGAACAAAATAACGACTTACGAGACAGTGATCATTCACAAGTAAATGTAGAACCAAAAATAGGTATTCAGATATCAGATGTTCCTATAGAAAAACAACTAAACCAATATTATATATCTCCCGTACATAATAATCCAAGACCAGTAAAACAACTAAAGGTTAACAATCAAAATAAATATTTGGTGCAAATCCCGAGAAATGACAATCGACAAGCAATCATAAATTTTCTAAAGGAATATACTACAATAGGCAAAAGGTATTACTTTAATTTCGAAACAGAAAAATTATACCAAGATTTCTGTTCAGTGTATGTGGAAATATTTAACAACAATGCACCCATTATTATCAGTTGCCCCAAGCATCGTCTGCCCTTAGCCGACGATGAAGAGATTAACGAGGTAATTAGAAATTATCACGAGGGAAAAACTAACCATAGAGGTATAATAGAAACTATACAACAAATATCCAACAAGTATTACTTTCAAAAAATGCGTGAAAAAATAACGGCCTACATTAATGAATGTGAAATTTGCAAGCGAGCCAAGTACGATAGAAATCCACCCAATATACCCTTAATGCTAACAGACACCCCTAGTAAACCCTTTCAGGTTATACATGCTGACACCTTTATAATAGAAAATCAAGTATTCTTAACAATCATTGATACTTTCTCAAAATTAGGGACAGCAATACCTATAAGTAGTAAGAATCCGATAGAAACTGCTAATGCATTCATACAGTATTTTACGTACTATGGCACACCCGAACACATCATTATGGACAGTGGAACCGAATTTCGAACGGAAATCATCCAAAATCTTTTAGAGCTTCACAAAATTAAAATTCATTTTACTACACCTAAAAATCCAAATTCTAACGGTCCCATTGAAAGACTACACTCAACACTAATTGAACACGTTCGAATATTACGACAAACTTACACTAAAGACCCCATAAAAAATTTAATGAACTACGCCCTTCTGGCATACAACTCAACTATACATACATCTACAAATCACACCCCCTTAGAAATAACATTTGGACACACTTCTACTAGGGATATTTTCGATATAAATGATCATGAAAAGCTATTACAAGATTATCTAATATCGCACAAAAATAAATTAAAATTATTATATGAAAAGGTGAAAGAATTAATAGAGAAAAATAAGCTTCGCTCCATTTCTAACGCTAATAATAGAACCAATGATACCGACTTATTTAGAGATCAAACACATGTATATACAAAAGTAGACAAACGAAACAAGAATAACCCTAAATTTGACGGCCCCTACGAGGTTGTAAGCCTATCTGACAAAAATATAATGACTTTAAGAAAAAACAAAAAATTGTCTAAACGTCATTTACGAAATCTAAAACGACCTAATGTTTCAGGTCCATCTTCCTTATCCAAACCCAAGGACAAAGAATAACATTAGACAAGATCAATGACAACCCCGGACTATTATCAATTAACATGGGCAAAATGCAAAATTCCATTGACAAATGGACCATTATTCGAGTAATCCCTTTAACACCACTTCTCAATGGGTTTCGTTCCATAGATAAACAGTCCCAAGATATCCATGACATTATTCACAATTCCACACATTCTAATCTTTATCAAAACGAGATACAAAATTACCAAAATATCCTTTCCCATCAAATTGTGGAGACACAAAAAATATTTAACCAAATTATACCCTCTAATAATAATCGTAATAAAAGAGGACTAGTTAATGCTGTAGGTACAATCATAAAGACCTTAACAGGCAACATGGACGCAGACGATGCAGAACGTTATGATACGGCAATTTCTCAATTAACATCAAATCAAGACAAAATTAAAACAATAGTTGATAATCAAATCATGTTAACAGAACAGGCCATAGAAAAATTTGATAAAACCATATCCTCGGTCATTTTAAACCAAAACAAAATTGAGGAACGTTTGCAGTTGATCACTTTAGGTTTCGAACAGGAAAAAATTAATAACGAACACATAATGCGTCTGCAGATGGTGTATATACAATTGATTACAGAAATCATTAATATTAAAAGCATTTTAAGCACATTAGTTAACGCAATAACTTTTGCAAGATTAGAAACAATGCATCCATCCATATTAGAACCTGAAGACTTACTAATAGAACTTAAAAGAATTGAGAGTTTTGTAACCAATCTCCCCTATAAGCTTGATGCAAATAATGTAGCTTTATACGAGGAGGTGTCAATAATTAAGTGTTACTACAAAAATTATACTTTAGTGTTTGCTATTGAAATTCCATTAGTAGAATCTAAACATTATAACTATTACCACCTTTATGCATTTCCTGTGAAACAAGGTCCTAGTCAAAATTATACCGTCATCATCCCTCAATCCAAATACCTAGCCCTTAACGATGAAAGCTATAACTTACAAAACACACTATGCCAAGAAGTCAGCCCTGGAGACTACTTATGCAGAGGTCAAACGATGAATCAGATCAGTAATAGCAGCCCTTGTGAAGTCCAATTGGTCAAGTTCACCACCAGATACGAAACTTGCGAACACCACCCAGTCAACATACAGCAGATGAAGAGCCAGAAGATAAGTGCAAACAAATGGATAATGGTATTCCCCCGTGAAAGTACAGCACACCAACGATGCCGTAGCCGACAAGAAACCACAAATCTAGAAGGAAGCTACTTGGTTCAAATCCCCGAAGGATGTCAAATGACAGTAAATAAGCAAATGTTCTCCCCATCTCACAATGAGATAGTATCTACCTACCACATCCAACTACCCAAGTTGAAGCTTACCAACTTTCAGCTACAAGAGGTAGTAAATACAGCCCCAATCAAATTAGAATCAATAGATCTGGATGAATTACAAAAAACAAAGCATCAACTACAACACCAACGGTCATTATTGAATGCAGTTCAACATCCGAAAGTAAGCCTGTCTACTAGCATCTGGACCATCCTGTTGTACGTGATTGCCCTGATAGCAGTCTATGCTTTATGGAGACTAAGAAAACCAACCAAAGAACCAAGATCCAACACCAACCAACAACAACAAAGATGCCCCATGGATGAAATCCCCCTGGAGAATATCACTTTGAAAATTTAGCTTCCCTAAATTTTCTATCTGGCCCCGGAGGAGTTATGGTTGCACCACCCGGTATACTACACACACCAAGGCTACTGTCAGCACATATGGGTACGTTGCGCTACACCGGCTTTTCCGTCGACTCAGCGTCCGGTTGAAGTGCAGCGACATTACCGAGGGGAAATTGATCAGCAATTAATAGTCTATAAATATATGTCGAACATTAATATTCAACAGTTAGTCTTTACCATCCAGCCTTAATGGTATTAGATTACTCATATGTATTTTATTGTAATTTTTATATTATTTAAATTTTAATATATATATCGTTGTACTGTAACTTCAATTAAATAAATTTAACTTTATGAAGTTCAATTGAAGTACAACTCTAAGTCGCGGCTTAGCGAATTGTCAAGGAAATCATTTTTTAAGTTAATTTGAAAATACTCTCAAATAGATGGTTTTGGTAAGTTTTTGTAAAACTTTTATTTGCAATATTTCAGGAAAAAACGTTTTCCAAGGAAAAATCATTTGGTGATAATGAATATTAGGGGCCAACTAGTTTTAGATAAATCGACTACCGATAGATAAAATTTACTATCTTATATGTTCTCTGATACTATTTTTATGTTATGGAAATTTGTTTTTACATTGTATGAATCTGTTGCTGTCAAGTTATTGACATTGTTAGTTCGCCGATGGTCACATGCGGTAAGTTTAAACTAACATTTTTGAAATTTTTGTTTGTTAAATGCATCTTTTTTGCTTTCTTGTTGTCTCCAACGTTTTTTGGTCAGGCCAGGGCAGATTCAGACCTGCTTAGTGTTTTGTGCATCAAAAAACTACCCCTAAACAAGCTGGTCTGCTTGTAGGAAATAAGAGTGCTAGTGGGGGAAGAACATTAAGGGAAAAGGGAGATGCAAAATGTAAAAAAGGCTGCTTATAGTCAAACTAAGCTATTTTGTCGATTTTATTTCTTTATTTATACACCCGCAGCACCACTGTTCCAGTGACATTTGAGGAAGTCGTTCCCACAACATTTTTCTTCTTGCTTATGAATATTATTTTGTACAGAAACTTGCTTAAAACCACTTCAGTCTTAAGCAAGTTTCTGAAAATAATTTTAGAAATTGCGGTTGGCTCCTAATATGCTGTATTACCAAGAATTTTAGCAAATGTTTGTGGAACATCTTTGTTGATGAACTTTTGTAGGAAATTTCTTTCTGTGCAGTAAAATTAAATTGTTTTTATAACACAATAACTTGTAACCTTGTGCTGTTTTTTGTCGTCCTGAAAAATAAAAACCTGTAACCCAGTTTTCTATATTAGTATAATTTATTTAGTCAAATATTCCAGTGTGTTCCACAAATAAACATGAGCTTGTGTTGTGGTTACCACCATTTAATTTATTGCTCCAAACTAAACTATCAAAATATTTTTATAAATTGTCACTATAAAAATTTTGTTCAAGGTATGTTTCTTTCTTCTGCATTTCTGTCAATAACACTCCTACAGCTGCCACTAGTATTCAACTACCATTCTAAAACAACAAATTCGAATATAAAATTTGGTATGTATCTAGTCTATATAGAGGCAACTTTTGTTCAGAACTTTACTATAATACCTTTGCTATTTTCGAAGATAACAAACATTTCCGGAAGATAATGAAAAGTTTTTCCAGAAAACTGATTCGGCTGCCCTTCAACCTAAGTAAGCAACTACTACCTGCCAAATTTATAATCTTCCCTTCGTTAATCGCTTGAATGAGTTCGTTAGCTAACCTAAGGAAACCAGTTTTTTTCCGAAAAAAGTTTTTTCTCGAAACACATTTGTATTTCAAACCTAAACATTCTCTTATTTTTCGAAATTTGAAATATTTTTATGAACATACGCTGCCATGATACACTTGCTGTCTACAGACTTTTTATATAATCTGAATTATTGCGCAATAATTTTGTGGAGAAACAATAAAAACTAAAATAATATAGGTACTATACATATAACAGTAAGAAGATAATGGTGCATTGAGCTATTATTTTCTTTCTAATGGACTGTTTGCGGAAGATATAGAACCACTGTATCATCTGCCGTAACGTATTTCCTAGACTTGACCTTCTGAACTGTGACTATACAAATGCTTTTACAGTTGCTTCTACGGCTCTTTCGATTTATGTGTTGAATTTATTACATGCAGTATAAAATATTTTATAAAATATTATGAGCTGTAATTTTCTATAGTCATATCTAAACCTATAATTTCTTTTTGTGTATACTTTATAACCCGCCTGAGTGTGTAAATGACGGCTATTATCAGGACAGCTATTTGGATATACAGAGATATAAATAAGATGATAGTATGATGTATAATGTACGTTTTTGTCAGCCAAAATTATATGTAGCGCTGCTTTTGTTCACAACAATACAATGATAAATTAATTTTTTTATGGAAGCGCATAAACGACAATCAGTGTGTATTTACCATATCTCATCTAACCCCTAATTTAAAATTTTAGATGCGTGCACTTCATAATCATCACAATCTAAACGCGATGTCGACTTGTCGTCGCAACAATAACTCTCTCAGTCTCCCGCAGCTCTTCTCGTTTTACTATAGATTTTACATTTAACCAATTGGACCAACTTTTCCAAATATTCTCTTGGTCTACTTTTTGGTGAATTATCTTTAAGAAAAAATTTGCAAATGAGGAGATCCCCACTTTTGAATGTTGATAATTTTTTTCAAATGAGCGCGAACTGGCCCGCTAGAACCCATATACAGGGTGAGTTTTAATTATATATATATATATATATATATATATATATATATATATATATATATATATATATATATATATATATATATATATATATATATATATATATATATATGTATGTATCACACTGATAAATCAAAAAGTAGTGGGCCGATGTTGATCAAATTCGGTACGTATCTTCCTTATACAAGTGGCTTGGATCAGTTCGTTAGCCAGGAAAATCGGCCTAGGTTTTCCCAGAAAATTTTGTATTTTCTTCCGGAAAAAAATTATATCTCCAAAAATAACAAAGTAAGGGCAACCAAATTTGGTACGCGTGTTTGTGTTATAAAGAGTGAACCATGTACCAAAAGTTGAGTCTGCAAGCTTAAACAAAAAAAGTTATATGCATATAAAGAAAAAGAATTTGGGGTTTTTCGATTAAAAAATGAGTTTTTATCACCAACCACTTATGGGCCATCCTGTGATTGTAGAAATGTTTTTTTTCAGATGTAGCTCAAGACATCCTATAAATAATGTATACATTTGTTTCGTATCTTGTATAATAACGGACATATCGAACCGTATTGATTTTCTACAAAATTCATATACCACTAAACGATAAACCCTATGCTAAAACTACTGCCAAAGCGTCAGAAAAAGGGTCTATTTGAAATTAATTTTCTGGAAATATTTTAGTTATAATGAAGGACAGTAACCGTTTACGCTAAGACTTCAGTGTTTGTAAAACATTCTTCTTACATCACCCGTATTAGTTTCAGGTTCTTTGCCTAAATGTTGGCAATTTTTACGTTTTAAATCGCGACCTTGACGTTTTAAGGAAAACCCCAATTTTTTTCTTTAAATGCCTATAACTTTTTTGTCTTTTACTTACAAAGCTAAATTTTGGCACGTAATTTACTTTTAATGTAAATTACTATATATATATATATATATATATATATATATATATATATATATATATATATATATATATATATATATATATATATATATATATATATATATATATAAATTGCAACTGAACCCGGATATGGGTTCTAGGGTTCCTAGTTTGAGTTCATTTGAGGAACTTTTTTTCAAAATCAAAAGTCGCGATCTTTAATTAGTCAATTTTTTTTTTTAAGAAATTTCACTAAAAGCGACATATGCATTGCAGTGTTGGCTGTCTAGAGGATGCTGTTATCATATGAACTTAACAGGATTATATTATTTGCATCAGTTGTTTTACAGGTGACATAACAACGTGTTACTTTTCGTACAGCCACAAACATTTCATTTTTCACTCCGTTGGTAAACTGTTTGTTTAATTGGCTATATACACATAACGCAGGAGCCGCAACTGTAGATAAATCGCACCACTATGCAACACAAAGTATAGCAGTAAATACATGCAGCAGCATATGCCTTGAATGTAAATGTGTGGTTTAACTGAATACACAATTGATTTGATTGATTGGCTAAATCCATTCGCCGAAAAAACTTTTTTATTTTAACAAACTTTTTTATTTCAACAAACTTTTCAGCTTATTTCAAAGGAAGCTCAACGCAATTGCTTTCGTATGGTATTTAAAATGTTTTTAGCTGGATTTACTTTGTACTGTGTTTGTCGTTTATAAATTGCTTCTAAAATGCTTAGTCTTTCTTATACGTTCAAGGCGGCCATCGCCAATCACTGACGCCAGGGATCTGTCTCACCCCAGCAACCTAGAAATTTTGTGTGCGCTTCATCGCGCGGTACACGCCACCGACAACTTCACGTCCTAAAGAGTAAAACGTGCCGGCATTAAGTTTGCACAGACACAATGCTACTGCCGCAGTAGTTGTTGTTTTTAGTGTTTAATAACTTAATGTATTATTAATTATAATATAGAAAAAGTAATCTACAGGCTTCGGTGGTATATGAGCTCAGACGAAGAGCCATGTAATAGATATCAGCAAATTAAAAATATCATTCAAAAATGTATAAACGTAGAAGTATGGATGCAAATAAATAGTATAGAATTAGAAAATTACCTAAACGCGAGACGGTCGGATCAAGCTCACCAATAGGACAGAAAACTACAATATACGTAAACTAAGGAAAAAAGTTATAAAGGACAACGGCGAAAATTCATCACTAGATAAGGAAGCCTTTACTGAGCATACACTATAGCTCAAACACACAATAATCAAACACTGGTTAACGTAGTTAGAATAAATGCTAAGGACTTCCAACTTCATAGTCAATTGTAATGCTTAATACATACCCTGGAAGAAAATGAAAATGGATACAAAAAGAAGAATTTTTTAAGAAGCACACGTCCAAGACAAACCAACAAACAGACGAACATGCCTGAGGAACATGCAGATGGCAGACCAAGTGAGAAGGACTTTATATATATATATATATATATATATATATATATATATATATATATATATATATATATATATATATATATATATATATATATATATACAAGGAACCAAGGAACCATAGATAAAATAGTTATTGTACTGAAGAAGCTGGAGATTGTCACATATTTATGTCTACAACAAAGATTGGAGCCATGCTTACGTCAGCAGCGACACCAATTGATCCACCTCACACATCAGGATTATATCAAATACCATGCGAATCCGTAGGTGTATATAGGACAAACAACAAGAACCGCCAGAACAAGAAGGCTGGAGAATTAACGACATATACGGTTACTGCAACCCACGAAGTCGGCGTTAGCTGAGCATACTATTTTGAAAATATCAAGTTAGAGAAAATGGAAGTTTTTGCCAGAGTAAAGGTATGTCACCAGCAAATCGGAGATCGAGATTTCAACTGGAACCTGGCTTCCTACAACTGATGAACGAATTTCACAGGCGGTAGCCACATGACACGGCCAATTACCATATGTAAGCGATTGCGTGAAGTCTAAAATCTTAGAGATGTGATTTAAATTTAGATATTAGAGTTAATTAAAAACGTTATTACAAAATTGTGAGTGGTGAGTTAATTTAAAAATGAGTAAAAGAGCAACTGTTTCTGCGCTATTTTGGCTAAGCGGAAATTTATAGTTGTTATTGAGCATGCGCCGCATTATTTAGTGGAAATAAAAACCACCAACAACATTAACTAGAAAAGAAAATGGATTACGAAGTTAAAACATACGACTTGAGGCTTATTACTGAAAAAAAAAACTTTTGCAAATAGTAAACTTTATTTGACTGATCACGAAATACCGAGGACAAAAGAGGTGAGATTTATAATTGTCAATATAATTAATTCGAATTAAGGTGAGCAGATCGTAAAAATTATTACAACAAACACATTCCATTCCGGATTGATCCTACCGGTAGGGTTAAAGTATATGGATGTACATAATAAAATACATAACATGAATTATGATTTTTCAGGTTCTGAAAGTTTAATTGATTTAAAAAACCCCGCCAGAAACAGCAGAAAGAGAACTAGATTGTGATGGTGAAAAAAATTACTTTAATTAATGATTGATAATTATTCCAATTAACAACAAATTCATCAAGACAGCATAGGTTAGGATACAACCTATCTTTTTCCAAATTAATGCACTTGTAGAATCCGTATTTTAAATTTGCTGTAACAATAAATAATGTATTTTTCCAGGAATTTCTCCACATTGAACAGGAAAGTACAGTATCATTTTGAGGTTAGGCTTGCCAGCGGAAAGTGTCATATGTGAAAGGCTAATTACTTCTTTAGTGAGAAAGCTAGATGTATTCGCATTTTCGTGGCATTTCAGATGCACATTTATAATGCATGCAGTATATATGTGGGCGTGAGAAGTGAATTTGCAATTATCAATCGCCTAACTACAGTTAAACGTAAATGGTTCGGAGTATCAATAATAACAAATGTTTAGAAACAATAAAATTGCTGGACGTTGAACTTGGCAGTTATTATAACGTATTGATATAATTTTCGTGCACAGTTCAGCGAATTCCCATGAACTGTTTTCCATGTATGTAACAATCCGCACAAATGCATTATATTTATCATGTTCGACACAGAGTCGGTAATTGATAATTGGAACAGATAATTATTACTCATCATATATAATCACTTCCTTTTAATTATATCGTAATAAGTAAAGACTGTAGATGTTTCCATTATTTAGTTATACGTGACTTCCATAGTTTCAGGAGGTTTTCATACCAGTTATAAAAGGTATTGTTTTGTATAGCTTACCTTATCTATTTTCTGTTGCTGTTGAGGTTCGCATATAAACTTTTATCGGAAATGAACAGTTACCGGCGATCACGGCAGGAAATGCGTTGTTAGCTCCAACAAGTAATCAACAAAGCATACATATTTCTAACTGGTTTATGTAATTTATAGCTGATTATATTGATTACCGTTTGTATTTATTTAATTCTCGTCCTTGACCATTATAGACAGTCACTTACTCCAGAAATATGTAATTTTTACATCACACGGTTGCAAGGATTGTTTATCTGTATAGTCTATACAGTTGATACAGAATATATTTCAGCGATCTTGGGAAGATTATCAATTTAATAGCATTTTACATCCAAACAAAATAGCACCAATAATATATTTTGTGATCCCACTTCGCCGGGAATCAACAGCAATAAACTCGACCTGCCAGCTCCTGTTTTGGAGCCATTTTCAAGAGGTGCAGGAAATATTAAAGGAAAAGCAACTTTAAGGAATGATTCTGTCTGCATCTGCCTGTTCCTCATACTATCCTTATCTGCTGCTCTAAGAAGTGGGCAAGTAAGGTTTTAGATTTTTTTACCTTTCATTTAATAATCCATATCCTCTCAATTAAAAATTATAATAAGAAAATTGTTGTTGAGGGAAAATATTAAATATAAACTGTAAAGTAACAAATTGATAAATTGTTAGATTGAATTAGAGAGTATTAATGAGTTCATACATATATTTGGTCCAAACAAACGAATATAAAAACAAAATAAAAATAGAAATTTTCGTAATAATCAAAACAAAACACAGATTTTTGGCGCTACTTGTGTTTTCAAACTATTTACAGGGCATATTCAAATCACTACCTGGATTCCTTTAAAACATATTAACAGCTACATTAAACAAAAAGGAATATTTACAGAAATATTAAACACGCATCATATAATTTATAATAATTGACACCCTAAACGTGGGGCTAGTATAATATATAGTAATATATATATATATATATATATATATATATATATATATATATATATATATATATATATATATATATATATATATATATATATATATGTATATATATATATATATATATATCGGGTTGAACCGCGTCTAGAACTTATTAAAACTCGATGTTTTGACTCCTGTTTTGGAGCTATTTTCAAGAGGGTAAGGAAGTGAACTCTAAGGCCTCAGTTTGATTACTTCTTAGAGAGGTGGATAAGGATAGGTTAGGTTGTTGTAGCTCGATTAGGGGGCCTCAATCTGCCTAATCTCCAAGTCTACCTGGAGATCGTCTTTAAGGTCTTAGTGTGTTCAACCCTACACCTGAGACAGATCTCTCTTAAAGTAAATAACAAAAAACATTTACAAAATGTTTTATGTTAAATTTGAATAAAAGTTTATAAGTGTCGTCATATAAAAAGTAACTGTATTTAAATTTCTTTTTGTTTTTCTCAAGTAAATATAAATTGACGAAGTGTTTTTAAAAGTTTTCTTTCTTTATGTTTGTTAAATTTTCGTAACTAATTTCAAAGTTTTCTAAACACATTCTTTTATTATTCAAGATTTCACAGTCTAAAATCAAAACATTACTGAAATTTATATTATGGCCAGTACCAAGATCATGTTCAAACACAGTAAAAAAGTGACATAGAGAATGGGCAACTAAAAATGGTCTTTGGCTTTATCTCAGGAACGGTTCACTGTACAGCTCCGGGAAAAGAAAGTCATGAAAAAAATGCCATGATATTTATCAAACTTAAAAATAATTTCCAGCGATTTCGCTGGAAATTATTTTTAAGTTTCTAGAGAGCGTAAGAACCACTGCTGGTAGGGAATTTGCAATTTTTACACATTTTCGCCAAGTAAGTGCCGAACCAGCAAAGTTGTTTTATAAGTCGACGTTCTGTGGGTATTTTGTTTAATAGGTATTTTATTAGCACTTCCGAAATGCCGATTCATTATATAAAGCCGCAATAAACACTATTCTGTTGTAGACTACTAAAGTGTTTTATGAGTTTATCTTCAAAACGTTTATATAGCAGGACTATAAAATATCGTATAAAACAGTCACAAAATTATTATGAAAACGTTTTCAGAGCCTACTTATAAAACATTTCCACTTATAAAACTAATTGTTTTATAGTGTCTTTTTATTGCATTTCGGCGATATTTTCAATTTCCTTATAAACATATTAAGAAACTACTTTTCGGTGACTTTCAATAACAGTTATGTTCAAGTACCTTTAGAAGCAGTTTGCTCTTCACAACAAATTGTTGTTTTAGTGACCATTTTATAACTCTTTTGTAGTATTGAATTTTTACAACAATATGAAAGACACATCATATTCCTTATAACATTAAATTGTCGCCTTGAATATAAATATGGTCTGGCTAACTTCATAATTTAACATGTTTATAAAAACTGGATTTTATACCCGCTTTGAGCCAGCTAAAACTCATTTTACGTTAAGCAGCTAACATGAATAAAAATTTTGTCTTCGATTTGTAATCAAAAAATAATAACTAAATATGTCAGATACACGGAAATGCAAAAACATTAAGAAAGTCAAGGATATGTTACTAAAATATGATGTGTAATAAAAATATAATTGGTGTTGACAATGAAAAAATAACACATCGATTTAATAAAACAAAGGAGCCCACAGAATGTATCCCATCTGCCCCAGATGAAGTGACATTATCTCAAAATACTTCTGTTAATGCAATATGTATTAGCCTACCGTAAACGGAAAGGCAACCAAATTCTTGTGATGGAATACCCTTTTACAAACAGTAGGGGGGCAGTTATATAATGATGAAATGCGAGGTAATTGGCTAATAGAACTAGAGTCCATTGAATATTGTAATTTTGCGATGGAAGTTGGGAAAAACGTAGAATTTAGAAAAAATATTAGGCAATGGACAGTTTCTTTTAATATCTTCGATTCAGCATTAAAAGTGCTATTCCGCAATATTAATGGAAGACTTCCTAACCTATTTTCACAAGATCCCAGAACATTTCTAAAAACATATCGAACGATTTTCGTAAGAAAGCTTGGAGATGATGGTAATTACTGGCATCTCTTTGCTGATGACGTTTATAGCGTTTTTTTTTCTAAGAGTTTTTTAGATCATTAGGGGTAATTGTATGTGCTATGTTTATCTTTACACTATAATCTCGTCGCGTTTATAACTAAATAATAAATTATTTATCATAGGTATAAAAGACAAATTATACTAAAACCCACTATTTTATTTTAAAAATTGGCCAATAAGTTCTCTATTAGCCATAGTGTGGCCAACTAGCAATATAAGCATATGAGCACATGAATCTTGTAAAAGCAGTTCGATCCTGTCACAAGAGCTTTGAATCAAAATGTTGGTTAAATGTGTTATAAAGATTGCATGGTAGCTAAATACGGAAATGTTTTACAAGAAGACGCCATTTAAAGATGGCAGCGTTCGAAGATATAAAAATGGCAAGGTTGAAAATACTAAAAAAACTCATATGTGTTGATTTTACAGCTGATAAATATATAAAAAATATCAAATGACGTTACCTGGATCAAATTGGCACATGTTTCCTGCAAAAAAATCAAATCAGCAAAACTATTTTTGGTGTGATCTTTTTTTTCTTATAAAATCCATAATTTGGGAGCGCACTTAAAATTTGTTAATATTATGCTATATATTTCACAATAAAATTTAATTCGCAGTAAAATTTTATTCTCCATATAACAAACAGTGTCTCTAAACAGATATTAAAGTGAGAGACGACATTCTTGGAATGGCCATCTTGTAAATAGTAATACCTAATAGCTGTGATATTTATATTTTCTGTCAGTGGCCGCTGGTGTCTTTATAGATAAAATTCCTGACTCCAGCTTTTAGATGCATTTAAAGAAACCTTTTAATTTTATTGTTGTTATTTCGTGTTGCATTTTCACTTGATAATGTTTACCAGAAACTACTAAAAAGCTTTTACAAAACTGTTAGCTAGTTGGCTTATAAGAATAGTATAACAAATAGTCAAGTATATTTTATAGCATAGTATGAGAACTGTAATCAAACTATTATATAATGTCAGTGTTGACATTTTTTTTTTGCAGGAATGTTTATAAAATTGTTTTGTAATGTTTACTTTTGTAAACATTACAAACCAGTTTTATAAAGCCTTTTGGCTTTATATATATTTACGGGGACTGAAGTATTTTATAAAATGGTGCCAATTTTGTGTTACAGCTGTTTTATAAACATATTGACAATAATTCAGAGAGTGAGATTATTTTATAAACTTTTTGTCTGAAACGTTTTCACAACTACAATAAAACATAAAATTGCTAGTTGGGTGGTATCTTTGACATATTCATAGTAATGGTCGAGCAACGGATGTTATTTATCGTCCTGTATATTTTTTTATATTTTCAAAATTAAAGTGGTGGGGGAAAATGGAATGTTTATTTTTTTAATTCCTAATTACCTCGGTTTAGTTCAACGGCACTTGGTGTGTTTGGACTCATTGAAAAGAACTTTTCTTGATCCACTATTTGCGCTCATTCTAGGTTTTCTCTGTATCTTAGATACCCCTAGAGAGGGCGTTGTTTCAATAGTTAGGTTATGTTGCTTATTTTCTGAGGAAAATCAAATTAAATTATATATCACTAATACCACAGTAGTATATGCTACAAAAGACTGAAGCTACCATTGAAATCCACAGTTCCTTGTCCTTGTATTACCACATGTTGATAACAAGGTAGTAACAACAACGAAGGTTTCCGCCATTCCGTTATCCTAACAATATTGAAGTGAGTTGAGTAGAAAACCTTACCACTTATAAGTACGAAAATATGAATCTATATCCCCTCGGTGATATATATATGTCTAAAAGTGGAACAGTGTAACATGATTTTAAAAAAATGAAGCATACTGTAAAAAATGACAATTGTCAAAATCATTTCATTGTTATTTACATTGTTGTTTGTGTGGTTATTTACTACCATAAGATGATTTTCACGAATGAAAAAGCATTGGACATGCTGGCTGTATACTATGAATTAATGCGAAATACAACTGTTGCTGCTAGTGAAGTACCCTAGAAGATGTCGGTTTTTCAAAAGAGTTTTTCTCCGACTGGCGGATCGGTTACGAACTAAAGGAAACGTTCATCCTCCAGAATGCGGCTGTGATGACTGTGTTATCTTTCGCTAGTGGTGGCTTCTGCTGTTGATGGCTTTATGAGGTTTACGATGATGTCCTTCCTCGTTGACGATGTTTGTCACTTTTAATTTTTAGGTTGCAGGTTTATAAACGATAAAAATCGACGTGTACCTTTGCGATTTTGTAAAAAAAATACACTTTAAACCTATACTAACGACTGCGCCAGGTTGGATAAGGCGCTTTTGGCACCTTAAAATCAAACAAACTTTATTTTAAAAATTACAAGTTTAATTATAATTCAAAACAAAGGAGAAATACAAGATGTTTAATGTTGAAACTGTCGTAATATATTTTAATATAATATTGTACCTGACCTCTATATTTTACCTAGATTATGCTTATCTAATATTATAAAATAAAACTACTTAAACTAATAATTGTATTAAATGTAATCAATCACCGGTTTTCGTATTTCCGCGGTGAATGACTATTGCTACACTAATGCGTGATTTCAATACAGCACTATACATGGTGCTGTAACTCGGGTCGCAGCGATGAAAATGTCACCAATGTGTTGACCTATGTCGAATCCAATCCAGATCTGAGTACCCGTATAGTAGCCAGGTACTTAGGAGTAACTCGAACCACTGTTCGAAATATTCTGATGACCACAGGTAAGTTTAAGCTTGAAGTAATGCACATTAATTAATTAGTTGTCGTTACAAAGTCAACAGGGAACGAAAATTCAGCGGGTGTGTAATAATAATTAAAGTAATGCAAATAATAATTTTAAAAAATCAGTGCTGTTGGTCTGTTATCGTTCGGTGTGCTTTTGTCAGGAACAGATAATTGGACCCTACATTTTCAATGCACCATCGAACGGGCAGCGATATTTCGATTTTCTGAGTAATTAATTTTCACTGTTAAAAAACGTACCTCGTCTGAATATGGTTTTCCAACATGGTGGCTGTCCAGCACATCATCGTTAAATGCAAGAGATTTCTTAGGTAAGGCGTATCCTGGCAGATGTATAAGAAGGGGAAGTTTCGTTTCTTGGCCAGCTAGGTCGCTTGTTTTGAGTTACTTAGATTTTTATTTTTGGGGACTACTGAAAGATATAGTATACTGCAGTCGATCTATTACAAGGGACGATATGATACTTAGATTGAAAAATGCTGTTACAATATTTCACGGGTAGAGATTGAAACTGTCGTTTCATATATTCCTTCCAGAAATCAGGCTTGTATTGAAAATGATGGATGAGAGTTTGAACACAAGAGAAGCCACTCAACCAGATTAGATTAATAAAATCTATTATATTTTTTGTAGTACATTATTCCTGTGTGGTTTTTTCGTTTAATCTACGTCAGTAGATTAAATGCCACTGTAAAAAACTATGTAAGGCGATAAATAACATCCGTTGCTCGTCCATTACATTGCGTATGTCAAAGGCACCACTTGATTGGCCAAAATGTGATGAAAATTGAAATGCTCCGACCAGCACTGATTCTCGCGCCCTCAAGCTGTGATTTTAGAAACGTGAAGCCACTTTACAGCGATTTATTATGGCAACTTTCCTCGCAATCGTTTTTTTTTCTTTCTGAAGCTATACAATTAAACGTTCCTGATACATGGCCAACGACCGTTCTTAGTTGCCTTCGTTGTAGATATACAAAACAGAACTTGTGATTTGACCTGCCAGTTTAGGCTATAGTACCGAATTTCGAGTTTTAAGAGAAGGAATTGTGTTTCCGGATATGTTCTACAAATTCTCTTAATGTATTTTTGTAACCATGTTTCTTTTTTACATCTTATAGTATTTTGTTTTGCTGTTCTACCTTCTGTTTGCTTTTTTTAACCACATTATAAAAGCTTTTCTTTCCTACATATTCTGTTTCCAAGGCCAAGCCTTCTGTCTTATAATTATACTTCGTGCACAAAACTTGCAAAATATCTTTATCATATGAAAACTGAAATGTTTTTAACTGACGAAAGTACATTGTCTATAAAATGCTTTCGTTGCTAACGCAATTATTTTTTCTACGCTTTGCTACATTTCTTTTTTATCTACGAAAATATGATTAAAGGTAGGAAACTGTGTCAGCGGTATCTTGTTTTAATTGCCGTGAAGTTGCCTTGCTTCAGGTGTTTTGTATTGTCTGATGCCGTAATCTTATTGACAATACATCTACAGAAACACTTGAGTACCGTAACTAACGCTGTCTAATAAATTTAAGATATTTCTGCTAAATTATATAAGTAAGTTCTTTCTAATGGTTTAATAATATTTTAAATTAATGTCACCCTTTCGTGCCGGGATATTTTAGAATCAAACATATGACTAATATTAGACTAGGTACTATTAATTGACAATTTATCTTTTAGTGAATTTTTATTTTTAAAAATAAATTCACTATTAGAGAGGTATAGATGGTGAGACTTTTGCCAAAATTTTTTCAAATGAGCGCAAACTAGGACCACTAGAACCCATATCCGGGGTAAGTTTCAATTTTTATATGTTTATAAATATATATATATATATATATATATATATATATATATATATATATATATATATATATATATATATATATATATATATATATATATATATATATATATCCGTTTGATAACTCAAAAAATAATTAACCGATTTCGATAAAACTTGGCAAGTGGCTTTCTTTTATTAATGGCTTGGATGGGTTTGTTAGCCAGAAAAATCGGACTGGGTTTTTCGGGAAAATTTTGAGTTTTCTTTCGAAAAAAATTTTTTTGCTCCGAAAGTAACAAAGCTGTCTTAATGAAAATGACTATATGTATTGCCTTGGGAGATATCTCATTACGTACTGAAATTCAACTTTCTAAGTTTATAGAAAATTGAGTTATTCAAATTTCAAATTTTCTTTCGAAATTTTTTTTTCTTCGAAAATTACAAAGTTATTTTAATGAAATTTGCTGGATATCTTGTTCTATTATAAGCTCTAACGAGAATTGTATTAATAAGTACACTTGGAAAACCCAAACCACCACAACACGTTTTAAAAAACCCGATGATCGTTTCACTAACCAAGTTATCGTCGTCAATGGATGAATATCTTACATCTGCAACTCTGCTTATATTCTTGCGCACGTAGTCGGTCCATATCGATAGAGGGTGGGCAAACAACACAAATATATATATATATATATATATATATATATATATATATATATATATATATATATATATATATATATATATATATATATATATATATATATACAGCGCTCAGCTGTCCCGGTTGTCTAACATTTCTAATCAATTTTAGATTATCCTTATCTACGTGGTGATTATTATCTATATCTATCTATAGTACTGTATCTTAATTGTGCCTAATGTTCATTAAATCTAACTTCAATATATCTTTTTGTTTGTCCGATGTATTTATTATCACAGTCTTTACAACTTATTTCAGAAATTCGTGACATTTTAGCGGTTTAGCAAGCATTTAAAAAAAGCCAATTTCCAACTAACATATTCGACAAAAAAACTTGCTAGGTAACCCAAAAGACATGGATAGTTGTCTTTTGGGTTACTTAGCAAGTTTTTTAAGTATTTTTTTGTCGAATATGTTAGTTGGAAATTGGCTTTTTTAAAATGCTATCTAAACTCTCGTGATTCGTGGTTTAAATGGTAAGCGAACAAAGTTTTGTTGGCTTTTTCTCTTCTGAAATTCGTTGATTCTGCTAACATTTTCTTTGGTTTCTGTTTGTTAATTAATTTCTCCACTAGGCAAGCAGTGTATCCGTTATATTCGGCCACGTTCTTAAAATATCTTAATTATTTGGTATATCTATTTTTATTTGAAGGAAGATTAATTAACCTGTTAACTAAACAATCCAGACTGGTCATGTGTGCGTACGTATGATATGAGTCATTCGGAATGAAACTTAGAGTGGTGGTTTCCTCCCGTTGAACATCGAATTCTTAAGGGTCTTTATATTTAATAACCAGTACATCTAGACAGGGTAATTTATTATTAATTTCTACTTCGTCGGTAAATTTTATAGAGTCAAATATATTGTTCCATTTGGCAATAAAGTCGTCTATTTTCTAATGTTTGTGTTAAACACTGCGAAAATATCATCCACATAACGAAAGCATACTCTAGGAAAATACTCACTTCCGCCTTTAAATCTGTTTCAAATCTACTCATAAAAAGGTCCGCAATAAGTGGCGATAGGAGGTTACCCATTGTCATTTGTGTTTGTGGCTAATTTCTTCTACGAAAATTCGCTAAAATATTGGCCGTTGTTTAGTCACACATTGCCGTCATATTATGGGCTGCAGCAGCATGTGATTCACATAATTAGATATTAGGATAATTATTCAGAATACATTAAATCTGAAAATAGATTTACAAGGAGCTTAAACTTTTGCATTAAGCTGCTAAGTTAAGCGACTGTCTTTTTCGAAAAATAATGGACATAGCAATAGTGCCCAAATAAATCATAACACTATCAATACATTATAAAGCTTTAAAGTCTATAAATGATCTTGGTGTGAAAACATATAATGGGAATTACCACGGCTGCCACTTTGATTGAATTACAAATAATAGACGTAGGAGCTTTCTCCTTGGCTTTACAATAGCTTCTTATTTTTTACGACGAGTTTTCTTTGTCTGAGGATGCCTTAGGGCAAAACTAATACAAGGGTAAAGGAAGAGTATGTGTTTAGTACTAAACTGTTTCACTCGCCCTAATCAATAAATTGTTTTCATTTTGGTTTTTCAGTGTAACGAAAAAACAGAAATGCTACAAATTAATATTCAGTTTTTGTTTAAGCACAAAATTCAGCTCATGTAAACGAAGAAATAATTTTTCTGACAACATTTTATCTATTTATAAACTGCGAACAGCTTAAGCGCTTTTAACATAATCCTAGTTTCTAGATAATTTGCAATTTTATTGGAGGATTTCCATCTAATGGCTTTGAAACAGTTTTCATGTATGCATACGCTATTTAACAGCAAGATTAAATTGCCTGGGTTTCGATGATACTTGTTATGTGTTGCCTCATATCCCCTCTAATGGAATTACAGATTAGTTTTTGTGCTTTTCCTGCTCAAAGCATACCCCGTGTGATTGATTGTCTGTCGTCTATATTTAGAGCATTATAATCCCGTTCTAGCTCGACCGGGTTAGAACAAGATACAAAAACTGCAATATTGTCATCGTGTGACTTATGTTTTTATATTAGTCGCGTTATATAAAATACACGCCGAGCATTAAAAGTCTGGACGCAGCAACTTAACTTATTGGAACCGTTCCATAGTTAATACAGTCGTAGACTTTTCCCGTCGCTTCACAAGTGCTTGTTTTGGTGATTTTTCTTTAAAAAATTCACTAATGAGAAGATCCTGACTTTTGAATTTAAAAAAAATTCAAATGAGCGCGAACTAGGCCCCATATAACCTATATCAATTATATATATATATATATATATATATATATATATATATATATATATATATATATATATATATATATATATATGTGTGTGTGTATGTGTGTTTCGTTTCTTTAACGTCGGCCAATTTCCGCGACTATGTCCAATCACCGACGCCAGGGAGCAGTTTCACCTCACTATGCTGGAAATTTTGCCGAACCCCACCTTTCTGTAAGGGGAGTAGGGATCTTTAACGTGCCCAACATCGTATGGATACGGGACCGACGGCTTTACGTCCCCTGAACCACCGAGGTTCTTATATATATATATATATATATATATATATATATATATATATATATATATATATATATATATATATATATATATATATATATATATATATACGTATCAAAATGTAGACAAAAAAGTTATAGGCATTTAAAGAAAAAAATTTGGGTTTTTCCCCAAAACGCCAATGACGCGATCTGAAACGTCAAAATCGGCAACATTTAAGCAAATAACTTGGAAGAAATACGGATTATGTAAAGAGTGTTTTTATCTTTTATTGATATTGTGTCTGTCTGATTCCGAAGAAGATTCACAGAATTTATTAAATTTAGAATATAGGCTTAGAGAAATAAGCATTAGCGAGAATCGTAATTTAGAAATACCTATAAGTGTAGACGAGAAAATAAAATGGCAGATCAATTCAAAGATTTTTTTAAAGCTATTCCGGAATTCGGCGGACAACCTGCCAATGTGGGTAATTTCTTGAAAAGTTGTGACCTGGTTATGAACCAAATTTATGTAGCAGATGAATATTTATATCTGAAAGACTTTTTATCAAATTTCATACAGACTAAATTAACGAGGCAAGCTTGCTTAATAATAAACACAAAGATAATTAATTCGTGGCTAGACTTAAGAAACGCTATTGTAAAGAATTTCACCGATCAGCGCGATGACACAAGCCTGCTAGCATAAATGCTGACGTTAAAACAACGTAACGGCAAAGATGCATTAGCTTTATCGAATCGGTGCAGAAAGATGTAATTAAACAATCATTTTCAAAAGTAGAAAAATCTAAATTTAAAAACGGTAAAAATTTCACAACCAACTAAGTTTGTAGTTCGGAAGTAAATCCCATAGATATTGACAATCAATCTATGAATAATAATGTGGATCAAAACGAATGGAATAATAACAAAAAAACTGTACTTTTCCATGAAAGAAAAATAATCATAAAAACGTCAATGAAACCTATTTAAATACTTCCACACGTTGTGACGATGTGGAAGTAAAATGAAAGATAGGCTCTCTTTTCCAAAAATGAAAAAGAAAATTTAATCATTTACTAAAATTTGCGTATATTGTAACAAATCTCGATGATCAGATAAACGACAAACGAGACATGACGTAAAAGACAAGATACTGACTAATACGACATAAAACACATTTAGTAACACTGTAAATAGAATAATCGTAACAAGAAAGTTAACAACCGGAAATTCACTATAACCATTAATTTCAAATTGACAAAAAATTTGCTTAAATTATGAAAATATGTACAGATAATAGTAAAAGTAATAATAGGAAAACATCAAGTCAAAACGTTTCAAATAAAATTCATGAAGGACAATCATAAATAAAAATACCCAAATTTGTTTAATGTAATTATAAAGTTAACTTTAATATTATCGACGAGGAATTATTATTACTCTTGCTAAATTCATGATCAGTAATTATGCAATGCATTACACAGATAAGCTAGAACTTGTGGGTGATGAGTTACTACTGACAACTACCTATTATCTACATATTTCAGATTCAGGGTTAATTGTATTTTACATTAGAACATTTATTTTACAAGACTTGGTAATCCATCACGATTAAATTTAAACTTAAAATTTTAATCCCTTCATAATATCAAATTAAACACGAAAATTTGTGCAAAAAGACAACAGGCTACATTTAACACATATGATATAAGAGTCATGGATATATTTGATGCAAGTAAAGACACAATAATGAATTCATCAGTACTAATACCACCAGACTCATAAAGGAGTTAATGGGAGGTCGACATACACAGATGACGTCACACAGTTAGACAAAGACTGTGGTACATAAAACACACACCCAAAACACTGTAAAAGTCACGAAGGACTTTTACAAACTAAATTACCAGACTTTTAGGAAGACGATAAATTTCAAAAATAATTAAAAGACGTTACATAAATTATTAAGACACCGACAAATAATTGTAGTAAAAACACAAACATTTTTATAGAAATCATAACCGTCACATATTTAAAAAGGATTTTCAATTAATAATGATAAAAGTAATAATTAATAAAGATGACACAATTTAAACATAATTTCATAAAAAACACAAACCGTCTTCGGGACTTCACTCCATAAACTCTCAACTAGAAGACTTGACAAGCAACCCTGGTATATTTGCATAGAAATTAGACCCCGCTTGCTATGAAAACCACAGATGAAATTTAATACCCACGCATAACTTGAGACAACGACACTTCGATTACGATACATACGACACATGCAAAAACAGTAGAAATGATGACTACAAATTACCGACTTGAATATCAAAGTTATTTTAATTAATCATACGATATGTAGCATAGATGACATAATTATAGGACCTTTTCAAATACCGGTTATGATATAGATATAAACAATAATAATAATAATATCAGAAAACGACGCGGAATTATAAATGGGTTGGAATCGATTTTCAAATCGATTACAGTAGTAGACGGTGAACACATCTATCAGGCATTAGAAATATCAACCAAAGACCAAAACAAAGCCATGAATTAATGAGCTCACAACACCTCTAATGATAGAAGCAATTTCATAATTCAATCAAACTATAACAAAATTTAATCATAATCAGGAAACAATATTAACACGAATAAATGAATTCAAATGCACTATTGATGACCTCAGGAGCGGATAGGTAACACACTACCATAGAATATAACACTTGGAATTATTGACACAGATATCGTACTTATTGTATAACGTCCAAGAAATACTTCTCTCAACCGAAAACGCAATTCTCTTTTCAAAATTAGGAATATTTCATACGTCTATATTAAAACCCATATTTATACTAAAATAACTTGTCAAAATAAAAAATTACATAATAAATTTGAGACTGATAACCACACATGATGTAAACATACATGAAAAAATATTTAAAATTGAAACGGTCCAAATGGACTTCAAAATTAGTTGTCAAGTAGAAATACAATTAGTGAACGAATCAGATTATAAATATTATCAATTATACACCGTACATATACCGAAATTTCCTTATATATTCACAATGATAATTCCTAGAACCAAATACCTGATCCTGAGAAACAAAGAATATGCTTACCAAAACGAAGAGTTTCAAAATTTAAAGCATCAATTGTATTTTTATGCAAACGATAATCCAACCACGCTTAGCGACCAGAATCCATGTGAAATCAAGTTGATAAACTTTCAAAAACCCACAGACAATTGTAAACAAGAAACATTAAAATTAACACGACCACTGCCTCAAAATATGGAAACAGCCAATACATCGTAATAGCACCAGAAGAAGCAAAAATCAGAGTAATATCTGAGGAACAAAAAAAAGAGACCAAAATAATAAATGGAACAAAATTAATAACCCTTAAACCGAATTGCAATCTACAAGCAGGAAGCAAAATTGACAAGACCACTCAAACAACATCAGAAACCCAGCAAATGTTTAATCTACCAAAATTAGAATTCACCAAAGAAGAAGAACCCAAAAGTCCCTAAGAACTACCAGAATTAATATAAGACAACGTTCAGCTGCACGACATCAACCACGTCCAGAACCAATTTCAATGAATAAAAAAGGATATACCAGGCCAGATCAATATACCAATCTATCACCTGAGCATGATGACCATCTTACTATATGTAGCTGTAGTAATAGCCATCATAACGATAACAAAACTAGGGATGGAAAAATGAATAAAACAAAAGAAGAAACTTCAAGAACCATCGAAACCGGATTTCCCATAAAAATCAGGAATGAACCGTAGCTTCGTTCTTCAAAGGGAGAAGAGATAAATAAACCAAGAACAATAGGCCATTATGCAACATTGTAGCAAACCAAAAACGCAGACACAGGAGTCAGCATAATTATTAGAGGGCACCTTGAAGTCACCACAGTAGAGGGCACCTTGGAAACTACGCGGTGAAGTGAAACAAAATCGTGAGAAGCTGAGTCAGCAGGACTTCAGGTCACCTCTGAAAGACAATAGAGCCACTTCCGAGTGGAAAGGCTATAAATAGCCAGCCCGCCTTCAGCGTGCTGTTCATTCCTGTATCTTACATTTTACTCTGCACATCGAGTGCTATATTTTTATATCACACTTATGTTAAATGTTGATATCTTATTATTTTATAATTTATATCTTGAGTAATAATTGCGTAATCAATCAAAATAATTGTTTAAAAAATCTAAACGTCTTAACCGTAAAGTCACGTTGCGGTTTAAAATATAGGCAAACAAATTTTTTCTCTATTTTATTTTTCCTGAATGTCGGGCATTCCGCTAACAGTTTCTTTGTTCTGTCTATTAATACATTTTTCCACCAAGCAATCAGAATATCTGTTATGTTTAGCCACGTTTTTGATGTACTCTAATTCTATACTATATCTACATTTGCTTATGGGAAATTTTATCAATCTATTTACCAAAAAATTTAAACTGGCCGTTTTTTGTGCAAACGTATGATGTGAGTCATTTGGAATGTAACTTAGAGTGGTAGTCTCCTTCCTGTGGACATGGAATTCAAGAGTCATTATTTTTAATAACTAGTACATCTAGAAAAGGAAGTTTACTGTTAACGTTTAATTCGTAGGTGACTTTTATTGGAATAAATTGACAGTTCAGTCTTTAAATAAGATCATCTACTTTGCATATATTTGCGTTAAACACTTTAAACATATCGTCAACATAACTAAAGCACACTCTAGGAAAATCCTCAATTTCATTTTCTAAATCCGTATCAAATCTACTCATGAAAAGGTCTGCAATGAATTGAGAAAGTGGGTTGCCCATTGCTGTGCCTTCAGTTTGTTAACAAAACTCATGGTTAAATTGAAAATATTTTGTTTTATACAAACGTTTGTTAAAGTTAAATATTATATGCAAACATCTTCACTTATGTTTTTCGATTTCAACAACTGTTCTAAATGCGTTAGTGTTTGTTTAGTGGGAACGCTAGGAAACAAAGACGCTACATCAAATTATATTAAAACCTCGCTTTCCAGCAATTCAACATTTCTAACTTAATTAATGAAGTCAAGTAAATTTGACACTGAATAACTTTTTTGCTTAACAGGCAAGCTTTTAAACTTATTTGACAGCCACTTAGCTAGATTATACCTCGTCGAATCTATAGCCAAAATAATAGGTCTCATTTATTTTCCCGGTTTATGAATTTTTGGGAGACAATATTTTTTGGGGACTTCGTGATTTGCAACCTGTAACCTTCTTTATAAGTCCTTTGTTATTTGATTTTGACAACTCTTTTAACTATTTTTTACCTCGTTAATCATTTTTGGTAGCGGGTTTTTATTTAGTTTTCTATACGGTCATGTCTCTATTGCATTACTAACTCTATCTTTATAATCCTTTTTGTCCAAGAACACAACCTTATTGCCTTTATCTGCTTTAGCAAAAAGGCAATCTTTCTCTCGCAATCGTTTAACTATTTTCATTTGATTAGACTTTTTGTTTTTAGTGGACTAATTTTCTTTCAAATCTTTTGAGTTTTTATCTTCACACATGCTTCCCGAATAAAGTTTTTTGAAGATTCGGGTAATTTTTTAATTCCCGTTTTAATACTAGCAATGACATCTAAACGTTCGTCTTTTTGTGACTGCAAACCGAATTTTGACCCCCTGTTTAAGAGGTCAATCTTATTTTTGTTGAACGACTGCGAGGAAAGATTTTCTACGAGGTCGATTTTCCGAGGGACTAGTTTTTCGTTTTTAATCTGATCCTTTACAAGTTTTTTAAAAAATTTTATTCTATATATTGACTTTCTTAATTAAAATTGCGTTAATGACTACAAACATGTTCCTCTGAGGATTGCACCAGTCATCATACTCTAAGTTGCCCAACTTAAAAGTTAACTTTTTAAACAAACTATAAGCCTGTATTTCTAACATACTACGTTTTGAGTACATTTTGAATCCAACCATTTTTGTTAAGCAACATTTTTAACTTTTTAACCTACTTTTTTTTAATTTTTCATCCTCTGATGAGGATAACCTTGTTAGTGAAACGAGCGTCAGGTCTTTAAAAATATGTGTTGCAGTGATTTGGGTTTTGCAAGAGTATTTATGATTGAAGTACAGAATAAGGAAGAAAATGTACATTAATTTGTTTACTTACACATCGGTCAATATTCTTTTCCATGGTGGGTCTCATTGATAAATATTTTGCATGATCAATTGTGTCACAGTAAACAAAGCCGAAGCTACCAGGATATGCTAGAAGATATTGGGAAATGTTGAGGCAATAACGATTTTATCGAAAAGTCAAACATTAGCCTTCTATAATTGACAATGCTTGTAAAGTAGATTATACAGGTTGTTTCAATTAAGACAGTAATACCTTCATAACTTTTCAAGTTTTCAGTGAATTTTTAAAATAATTTTTGGTGTATATGCGTGTATGGATTTATTAAATAGACACAGTAAAAAGTTAACTCATTTTGATCAGAAACTAACGTGTAAATATATATTTTTCAAAAATCCAATTTAACTGCTTTCACTAAAAGTAAAAACTAATAGACTTTTCTTAACGCACGCCGCTGAATTAATATAACTTTATCTTCCTGCTAATTCAGATGTCAAACAACAGTCAACTCGACCACGAGAGGCTAATTGTAATAAAACATGAAAAACAGGGTATCATCTCCAAACATCGAACCCAAATTTTTCACTTCAATACAGACCACATGTTTTCAAAAATGGTTCAATTACCATCAAGGAGTCAGTGCTAAGCTGGGCCTGAAAAATAGTCAGTAGCATCTATCGGGGTCATTATTATTCACCTTAATAATTAATGTCTCAACCTAAACGTCAAGTATTGTATCTACATCTCACATTCTTCTTGTTTGATAGTATACGATGCAATTTTCTTCAATATTGGGGTGTGACATGTTCTATCGCAGCAATGCTAGCTTTTCAGATCATCCATCGTGAATGTAAAATTTTCCCTCACCATTTTTTTTGCGACGGCTCCAATAGACTATGGTAGGAAGCATTGTCCACTACAGCGATCACATTTGGCTCAAGGCTTGGAAAAATCTTTAAAAACCAAATTTTCGCCATGTCAGTCGTTATAATAGTTTACTTGCACTCTAAGAATAATAAACTATTATGCAAGAAAACAGAATTGCTGTCTATAGGAGTTTTTACGAGCATCCGTCCTTTGCCCTCTGGCAGTTTCAAACCTGTTGACAAGCCTTGTTAATGGCTTTTTATTGCCAAATAGTGCCACACTTTCAGGAACTATACTCCTGACTGAACCAAGTTTCGTCTAAAAATAGATTTTTCTGCTTTCGTGATGGTGCTCACGAAGTTTTTAAATAATTTCTGCTCCAACAAATTATTTCTTCTCTGTCTGTAAAGCGGTTTTTTGTTTGCTTTTGTATGGCTGATGCTCAATTGTCCCAGTGTTCTCAATAAAACACGTTAGGATATTTTGAGTAGAACGTCAGCAGACTGTGCTTCGGCTGTGATTGTCGTTACAGGAAAAGAAAGAATGATATTTTCTTCGAATAACTGATTTCATGTCATCAAGCTGAATTGGTTTTCTGTTTCTACTTTCCAACATTTCTAGGTGGTTGTTGTTGCGATCCTTTTACTTTCTTAAAATGGTTTTAGAATTATTTGCACACTTATCGTAGGCACTTTACTTAAATTACCGCACACAGCCACTACGTCGTTAACATATATGCATCTCTATTTCTTTCACGGAGTCGACGTCACACGTTATATATTGTATTGTTCCCGTAATGGGAGAGGTTTAGACGTCGACGTTTACCCTCATTGCTCTCGCATTTCTAATTCTTACCAATTACTGGCCACGTACAGGTTAAAATAACCGCAGCAAAACTAAACAAAAACTTCACTGAACAGAACTGAAATCAGCATAAACAAAAATTGCACCTGCCTGTCCCTTGACAATATTAGTTTTTTTCTTTTTTTTTCTTTTCTGATTTCCTCCTTACCTGCTGATAATAAGCAATATAAAGAAAGGTTTATCAGTTATAGACAGCACATATAAAAAGTAGATGGTAAATCGTTCCTAGGTCTTGTCCCATTTTCTTAATTTTTGAATTTTTTTTCAACAAGAAAACTAATCGTTTACAATTATAGGTAGCAGTATTTATAAGCACCACTTTTAGAAATAAAATAATATTTTGAAGTAAAATTTTTTTAGAGCAACATGTGTTTCTATTTAAATGTCAAACTAAATCAAATATATCTTCAAACTGTCTTTTCATCATGCGTTTACTTCTAATGTTTTCCTTTACTCTAATTTCTCTCACATTTTTTTCTAATCTTTTATACAAACATTTATTTTTAATTTGTTTTTTTTTTGTTTGTTCATTTGGTTATAATAGGCTTTCTATTTACCTATAGACCTATCAAAGTTGTATACATATATAACCTTTGGGCTTTCGCTCTTCTTGCGCTTCCAACGGGACCAACATTATAGAAATATCTAGATGTCCACTTCTTTTTCTTCGACATTATATTAGCTTTAAACATATTCTTAAAGCCACGGACCCTTACTTTTTAATATCATGTCTCATCTCTTGATGGAAGCCAATTATGTAGACGGTGCAAACAAATTGATTTTAATATTCTCAAAGATACAACAATTTTCGACAAGGACAGCTAGTCTTGTCTAGCTGGCTAAGGATTTTTAGGCTTGTGTTTCAGTTGTTTTGTTTTAGCATACACAACTCGATGTTAAATAAGAAATATAAAAAGACATGTTACATATTTTAGGTTTATTTTTTAATTAGAAAAATTGAATACACCCGTGAAGGTGTTCATTTACCGGTGGTTAAAAATTCAGCGTAAGCAATTTATGTGATGTGGAAGGATGAGAAATAATATCATAATCCGATGAATATCTGAAAATGGAAAGCATTTACGGAAACAAAACAACAGCACGAAAGCGCGCCTCAACATTCCAAAACAAAACAACCTGTGTTCAGAGCTACAGTTTCACAAGACTTAACAAATTAATTTACCAGATGTGGTTAGCTAAGCTCTTGCAAAAAAGAAAATGCTGCGGAATTATTTCCCTTTACAATATGCTAAACGGTTAGCGTTGAAAAATAAAATGCGATGAGAAAATGATGTTGAGAATTTAATTGAAATGAAATGGGACTGTTGTCAAAAATACACGTAGCTACGAGTGCCTGTTTTAATTATTGTATGATGAATTCTGTATATGATATACTTCCGTCCGCTGTTTTAATATTAAATACTTAATTTTCTGATACCATTGAAACTGTCTTCTATTTTTTCATTCCAAATAATTTTTTGTTCCACAAACAAAAACACAACAGCATGAGAATTTTCAACTTAATTCATTCTTTTGTACATTTTAAACATTTGTGCTACCTGATGATGTAACAGGATAACGTAATTTTTTTTATTTCTTTAACGTCGGCCTATTTCCGCGACTATGGCCAATCACCGACGACAGGGAGCAGTTTCATATCGCTATCCCGGAAATTTTGCCGAACCCCTGCCGTTCTGTAAGGAGGGTAGGGATTTTTAACGTGTCCAACATCGCATGGACACGGGACCGACGGCTCTATGCCCCCTCCGAAGGGCGGAACGTGCAGACATTCAACTTGCTCAAATACAATGCCACAACCTCGGTTGATGTTAATTGTACAGTATGTACTGAAAAAGTAAAAGGAGTACCCTGGGATCGAACCCAGTACCCTTCGGTTCAGAGGCACACGTTCTTACCATTGAACCACCGAAGCTCTAGGATAACGTAATTTAATGCCAATAATTACGAATAATGTTATGCACTTTGGGGCGATTTCACCAGTAAAGTCAACCACAGTTTTATATTAAAATGGTATTTTAACATATGCGGAAGAGCGAAAAAGTATTTTAAGTGATCAATTTAACAACATTTTAATGGACCACCTGTTCGAATGACCTTCCAATCCGCTTAGTGCATTTGTTTATGCAAATACCCTAAATACAACATACGTTTCGCAACAAACCTGGCGTGATACTTCTAAATGCGCTTTTTATACGCTTCTTCATATTCTCAGGTGTTGCAGGGTGGCAAGTATAAACTTATTACTTTACATAACCTTAGAGGATTAAAAGTGTGAGGTGAGTTGATCTATCAAGCCAATCTACTACTTTTCTACTACCTACCCACTGACGTGGACGGCCAGTATTTTCATTGGCGCGTACTGTCTAATGGTTATGACACGGTGCACCATCACGCTGGAACCAGAGACTTTGGTAGATGAGCGACCAAGATCTTCTACCAGTATATAGCGATTTCATGGAGCAAAAACGTCATTTTCCTCAATCGCGTATAGAAAAAGAATTGGCCACAACATCATTTTTGATCCCACCTCACACATTAGCTGACCAGCGATTTTGAAAATCAACTCTTAGTACCCAATGGAGATTTTCAGTCGCATAGTAATATATATTAGGTAGACCTACGTCAAGCTTATCTTTAAACGTAGTGTCATTAGAATACAAAATAGGCAACCTTTACCATTAAGTATATTGTTCAAGATCTCTTGACAAAAGTTAATTCGGTTTGGGCAAACAGTTTCTGTGAGCCCTTGGTGAAGTATAATTTGATGAGTGTAATACTTGTCCATTACGGTCACTTGATTTAAGCTGCTCTTGCTCATGAGCTATTTTCCTGATACTAGTATGATGATTTTCGACCTCCCAGAGTAATATTGATAGCTGAGAGTCTTCATTAAGTCGGATTTGGTACGAAACTCCTGAAGACGGTAATGCCCTTCTACGATAATAATAATAATAATAATAATAATAATAATAATAATAATAATAATAATAATAATAATAATAATAATAATAATAATAATAATAATAATAATAATAATAATAATAATAATAATAATAATAATAATAATAATAATAATAATAATAATAATAAGAGTATTGACATGCAGTTTGGGCTTGATAAATGTCGCACCTTATAATATGTAGTCAGAGGGAAAATACAACCAGGTGTATATGAAATGCAGAACGGCCAGCACATTGCCTCGATGTATGTGGAGGAGTGTTATAAATACCTGGGAATACAGCAAGCGAGGAAAATAAACGACTCGCTAATGAAGAACGATCTGACAAATGAGTTTACGAAACGAGGAAAGCAGATGGTGCGATCACATCTTAACAGCAAGAACCTGACTAAATCTCTGCATACATATGCATGTTCTGCCCTAAGCTACTCATTTGGGATTGTAAACTGGAGTAAAACGGACATCGAAAATCTACAACGGAAGGTGCAAACACTCTTAACAAAATCCAAAAAGCATCATCCCCGTAGTGCTATCGAGCGAGTAACCCTACCTAGACACTAAGGTGGAAGGGGAGTGTTGGATATTGGTAAACAGTTGGACCAGCAGATAGTGAACCTGCGTAAATACTTTCATCAGCGGGCGCTTACTTCTGCACTACACCGTGTCATATGCGAGGCAGATGATTCAACACCGCTACAATTAAAAGAAAGTGAAATACAAAGTCACCATCGGACTGATCAGGACAAGTTGCAATCTTGGATGCAGAAGCCTCTCCATGGGTGACATCTGAATGAGACCTCCCAGACACATGTCGACAAACTGGCGTCGAACTACTGGTTGATGTCCGGACAGATGTTTCCAGAGACAGGGGGGTTTTTGTTGGCAATACAAGTTATGGTCATCCCAACAAGAAACTACCTGAAGTATATAGTTGGAGATAATTCGATCCAAGATGACAAATGTAGATTTGGGTGTCAGTCATCAGAGACTATTCAGCACGTCACAGGAGGATGTCAAGCGTTTGCTGCAAGATAGTACAAAGAGAGGCACGACGCAGTTGCCAAGATACTTCATCAAGAACTGGCTCTGAAACTGAGACTTTTAAACCTTAGTAAGGAGCCCTACTATAGATACACTCCTGAGCCTGTTCTAGAGAACTCGGGATACAGATTGGGATCCGACCGTGCTCACAGGTCAACGAGTTGCACACAACAGACCAGATATAATAATACTGGATAAGTCCTGCAACCAAGTGACGCTGATTGATGTGGCCATTCCAAATACTAATAATCTAGATATAAAGTATAACGAGAACATCATTGAGTACAGATACCTCGAGATACAAGTAAAGAGACAGTGGAGTGCAGATAGTGTCCGACTGATTCCAATAGTAATGTCGTCAACTGGTGTGGTTCCTAAGAATCTTCGAGAGAACATTAAGATACTGGGCCTTCTAGAGCATCTTTATAAGGTTATACAGAATGCTGTGCTACTTGCAACTGCCCACACCGTTCGGAGATTCCTGGGAAATGAAGATGTGTCGCGTTGTCGTTCAGGGCCCGATAACCTCGAAAGGGCTCCATCTGAGCTCAGTGTGACGTTTGTCATAAAAACTAACCAAACATAAGTTTGATAATTTTTTGCGATACAATCTACATATAATAGTAGTCATAAAACTGAATGTAGCAACATTTCTGCAGATATTAGAAATATAGTCCAACGAGAATTTCTTGACCGTTTGGAGTATTGTCAGGCACAAGAAGGTGAGCATTTCGAACATTTTATTAGATAAGACTGAACTATGAAATTCTCTACGTGCTTCACTTGTGTTAGGTATTACTGATAACGAAAATGTTATTACTTACTTAATTTTATTCATACAAAAAATTGTGTTGCTGTATAGAGAGTGGGATTAGCTTTAAAAAGGTGTATCACATTACTCACCATCCAATTTTAAAATTTCGAAAGGGTAGCTACCCTTTGAAGAGATATAACGATAGGGGTAAGAATTTTGCATAATAAAGTAGGTTTTTAAAAATGAAAATCGACGTGTTTTTTAATTTTCCTTGATAATCTTCACTTTCAATTTTATTCAATTTATAGACACAGTGTATATTCGAATTGTATACATCGTACAGTCACTCCCTTGAATCGTAACGATTTCGAAAAGAGCAGAATTTCCAAAAGGCGCCGAATGATAAGTGTAGTGAGTGTGAATACAGATTCATGGGGGTTTAAAAGCTCTACCTGATGGATGTGAAATATGTAGGGTGTTTCCTTAAAAAAAAACGGAAATCTTAGAGTATAAAATGTTTCGACTATAAATGACGATTGGGAGAGTACGAAATATGTTATTTGTAATTATCAAACTGCAAAGCACCCGCCACTTGCACTTAGATAGAGTTTCTCAAATTGCCTTATCCTGAGCAACTCCCTTCTTTATGTTCACCAGCTCAAAGCACTGCATTTGTCAAATTTAAACAAATATATAGCATTTCTAAGCAAATCTTTTTGAATGTCTATCAGTTAAATATCTCTGTTATACAGTTTTCGTATAGTGTAATAGTTTTTAAAATGTTGGTATTGTTTAATTAAATTAATTACTCAATGGAGTGTAAAAATCATTTCTTTTTCGTAGAGGAGACACAACTAATTCTAGAAGCTCCATATTTCTTATCCTATAGAAGCAGTAAATATTTAATTAATAAAACAATCCGTTATTTCACGATCAATTATTATTTCTCATGTTTTGCAGTTTACAGTTAAGTTGTAGCGTTTATTAAAATCAAATATACACTTTATCGTATAATTTTCTAAGCTAATGATATACCAAACATAACGTAATGCGTATTAAAAGGAAGTAGAGATGGCAAAACTGTACAATACGATGAATCACACTGTCTCTAGTGACCATAATAACTCTCTAACCAGGTTCAAAAATCATGTTAGTTGATTCTTTAGGTCACAGACCAGAAAGCTAATTTATACAGTTTAATAATGCTTTTTCCCCCTCACAATTTGTTAAATTGTGTGCGTAATCAAAAGCAGCATATTAGACTAAACGTTTAGACTTATATCGAAACAATGATTTATATCTAACCGTTATGCTAGTTAATATAAACTATTATTGTACGACAAAATATCCAGTATCATGTATATAGATTGCCTTATTTCGTCTTTTAACGAAAAATCAATCCTAGATTTAATCCTAATTTATCATTATCGCAATCTAAAGGCGATGTCACTTAATCGTCTCAACCATGACTCTGTCTCCAGCAGTTTTTGACTGATTTTATATTATGTGTGCTTGTCTGTGGCTTTTCCGCCAAGAATGTAGAGGTTGGCCGTAGTAGACGTATGTCTTGTACTGAAGCTCTATAAAATCTTCTTGATAGACATATTAGAAGCCGTCATGTGGCGATCAACTGGAATTCAGGGTTCGTCATTAAAAGCAGTACTCCAGCGTCTCGTCAGTAAGATATACACCGCTTTGGAGTACAAAGAAATGATATTTGTAGAGTGGTTTAGGAACGTAGAAGGCGCTTCTGGCAATACATCCTTCAACTTAATCACCAGCGCTACAATCAGCCTCGGTTAGGAGACCTGTTGCAAATAGATTTTTTTTTGCTAAAAGACAAAGTTGTTTTCACATCATTGATGTAATAAACCGTAGCAGCTTGCGTGGCGGGAGCCTGCCCTCCAGCATCTTGTGCCCTTTGTGGTGGAGCCTTGTGATGGATTGCTGAGACGACTTTCGGTACTTGGAATATGCAGACGATTGAACAATGTGCTCCAAATAGTGCCGTTTACGAGGAATAAAATCATTGAGTTTATTGGACCTATATTTCTCCAAGATAAAGAAATGCGGGTGATACAAGACGTAAAGTATCTGAGAATCATCTTGGACTCCTAACTTACCTGGAATCAGCACATTAAAAAGATTGTCCAAGAAGTGGTGGTCGGACGAATATGTAACAAAAACTGGGACGTGATGGCGTCAATGGTATACCGCTCGTTTACTAGGTTGTAAGGTCTACAATAACTTCCGCCGAACTGGTGTCGTGGTCAAAATTAAGTCAGGAGAACACCAAACTTTGAAAAAGCGAGTTACAAAGACTTGCTTATGTGGAAATAACAGAAGCAATCAGAACAACCCCCTACAGACCTAATTGTGTCTATTATAACTACCACCATTTTACACATTAATTCAGGTGGAGGCAAGAATGAGGCTTTATAATATAAAACGCATTGTCTAACTGCCACAAGTTAGAGTTTGGGCATACACGTTTGGTGCGCAAGGTAGGTGGCCCTTATTTGACATGAACACGGGCTGTATGACTTTTGGATATATCTGAAAACCTACTTTGCGGTTGTTATTACGGGATCAAAGGAAGGCTATAGACAAGCAGCTACAGTTCCTCCCTGAAAGCCTGATTTGGTACACGGCCCGATCTAAAACCAAGACGCGTACTGTAGCGAACAGTCATGGCGTGAAGCTAGGATGGATCTGTGTTATCCTAAGTTTTTGCACTCTTACAGGGCGCATAAGAAGAAAAAGGGCTTACCCAAACAAGCGGATCTATATTATATCAGGCAGTTAACGGAACCCAATGCGTTTACCAATCTGTGAGGTGTCGTCAGTACTGGTGGGGAAAACCGCAAAGAACTCTGAGCACTGGCGGACCAGAACATCGTTATTATGGAGTACGGCGCAGTTGCGAAATCGATGGAAATGGAAAAGCTAATGAATTATGAAGTCAGAGGGTGGCAGCGGAGTAGGTGAGTCCAGATCCGGCTTTTCTGTACGAACTTACGAAATTCGTGAGGAAACTAGCTTTGCAGTCAACATATTTTCACTAAGAAAGTAAAACATGTATGAATAGTAGCTTCGAGTTCACCAAAAGTGCCAGTATCTCGTAACTAGGGGTTATTGTTGAGTTTTTGACAAGACATGCTACTGTTAGGGGACATCTAAACAAAATTAAGAAATATGAAGGAGAGCTCACTTGCAAATTATGCAAAAAGAACCTGAAGTAGCTCATCATATGCACTTCTAACGAACTGGAACAAAAGTCAATGCGTATTCGGAAAACCGATTATGGTACCGGATGATTTTCTTTTACGTCCTTGGACAGACCTGTACAAACTGGTACAGGGTACCCTATTTTCACTGTATTGTGAACAGGATTTTAAACAAGGGTAAGGGAAATAAGCCATTAAGGCTGCAATACATTGGAAACAAATTTGTGGACGGACACATGGAAGGAAAAAAAGGAGTTTAACTGACGATTATATAATTTTTTTTCGTTTAAGCGAAATTTCGTAGAAAAATATTGCTAATGAGAAGATCCATACTTTGGAATTTTGAAAAAAAATTGTGTTAATAAGCACGAACCCCCTAGAACCAATTGCTTGGTACAGTTTCAATATCTCTATGTAAATATCTAAGTGTGTACGAGTCAACCACGAGAACTAAAAAATAATTAACTGATTTTAATGAACCTTCTCACGCGTGTCCCTCGGTCAATGGCTAGGACATGTTCGTTCGTCAGGAAAGTCAGAGTGGTGTTTACGGTAAAATTGTTGTATTTTAGAAAATAGCAAAGATATTTTAACCGAATTTGGTATGTAAGTTGCTCATATATTGCGTATACCACGTACCAAAACGTAGCTATGGAGTTTTAAAGAAGAAAAAAAGTTATACGCATTAAAAAAGATCGGTCGCACTGTAGGTCAAAATGTCAAAATAATGTATCCATGTGATTAAATGAATGAAATATATTGCATCTTGCAGACGAAGATTACTGTTTTTGTAACAGAAACGTCAAAAAGTACAAGAAAATGCTTTCCAAATTAAATTATCTTTGTTCTAGAAACTGCGAGCTTTCGAATTGAAACGTCAAAATGGGTGATAATTAAATAAACTTTCTAAACGATGGCGGGATTAGGACAATAAACATTGCAAGAAGTGTGCTTAACAAGGTCCCATATTCCTGCTATAATAGATGTCGTTCTTAATTTGACCAAAATGTTTCCAGAAAATTGATTTCAAATATATCGGTTCTGCGATTTTATAGTAGCAGCTTAACTTCTGGAGTTTGTGATTTAAATGTGTTATATTTTTTTATTTCACAAAGTAAATTCAAAACAATTCCTCTCTTGAGTCAATAAATGGAGAGACGGAGAAACTATGTACTGGTCGTAACGGTTCGGAAGCAGCAAATGCCTTATATTAGAGTATTTTAGGGAAAATTTTTCAGATTTTAATAAACTAATTTCCTCTCGATCATAGAATCTAACTTTAGCATATAACAAAAACTTTATGAGGCAATATGTGTACAGTATTTTTTCAACCCAAATTTATTGTTTTCGGGGGTACAGTTGTTTTACTTTTCGAATATTTTTCGTATATGCAATATTTTTATGAAAGTTCGCTACTATAACGCACTTGCTGCATCCAGAATTATTAATAATCAAACGTATTTCAATGCGTGTTTTGGATATTGCACAAGACTGTTAACAGTAACCTTTAAAGACTGTTTTAATTAATTTAATTTAACGTTTTCAAGTGGAAAATTGTCCAGCAATTTTCTTTTATTTTTCATGACCTAAAATAGTAGCGACAAGTGCTTCATATTTCCGCTTGTGTGGAGTCTCTTATCTAAGTCTTAATATTTATGTCTTTGCTATTAGCTATATTACCTCTGGAGGCCCACTTATTAGGGTATGACAAGAAATACACACAGAATCCTTGATTGGACTGTAATGAGTATAATAAAATTTTGTAGGTCTCTATCTCGTCTTCTTAATAATATATTTGCCTTTCCTAAACGAGCATAAAGAGCAATTATGACACATGAGTTGCTACAGGTTCACGTTCACAGTTGATAATTGAGCGGCTTTTAGGGGTACTTCAGTTTAATTGGAAGTAAACCCTGGATAAATAAATTACGTTAGACCATTATTTCTCTCAAATATATGGGTGCCTTACTCGGAATCCACTGGCACTTATATTTGCGTAATAAGTCAGCTTTGAAGTAAAAGTTTATTCTTGCATTAGCCTGTTTTTTTCGATATTTGCAAATGTATAATCATTACTTCTTCCTCTATCAATTGAAAGCATCAGAAAAGGTAATATATGTATTATGAATGTTATACAAATCTTAGTCTTTCCTTTGATTTCTCACTATTCTTTTAATTTAAGTGGCTTATAACTTCTTCGGAGAGCCTCAGTGGTCCAGAGGTAAGATCGTGTGCCTCTGAACCGAAATGTACTAGGTTCGATTCCCAGGATTCGCATTTCACTTTATTCAGTACATACTGTAAAAGTTAACATCAACTGAGGTTGTGGCATTTTATTTGAGCAAGCTGAATGTCTGCACGTTCTGCCCTTCGGAGAGGGCGTAAAGCCGTCGGTCCCTTCTCCATGCGATGGTGATCTTAAAGATCTCTACCCTGTTTACATAAAGGCGAGGGTTTGGCAAAAGTTCCAGGCAAGTGAAGTGAAACTGCTCTCTGGCGTCGGTGATTGGTAATAGTCGCGGAAATAGACCTAGGTTAAAGTAAAAAGAAATTTGGCCCTCTCTAGCTGAAAACTAGTTGGAATATAGTGCATTTCGTAATACCGTATCCTCAAAATAAACTTCAAATTATTTGACGTTTAAATGTAAACAATAATCATAAGATCATACTAACTTACCTTAAGCCTTAAGTGGTGTTCTATCTTGATTGTGTAAAAGTGGTAAAGACCAAGGCGGCCTTTACCAGGTAACCTCAATCAGTACACTGCTGTCAAGTATCTCCTACCAAAGAAGTGGTAGTTGACTACTTTGTTGTCAGCATTATGTTCAACCTGGCTTGAAGTAGGTTTACAAGTTACGCCAATAAAACTTCTTCTTACTCAATTTAAACCACTCTCATGCATACATGTTGTGAATTTTCATGTGGATTTACTGCCTGTGAGCGCAGACCTCACTCCACTTAATAACATTGCTGTCTTCCGTATGATACTCTGGGAGCTAATCTGTAAAGCTGTACAATATTAGCCCGGTCTCTTATTATATTCTATAGCTAGTATTCTTACTAGCTAAAATACTTACCAAAACTTGGTCAGCGTGGGACTTTTTAATTATTACTCTTATTGGTCAGGTCAGTTGTCTAGCATGCCAAAATTCTTTTCCACTCACTCAGGAATTGTGTTGTCAATGTTCAGTACTTGCTTAGTGCGGCAAATTTGTCATTATAGCGTCTCTGTCAGTTAGGCAACGAAGCTGAAGCGCAATAACGATATTTTGCTACACCTCACCATTATAATTGACAGCAGAACAATAAAATATTTCAACAAACATTCAAGTTTTCTATTAGTTTAAAATCCTGCTCTTATTTACATTCTTTATGTGTTTAACAGATCATATATTTGTTTCAAAGTTAGTAGTATTTGTTAGTTCATTTTGTTGTCCTTACTGGGTGAAACTGTTCCATCCTAAATATAGAGGTAAAAAGTACTTCTTTGGCTTAACAATTGTTCTTTTACTTCTATGTAACTGGTCTGGAGAAGTAGTATCTTCACGTCTATATTTAGTAGTATTCAAATCTATAGTTGTTTATTTCTATGATTGTTTTCAATAGTTCAAACTGTTAGGCCATGGTCTTTCAGTTTATGTTTGCTGGTTTGACACATTCCCAATTTCTAAACGTTTCGATTATGGCGTCTAGTGTCTTTTTAATTCAGAATACTTGCTTTTTTAACTTTTTAGTTTTTGAAAAACTTAGTCAAACACCAGTTTTTACCACTTGACATATATCTGTAGACTTAGCTCTTTTAGTAATTGTTAAATTTAAACCATGTTGTACTTAACATACTTCCTAGCTGAATTATAGTTTGTGACAAAACCATTTATTGTAATTTGAGGTATTGCTTCCCTGAAAACTGTTTATTAGAGGCCGTAACGTGTGGGGAGGTTTTAAATAATTTGCTTTCCTGGAAATAAAAGCCTTTATTCGACTGGGAACAATGGCACGTTCTTTTTTTTTCAGTATTAAATAGTTCGTGAAAGGGAAAGCTCTCTAAGACATGCTGAACTTGATTGCTGCCACAAGATGGGTGTTTACTCGCTTACGAATATCTGGAAATTATAATGTATCTGGAATTATATCTGCCGGGAGATCAATCCAAAGCTTAGTGCTCTAGGAAAGAACTAGGGCGACTCGTGACGAATTGTTAGTAAAGTGGGTAAGTGCCAATGGCAGTACCGATAGAAGAGGCCCAGCTTTTCTTATATGCTCTGGAGAAGTAAGGTTGACTGTGATAGATGAATCTCCTATAGGGCGAGCAACTTGTTTCTAAATATAATGTAGGAGCGACAAGGTTGTTTGTTGGGCATCACCCTAGACTGGAGAACAATGTTCCAACTATGTGCGTACACGTGCTTTATATTGGGTCAGAAACTGCTGTGATGAAAACACACTTTTAACTTAAAACTGAAACCCAAGCTTCTTCGCTGCTGCTTTTGAAATATTGCACACATGGAGCAAGGTTTTCTGCACCATTTTTTTCCAATGTTAAGAGTGTGGATTTTTTGGGTAGTATTTTGCTAGCCATTTGAACGTCTGGTCCCTGTAGATCACTCTTTGTAAGAAATATTCAACGATTAGTTAATCGTTCTTTAGTGTGTTGTAGTAAAGTTTGTCAGTCAGATGAATATCGTTTTTTTACTGTGAATTTTTGCAAAAAAAAATTATTTCATAAAACTCGGTCAAAAGCTTTCTTCAAATCTATAAATGCGAGATACATTTCTCTGTCCTCTTCAAGAGTCTTTGCTACCATGTGGCTAAAAATGTGGTCTTGTATACTATACCCTTTTCTAGAGAGAGAGGGAGGTTAGGTGGATAACGCACAGATTAAAACAAACGGTTGACAGCATCCCGAAGGCAATGAGTTTAGGAAGGACCGGACTCCTCGATATCATTGAGATTTATGGTGTTTTGGGAATTGTCTTAGACCCGATGCCTACAAAAATCAATAGAGATCTGTCTTTCCAGACCGTCCCCCCGGAAAGTGAGGACAGGGAACGAAGCCAAACGACCCTATTGAGGGCAGATCTCTGCTGGTACACTGAAGGCTCCAAAACCGACCTGGGGGCAGGAGCCGGCGCATATGGGAGCAACACCAATGCAAGAATATCATCTAGCCTCGGAAAGTATGCAACCAAACACCAGGAAGAAGTGTATGTCATGGATATGTGTGCAAGGGAAATTATACAAAACCATTACACACACGAAGCGATAAAAATATACCCAGATAGCCAAGCTGCAATAAAGGTACTTGGTTCCTACCGTTGCAATTCAAAAACTGTATGGAACTGTAAATCTGCCCTCAACGAACTAGACAGCTGCAATGAGGTGTCGCTGGTCTGGATAACGGGACCCTCGGACCTTGATAGAAATGTAGTGTCCGACGTGATTGCCAGGGGTGGTGCCCAGGAGGACTTTATCGGACCAGAACCTGTGCTGGGATATCATCATGCACAGCAAAACGCACCTTCAAGACCTGGACAGACAGAAGGACAATCCAGCAATGGTAAAATGTGCCAGAATTAGCACACTCCAAGGCCTTCATAAATGGCCTTTCAGGAGCAAGGGCTAAAAAAACTTCTAGAGCTAAACAGACAACAACTGAGAACTCTATTTGGCCTGTATACATGACACTACCACTTGCGTCACCGCATGCACAGAATTGGTTTCGGTCAAGAGACTGAGTGCCGGCTGTGTATGGAGAGTAACGAAACAGCACAGCACGTGCTATGTTCCTCTCCGGCTGTGGACAGAACAAGACACCTGCTCTTTGGCAAGACAAAGCTTGCACCAGAAGATCTGGGTCAACTTTCGCCCACAAAAATTGTTGACCTCTCTAGGAGGCTGGATTTGTTGGGCGAAATATAAGAAAATTAGGCGTGAGACACAAAAGGCCTTAAGGCCGCAGTGGAGGGACCGTTATTACCTATTTAACCTAACCCTAACCTAACATCATACCCTTTTCTAAAACCACTCTGTTTAGCTCCTATTTGCGATTCTATTTGACTTCTGAGTCTGTGTTCTAGTACACACTCACATATACCTTACCGGACACTGCAGTGGTCTTTCTCTATAATTATCACAATTCAAAATGTCACCTTTTTTTAAAATATTGTCACTATTATGCTAATTAGCCGGTTTGGAGGAACTGACCAACCAGCAGCAGCACTTTTTGCCATAGAATCCCATATGCCTAATGATTTCAGGTACAATGCCAACATAGCCTGCACCCTTTCCCTTTTTATTCGTTTTATAGCATTATTTAATTATTCCATGGTTCATCCCCGAGATCAACTATTCTTTCGCCGCTGTCACTTTGCGTTAACACGTTTCCCTGGGACTTTTGGGCATCTATAGTCAACAGTTGTTGGAAGTATTCTTTCCATCTTTCCAATACCTCTGCTTTCTTTGTCAATAAAGTTCCATTTTTACTCTTGACGATGTTTTGGTCTTCTTAGATTTTTTAAGACTGCCATTACTATTTGCTTCCATCTGCTTTCCAAAATTTTTCCATGACAGTTCTTTAGCATCTTCTACTAACTTCCTAACTTAATATCTTTGTTGCTTATATTTTTCATAAGATTCTTCCATTTTTTCCAAGGTAATCCTTTAGAAGTTTCTTCTTTTATTTTTACTCGTGTCTTTATCTTATAATTCCACCATACTGTTTGTTTCTTTGACTTATTTTTTTTTTGGTGTGAATCCACATGTTAATTTTGCTGTATTATTCAAGACATTCTTGTACTTTTGTCAACAGTTTTCTACATTCAATTCCTTCATCTTCTCGAGTGTTATTTTGCGCTTTAGCTTTATTGCTTTTCTATACTTTTCTGAAAAGTCTGCTTCTTTCAGCTAAAATGTTTTGATTTTCGCATATATGCCTTTTCGCATTCTGCCTTCCTTTTATTCACCAAATCTCTTATATATGCCAATTTCTTTGTAACGAATAATGGTTACTATATATCTCATAGCCTCTTTTCACTCTAACGTTATTTACTAACTTCTTTTTGTCTCTGCCTATAATTGAATAATATATTATTGACTCTTATCCCTTACTTTCTACTACTCTAGTGTACTTGTAAATGTATTTATGTTCAAAGAACGAATTTGCAATGATCATATTGTTTTCTCTGCAAAATTCAATAAACATATTGCCGTTACTATTCCTGTAGTCTTCTCCGTGTTTGTCCACAGTCCCTTTTGACCTTCTATCGGTATTTTCTACTGTTGTATTAAGATCTCCACTGATAATTCTCACATCTGACTATCATTACCGATATACCATCCCAAAATGTGTCTTTGTTTTCTGTTGAATCATCCCTATTTACCCACATTTACGGTGCGATTCACTTCACTAAGTTCTACTGACAGCAACCTCTCATTTAAACAGGTCTAGTTTTGATTGACACCAATTTAAGTCTTATTATATATTATTGAATGTAAGGGTGAAATTTTCAGGTTGCAGGATGTAATTTTTTAGTCTAAAATTGACGTATTTTGGGATTAAAAAGAATAAATATGCACAATAATTGAGATACTGAATTTATTCTATTTGGCTGTTCCACACTGTATCACCTTGGTAATGCCTTCCTAGCGAACATATTTCCGGGGACATATAAGATCCAGCTTTTGACCAACTAAGTTAACAGCCATTTTGTGTGATGATGATCTCGAGGCACATGAATTATTACTTGGAAGAAAGCCAAGAATTGTCATCCACAAATTGTTTGAACGCAGCATATATCAAAATAAAGCGATACCCGAACGTTTTTCTTCGTACTGCTTCCAATAAATTTGAAGTTTTGTAATTTGAGTACCATCAGCGAAGGAGGCTGCTAACTAATCACTGTGTCGGTGAATTTAGTTTGGCATTTATGTGATTTGTGGATTCAATTTCAGGTGAATGCGAAGTTGCAAATATGTGAGTATAACATTTGATCACTCTTAACTTGATATGTACGTTTGACTATAGAAAACCAATTATTGCTCCACTTGAGTTAAAGCCTGTAGTCCCTACGCTGACAAGTTTAATGGACGCAAAACAGGGAACGACGTATTTTACGACTTTACTAATCAAATTAGGCATTTATAAATAAATGTATTTGTTATAGAAAGATATCAATACTTACATTGCAGCAAGCAAAATTACATTGGGTTACTATAATAACAATAATTATTAAGATGTATTATAAAAGAGCCTCGGTGTGTCAGTGGTAAGAACGTGTGCCCCTGAACCAAAGGGTACTGGGTTTGATGCCAGGGTTCTTCTTTCACTTTTTCAGTATATACTGTAACGTTAACATCAACCGAGGTTGTGGCATTGTATTTAATTAATTGAATGTGTGCACGTTCTGCCCTTCGTAGGGGGCGTAAAGCCGCCGGTCCCGTGTCCCTGCGATAATGGGCACGTTAAAGCTCTCTACCCTTCTTAGAGTAAGGCAGGGATTGGCAAAATTTCCAGGATAGTAAGGTGAAACTGCTGCCTCGCGTCGGTGATTGGCCACAGTCGCGGAAATAGGCCGATGTTAAATAAACTAAAACACGCACGTATTATCAAGTTAGGATTATCTATTTTTACATTTTCATAATTAATAAATTGTTTTTACCAATGTCCAACAAAACTGCAAAGTGGCAGAATTGAATGCCCTTCTTATTTCTCGCAGCTTGTGACATGAAAATATGATTCTTTTTCCGCTTATAGTTCTCTGTACTTCCACGGGTTCAAATTTCCATGAAAAGTTTATTAACAACTTTTTACATTTTAATTTTTTATTTTAATAACAGATTATGATTTGAATTCTATCAATTTACCAGCAAATTTTTGTTTATAAAATACTTGTTAACTTCCGCAGAATTTATTTTAGTGTTTTGTAGAAATAATGTTCCCAATTTTTTTTTCTAAAATTTTAAGTAATAATTTACGGTAAAAATGTTTGCGAACTCACGTGAAAAAATGGTTTTTGAATTTTCGTCAAAAAAGTTTGGCAAATTTTCAGGTAGAAAAACTTTTTATCAAATTATCGTGAGAAGATTTGTATATAATTTTCGTGGAACATCACTTAAGCCATTTTTTTAAATTGACGAATTTACGCGAGGAAAATTGTTTGCCAATTTTCAAGCAACAATTTATTTTCAAATTTGTGTCGAACAAATTTTTTTGAATATTTATATATTGGCAGGTGTAGGGTCTAGGGCCCCTAGAACCTATATTCAGGGTCCGCTTGAATTTATATATATATATATATATATATATATATATATATATATATATATATATATATATATATATATATATATATATATTGCTACCGAGCAACCTGCTTTATAAGGTTGATAACATGGAATGCTCCTAGAAGCAGCAGTTCCGAGCAAAAACTTAAACTATGAATACACTTCAGGGAGGGTACAATCCCGTGGCTTGAACAAAATTGATAGTGATATACACACACACACACACACACACACACACACACACATATATATATATATATATATATATATATATATATATATATATATATATATATATATATATATATATATATATATATATATATATATATATCGCTTGTAACGGGCGCCAGCGATGATTATTGATTATTCCGCGATGCGCTGCGAATCCTGGATGGTGTTAGTACTTAAGGAAGAACTGTTGTGAACTGGTCACTCGACAATACTGTTCTAGCGTTACTAGACACCACAATGGGCCTCCAGCTAACTAATGCCATTTACCACCTGTAAGACAGCTAAATTCTAATCATACGGTACATCGAATTGTAGTCACATGTTACTTAAGGACGTCTAAATTTAATAGGTCACTGGTATTTGATTATGGGGTAAAACGTTATGCAACTAATAATACAAGGCTTAAACTGCACCTGTCTATTCAAGGTAATGTCAAGAATGGTAGGCATAGAATACATAGGAACATTTGTATTGTTCAAACATAATGATCTCTATAACCGCAATCAAGTGTGTACAATATCTTGGTGTATAATTAAATAAGTTATTATAGGTTACTTAAACATTCTTATTCGTTACTTCCGGTGAGCTTACTTGAGGGTACGGTTATTAAATAAAGGCTGATAAGTGATAAGTAATTTAAAAGTACCAGTATTAAGATTCGCACAGGTCATCAAATGTCCCTGGCTACCATAACAACTATAAGGGTCGGGGCAGGTTAACTACCTATTATAACACGCGAGCGTGGGGTGCCCTTGTGAGATTATGTGGCTTATCCAAGACAAGAAAACACATATACGACGTAATATGTCTGCAGTTAAAGTAATAACGCGAGGCGTTATTAGGTTGCTATATATCTATCAAATTTAACAGATAGAAACCTAAATTGATACACAATATGACCAGTGAGATAGCTGCGTACAAGTCACTAAAATCATACCAATTCAGTCTAATGGCATCTCAAAATGGCGAATTCGTGGCACAAAAAAAAAGGTTATCGATGACGGTAATTTCTCAATGCACTAATTACAAGTAATGACACATGAATTATGTGAAAGGTATCTGAAGCCTTCTTGCTTAGAAGAACTCGCCAAGCGCCAGTACCAGCAGATCTAATGCCCTGCATTCACACGAAGCCCTCTCCTCCTGCATCAGGTTTTCCAGGCTTGCGGCAATAACTACATATTGACCCATATGGCAGGATACCACCCCAGGTAGCCTGCTAATCTGGCAATATCGCTAGTCGAGTGTGAATGTGAATACCATCAGACCATCACCGTCTTGCCGTACGTCATCTGATGTGGCAGATACCTAATAAGAGAAACTTACAAAAACCCGGATGGAGGCACTGAGATACTTCCGATATTATCTCACTATTACCATACTTGGATGCTAACAGAAGCATTTAAATTAATGGTTCCTTTATGCTAACCACTTCAAGATAGCATAGCCATAACGCTTTGATGTTAATCGCACCGTGGCAGGCAGCGGAATGGCCATGTGTTTCGTGATGAATTGCAGCAGTTTAAATGAACTTACTTGTGTTCAAAGACTAATAACAGATAAGTAATGTAGTTAACTTTGGTGTTGTTGGCAAAGTTCCATCGGTTGGCCGTATCAGAGAAGGCATGGGGCTGTTCAGGGCCATTTAAACCTCTTAGCATATTATTGGGTGATTCAAGGCTGCCTAGACCGTTGAAGAAAAAATTGGTGGGACCTCTCCTTGACCTGGTCTTGAGAATTAGCTTCAATGCGTTTGGGGAGCCCTTCAAATTTTCTTGCTAGATGGTGGTTGCGGGGTGTGACGGATGTACTATCGCCAAACGTTCTCTAGTTCATGGGGTAAAAGTCATACAGGAGAGACACGAATAAACAAAGAGCCAAAGGACAGAAGAACCAAAGAACGAAAGAACCAAAGAACGGGATGGCTGCAATAGTTAATTTTTATTATTATTATCTGTTGAGTTCGAGGTCATTCACATGTGGCAGCTTGTAGCATGTTCACGTTAAATACAAAACTTATCTGCATGTCAATTGTAAAAACAAAAGATAATGGGTTATTAATTTGGAATTATACGAGAACATTTCTACAAGCCACCATGAAAACAAGACCAAGTAGATATTAAACATAACAGTCTATGAAAGCAAATTCATTATAAAACAAACGAGCGTTACATTTTCATCTTACCTCATAATGGTGTGCTGCCTTCTTATTGCTTATCTGGATGTTATCGACATATTATTCTTTATTTAAAGGCTTGTTAAGAAGAGAACGTTTTAAGTCGTTGCAAGATCTTATAAAGGTTTTCTTATCTGACAAATAAATCTGGCCTACCAAGTGTCAAATCTGAGCAAAGCAGTCACTCTCACTGACTTACAAGACGGTGTGATCATTGACTACGATCCTAGTAAATCATGTCGATGGTTATGACGTCATCTTATGTGGGCAGAGTCCCTTAGGTGGATGAATATTATAAAGATACATTTAAATGAACTTTAAAGCGTGAGAAAAGGTTGTAAAACGTTACAATTGAACGCCAGAGAATGAGAGTTACCGATACGCAACAGATGAAAACGCAATCTCACAATAATCATAGATATATTATTAAAATACATGGCAGAAGTATAATACGTACATCCTGCTAAAGTGAATTACACTTAATCCCAAATGTTTAGCCCAATTACACTCAATACCAAAAGCGTATACACACACACACACGCGCACATATATATATATATATATATATATATATATATATATATATATATATATATATATATATATATATATATATATATATATATATATATATATATATATATATATATATATATATATATATATATATCCGAGCGCGAGCTCAAAAAATAATCAACTGATTTGATTGAAACTTGGCAAATTTAAAATAAAATCTGAAAGACATGAATTGAAACGACTTAAGAGGTTAAAGTCAATTGTCTGACAAAGACCGAGTGGAGAGATGTCATGCGTAGATTGATTCATACTTCAGGCAAAAATTATATTTCAACGACAACCAAACCACACAAATGACACGCGTAAAACATACTACCCGAACTAGTGAACAAGAAACGTTGTCCTCAAAAATCCCGAAAACAGCTTAAATCGTTTGGTAACAATTACGACATAAGAATGACAGACGACATAAAATTAAAAATTTCTCAAATAACGGGTTTTTTAAGTGGGATATTTAATACATTTTAAAATACACTATATTTGTAGGTTGATAAACTGCTCCAATTAAAGTTTTAGAGTGAAAATGTAGCATATAGTGCAAAGATCAAGGTTTAGCAAAAGCAACAAAGACATTTTTAAGGAATGATCGTCATCATTTTAAAGAAAATATGAGGTTTTTGCTAAACCATGATTTGGTAAGTTTCATATAACAATATGAGAGTATACTAAATAATGAAATATATGTTGTGAGCAAGATCGGCTCACGTTTCTATAAACATGATTTTAAAGGAGTTTGTTATTTTATTTTCAAGTTAAAAATAGGACGTCATCTAATATCGAAACAGTCGAATGTGTTACAAATCACAATTCAATTAATTTTGTAATTGGCTGTTTACTTAATTTACTTTTGGGATGTACTATAAAATTTCCTGGGACAGCAAGTTGCCGTCTGTACAACTACCACGTAAACAAACAATCTATTAACCAGCATCCGTGGTTTAGTTGTATAATGTGCGACTGATACGCAGGCGGCCCGTGTTCGATTCTTGCGCAATGCATGTAACATTTTGTGATGTTTCACCTTATTTTTTGATAGAACCAATAGTGTCCAGATTTAATACGTTTGGACCAAGTTCTAATTTTTCTTTAACACGCCTGGATAACTTTGTCACCTTTGAGTCCAGAATTATAATTTCAGCATTTTTTTTAAATTCTTTGTGTTAGTAAATTTTGATTAAGAAAATTCACTAATAGAGAATTTGTTTTTGAAATTTTTTTTTTGTTTCTGGAAAAACCGATTATGTTGACTAAAACGAAATAATCCAGGCGATTAATGAGAAATAATACCTGGCAGATCGTTTGTTTTTCTAAATATGAATTAAGTTTTCTTCTGGAAAGCTTTTTTTAACTTTCTTGAAATTTGTAATACAAGTTTATTTTTAAGAGACTTACAGTGCCTAGACATACCTAATTTTAATTCACTAGGTTCATAGAAAATTGAGTTTTGGGCATTTTTCTCAAATGGTGCAGAGAACGAGATTAAAATGTTTTTTTGATAATAGAGATATCGATGGTAATACTTTTAAAAAATTCTTCAAATAAGCGAGTATTAGGACCTCTAAAATCGATCTTCAAGCTCCGTTCAACTTTAAAGTATTAATTTTAGTAATATGCCGTCTAATAATGTACAATTTTCATTAAATTTTACTGATATAACGCCCTTGCTGCTTCCAGATTTTTTCTTCACTAGGTTCATTGGGCAAGATAATTGGTCTAGTTTATTGTAATTTTTTTTTACTTTTTCAAACAGTAAAGTGATTTTGATAAACTTTCGTGCATGGCTTCTACTATAGATGTTATACCATTTACGAAATTTCATGTGTTTTCTTTAGAAAGAAAGGTATATTTAACATTAATGACATTTATATGAAAATTCGCTACCATCACGCACTAGCTAAATCCAGACTATTAAGGTCTACATTTTTTTAAATATGCACTTAACAGTAGTATCTGAACAAGATTTATCTCATTTTTGATATTACAGCTGCGATAGTTAGTGACTCTTTTCCCTAAAACTCAAGCGTATAATTAAAATCGAAAACACTGGCAAATAACTCAGCGGTTTCTTTCAATGCTGTAACAATTACTTTTCCATTGAATGCTATTGGAGGAAAGAAGCTACTCGCACGCGATTCCTTGCTAAAACAAGGGTATATGGTAAATATCGCTGGAAGCTTTATTGGGCAAACAATTTTAACTTTAAAATAAATAAGGCCTAGACCCGTATTCGCGGAAATTAAATAGAGATAAACAAAAAAATATTTATATTTATAATCAAGTCACGATTACCAAAAACAGACAGTAGAAACCGTATGTTTTGATTATTATTCAAGCCGACTGATGCTACGTGTGCCGCTTCTGTTGAAGGATTCGATAATATTTACCGCTTCGGAATCCCTGTTTGTGTCCAAAGGTCGCATAAACGGCATTTAGAAATGTATTCAGCTATCTAATGTAAAGATGTGAAAGATCACTGTCCGCAAACAGCTGAGATGCGAACGGGATCAGAGATCGCACTAAATCGGCATGAATTTCGAATGGGTTTAGAAAGAAATGTTCAAGTTTGAATGGCGATATAAAGAGCTTTTGACAAGATTATTCAGTTATAGGGGGAAAGGACGTAAATAGGTCAACAGTGTTTCTTTTTATACCGACAAAAATATGGGTAAAAAATTGGATTTGCATTTTACATTTATATAGGTATGTCAGTAGCGGCTCGTGCCTTAATGAATTGGGGGTGCGCAAGAAAAAAAAGTTCGGGAGGCAGCAAGTGCGTTATGGTAGTAATTTTTTTATTAAATGCTTCAAAAGTGAATAACTCAAGTTTTTGCGAACTTAGAAAGTTGCGTTTTGGTGCATAGTAGGGCCTCACCCAGGGCAACATATGCACCAAATTTCATCAAAATAACTTTGTAATTTTCGGAGAAAAAAATTATATATATATATATATATATATATATATATATATATATATATATATATATATAAACATATTAAAATTGAAACTTACGCCGGATATAGATTCTAGGGGTCCTAGTTCGCGCTCATTTGAAAAAAAAGTCTCTCCATCTATACCTCTTTATTAGTGATTTTTTAAAAATAAAAATTCACCAAAAATGAAGGGCTCGCCTATTTTTTTTCCCAAAAATGTATTATAAATAAACCTACTTACTAAACCTAATAATTATTAACTACTTACCAAGTTTTCCTCTAGTTAGTTATACGTTATAGTAGTTAAAAAGTCCCTTAAAAAGTTAACCTTTAAATTTAAAATATACACTGAATTAATAACAGTATCACAATTATGTTGTCCACTTATTAAGCAATCTGAAGTAGTAACCATAATAATAATTATTATTATCTTGTAACATGTAAATAACAACGAAGTGATCTAATTAACAATCAATCCGACGCCAAGACAAAAATTACTAGGTAGTAGTAGTAGGTACACACGCTCTGCCAAAAGTCCACTACAAACTGTTAGTGTGTAATTTTATAGCGCACAACAGATTGCTTATTCGGTCGTTTTCGACGAAGATCATCAAGATTTGGCGATCATTTCACACTGAAGTATCGCATTTTACGAGAGCGCCGAAAAATACACACCGCCGCCTAAGTGCTTTATATGGATATAGATGTATATAACGTCTGCAACGGTTAACACTACTTATTCTGATTCTGTATTCTGTATTCTGTATTAATGGCTGCCGACTCTCTGCGATACTCGATTTACTAATTTTGTTCGTTGAATGCAGGAGGTAAAAAAGTCAATAAAAATTTATTAAAATATAGCATAGCAAAAATATTGTTTTTTCCACAGCAGGCGACAGTGCGCGCGCACGGGTGCACTTATTGAGGAGCCGCCCCTGAGGTATGTGTATAATAAAATTATTTATATATCTCATCCACCTGTTCATCTACATTCGCTATTACATGAACGTTTAATTATGTCACTAACTAATGATTGGAACCTGGGACGAGCACTGATAAGTACACTTTTGGAGAATCCAATTCGACTAAAAGTTCACTGGAGGTCCCGCTATAATAGAGTTGGCAAAGATGACACTATTAAAGCTTTTGTTCGGTCCAACACCATACATAATGTGCTCTCCATGTATAAAACCGTGTAATGAGGAGAATGTCATATGACATCAAAGTAGAGTGAGCACTACAGTGTGGATGGTGTCATATGACATCTTTGCATCTCACGTCCATATATTGCATTTTTTTTGTCTTCATCAATTCATTAGTTCACATAACCATGCTGGCACCCAGTGTGCGAACAAAAGACCATCAAACTTTTCTAACTACATTTTTGGCCTCGAGCATTCACTCATACGGCCACGGACTTTTTTTACATGAACTTCTGGATACCGACCTCTATTTACTTGTTTACGTTTGCATCCTTACAATCATGACCTACATGTTACTTGGCTTGCATAAGCTCTAGGTTGTTATCTATACACATATTTTATTGATTTATGAATATTTTATTTTATACAAATTTTTTTTTATTGCTACTAAAAATAATTGGAAAATACACAGGGATACTTTTCTTCATGCCTTGGAGCCTATCAAGGCAGCTTTCTGACAGTCACAGGTGGCCACGGATAAATGATGTGTAACAATTGGATAAACAATAGGTGTTGAATATCTACCCAACTTAAACTCTAATTAAAACGACCCAATATACACATATAAACTAAAATATTATATTGTTTGCTTCAAATGTATCCTTGCACTCTGTGTTAGCAATTACTCACGTATGCATTTTCTCTCTCTCTCTCTTCCTCTCTTACACACATACACAAACACACACCGTCAAACTTGATTTAGTCTATGGTAAATAGGTAGAACTATGATTTAAGATGCCTTTACAGTGGCGCACGAAATAAAGTAGTAGGCAGGCGAAGAAGCTGTCTGCAAAGAAAGCAACTTTACAAATAGTTTTACAATCCTTTCGGATATTCAATAGAACCGTAAAAAAGACCCAAACTGTAACAAACTCAATATAAAAATACTGCTTCGAATTGAATCATAACTTCCACATAACTGTGATAAGTTATTCTCTTCAGAAAGACATTCTCATGGAATGAATTTAGAGCCCATGACTTGACCACAAAGAAAATATTTCAATTCCTGTACCTATAAACTTTTGAAGCGTTATGTTCGAGTTTTATTTAAAAAATGTCAATTTTCACCAAATCACCCCTACCCCCTCAAGCGATTTGACCCAAAAACAATTCGAAGCGTTCCTTTGTCAGGTGCTAACTGGATACCAAATTTGAAGATGATATCTAAATTTGTTTTAAAGTTATTGCGCCTATTAACAGACAGACTTAAATGACAGACCGACAAAAAAATGTTTGTTCCACAATCAGTTTTATATATGTTTTGATACTTTTTACGCTGTTTTATCAACAACAAAAAAATTTTTATCAACAATATTCCACTTCCAGACATTCAATCACTTATTTAATTTCACCACAAAATACCAGATGTTTGATGAAATTCAAAGTTTTCTAATAAATGAACCCTAAAGCGTTATATTACTCGAGTGTTTAACGAAAAAATGTCAATTTTGACCAAATTGCCCCCCATTCATCTCCTACCCGCTAAAGAGATTTTACCCAAAAACAATCCGAACCGTTCATTTGTCGATTGCTAACTGTATACCAAATTTGAAAACGATGTCTCAATTCATTCTAAAGTTATAGTGGCTACAAACAGACAGACACACAGACCGACAGGCCGACAAACAAAAAAATGTTCGTTCCCAAATCATGTTTTCTATATGTTTTGATACTATTTACAACGTTTAAGCGAAAAAATTTTTTTAAAGCTTTTGTCGCCGATGCGATTTTTCCACACGTGATGATGTGGAAGTAATAAGTAGTTTCCGAAGGCAGTTGTTTGTGGAACTATAAGATGAACCTGTATCGATTTCTTACTAAACCAGTTTTCTATAATTTTTCTCTAGATGTCTTGCTGTTAATCGGCGTTAGGCCAGCGATCGAAAGTTAGCAGCTAATCTACCGAAACAACTCGAACGGCCTAACCTACTACGAGAAATACCCAATTTTAAATTTTGTCCGGCTCGTTTCTGTAAAATTAAAAAAACATGGTTTACCCAAAATTATATCTATGCGTAAATATTGTATATATGAATACTGATCTACATACTAAATATTATTTTGTTACGAGACGTCTACACTTTGTTGCTCTCAATTTAAAATATAAAATTTCGGTCGCTGGCGTAAAACCTAATTAAGAAATGTTTAACCAAAATCACATTTATACCAAAATATTGTATATATTAATACTCATCTACGTACGAAATATGATTTTCCTACGAGCCGTCTACAGGGTGTTGTTCTGAATTTAAAATATATAATTTCAGTCACTTACGTAAAACCTGATTAAAAAAATGTGTAGCGAAAATTATATTTATACCAGACTATTGTATATATTTAATACTCATCTACGTACGAAATATTATTTTCTTGCGAGCCTTCTACAGGGTGTTGTTCTTAATTTAACATAAAAAATTTTAGTCGCTGGCGTAAAACGTGATTAAGAAAATGTGTAGCAAAAGTTATATTTATATGAAAGTGGTGTATATATTAATACTCATCCACATGCATATATTATTTTCTTACGAGCCGTCTACAGGGCGCTGTTCTCAATTTAAAATATAAAATTTTTGTCGCTGGCGTAAAACCTGATTAAAACAAATGTTTAGCCAAAATTATTTATACCACAATATTGTTTATAATAATACTCTTGTACATGCGAAATATTATTTTCTTACGAGGCTCTACAGGGTGTTGTTCTCAATTTAAAATATAAAATATAAGTCGCTGGCGTATAACCTGTTTAAAAATTGTTTAGGCAAAATTATATTTATATCAAAATAATGTATATATTAATACTCATCTACGTATCAAATATTATTTTCTAACGAGCCATCCACAGGTGTTCTTAATTTAAAATATGAAATTTTACTCGCTTACGTAAAACCTGATTAAAAAATGTGTAGGGAAAATTATATTTATACCCGATTATTGTATATATTTAATACTCATCTACGTACGAAATATTATTTACTTACGAGCCGTCTACAATGTGTTGTTCTTAATTTAACATGAAAAATTTTAGTCGCTGGCGTAAAACCTGATTAAAAAAATGTGTAGCAAAAGTTATATTTACATGAAAGTGGTGTATATATTAATACTCATCCACATCCATATATTATTTTCTTACGAGCCGTCTACAGGGCGCTGTTCTCAATTTAAAATATAAAATTTTTGTCGCTGGCGTAAAACCTGATTAAAACAAATGTTTAGCCAAAATTATATTTATACCAAAATATTGTTTATAATAATACTCTTGTGCTTGCGAAATATTATTTTCTTACGAGGCGTTTACAGGGTGTTGTTCTCAATTTAAAATATAAAATATAAGTCGCTGGCGTATAACCTGTTTAAAAAATGTTTAGGCAAAATTATATTTATATCAAAATAATGTATATATTAATACTCATCTACATATAAAATATTATTTTCTAACGAGCCATCCACAGGTGTTCTTAATTTAAAATATAAAATTTCAGTCGCTGGCGTAAAATCGGTTTAACCTGTTTATCCAAAATTATATTTATATCAAACTGTTGTATATATTAATATTCATCTATATACGAAATATTATTTTCTTAATAATAAAATAAAAAACCTCCAAACAACAAAAAAAAAATTATGTCTAGGCTTCTTGTTACATATTTTGTGTAATACTGGGTTAAAATATAATATTCACAAAAGATTTCCCACTGCCTGTAAGAGTAACATTTTTTATATATTTAAGTCTGATCCTCACTTAACGGGTATAAGTCCTGGGGTAATTTATTTAATTGCTTGTAATATCGCTCTGTTGGTATATCTCTTTCAAATATGTATATGGATTTTGATTTTCACCAAATATTTAGTATTTTTCTATTAAGCCAAATATTATTTTGCATATATATATATATATATATATATATATATATATATATATATATATATATATATATATATATATATATATATTGATTTTTTCAATTATCTAAAAGAGCGAAATTGGTCGCTAATTAGTTAGTAAAATAATTATCTAGTGAAGACATATTCCCATTTTTGTGTACAAGAATAATTAACGTTTTCTTTAGATCAACGGGAAGCCTTGCTTATACTGACCCTTCTGTCACATTGTCGGGTAAAAAAGTTAAACCGCCTGTTCCCGAACATATTGCCTAGTCAAAAATTGGGACCTTATCATGATGCTGTTTTGCGGATTTACTTATGGAATGGAAAAGCAAAAGCTTGTATCCCATAAGTGAGAGGTAATCTTGTTCCAGTGCTCTCCGTTATGTCGTTTTCTTTATGTCCTGTAACTGTGGACTTGGCTTCAAGAAGATTGGCTGAGATCTCTGCATGCTGATTCCCCTAATTTAAGTAAATTTTTTTCCTGAATTGAATTAACTTTACACAAATTCCTCTTCGTTTGCATTTATACAATTCATTATGTGCTTTTCATCATTGGTTGCTACTGTGCCATTTTATCTTCTTTTGCCTTTATATACTTTCTTGGACTATTATTTTGTTCCTTTACCTTTGAGTATTCTCTTAAAATATTAGAACATTGCTTTGTTGAGCTTACTGGACCATTATCTTTTTCTATAATCTCTGGACTTTCTACTTGACTATTATCTTAACTATTATTTCTGGGCTCTCTACCGAACTATTATCTTCTTCTATGACCTCTGGACTCTCTACTAGACTATCATATTCCTTTATTATCTCTGGACTCTACAGGAGTTGATACCTCTCCCAATTCTCCTAACGGACCTGGACCTTGCTCTGAGTTTAATTCTTTTAGTGGTTTCAATAGATGTAGAGCTTTTTTGGTAGAGTCTGACTCTATTGATGGTTTCAATTCATATGGATCTCGCTCTGTAGAGTCCATTTATTGTAATGGTTTCAATACACGTGGAACTTACACGATAGAATCTAAATCTGTTAATTGTTTTAACATACGTGGAACTTAACTTGTCATCTCCCTCAACTCCTTTAGTATGTATGAAATGTCTTCACTTCTCTCTCTTTATAAAATCTGGTTTAGCTTCCGAGTGATAAATGTCGAATAGGCTAAGTCCTCCTGAATAAAGTGTTGTGGACTCACAGAATCTGCACGTTATTAACAAGATTTAACGTGATACTGTCTCCAGAATGTTCCTGTATTTTTTAGCTGGTCATACCTTTCTTTAAAGTCGACTTCTGCATAATCGACCTTCATTGCTACATGACTTCGTCTAACCATTCTTGAACCGTTTTTCAATTCTCTTTGGAGCTCCTCATACACGCAACCCTCGTTATCTTTGTCTATTTCTGCATTGCTTTTTTAAAGATCTCTTATCAGTTATTCTACATACATTTCATTTGCCTCTATTCTCCAATCTTCCTCCGTTTTTTTTTTGTAACAAGACTCTTCTATTTAATAAATCGAAAATTACTTTACTGGACCTATGTCCCCGTGATTTGTATATTTTTCGCTTCTGTCCTGTATATTTTATTTTGTTTTGATGGCCCCTGTATTGTCCGTTGATTTTAGTGAATTTTCGTAGAAAAAAATTCACTAATGGGGAGATCCCGACTTTTGAATTTAGAAAAAATTTTTGCAAATAATCGCGAACTAGGACCCATATCCTGAGACAGTTGTAATTTATATATATATATATATATATATATATATATATATATATATATATATATATATATATATATATATATATAATTTCTACCCCAGGTTTCTTTATTTGAAAATATCATTTTTCGTTTAATTATTATTAGTTTTTATATTTTGAATTACCATATTGAAACCTTTGTGGTCCTTATATATCTGCTGACGCTTATTTCCTTGGTATTTGTTCCAATGTCCCCTATATTGACCCTTGGTTGCTTTATTTGCGGGCTCTTCTGTCCTGGATACTTAACTGGCCTTTAATGTTTTTATTTGTGAATGCCTCTGTGCCATATTTGTCTCAGTGGCTACTATATTTACCATTAACTTGATATAGGCTGGTTTGCTAGGTTGAGCAAACGTCGTACTTGTTGCGTCTTGTGTTGTAAATTTGCTTCAATGGCCTGTATTAACCTTTGACTGGTATAATCCCGGGCGCCATTGTCCTGTATTTTTGTCTCAATGACCGCTGTATTGGCCTTTCAATTAATTTATTCTGATATGTTAGGTTTGTATAGCTTAACAAACGTAATTTTTGACTCTTCTGTCCTAGCGTTGTATTGACCGTTAATTTATATTTGTAGACACTTTTGCCCTGTATTTGTTTAATTGACTTTGCATTTGTCTCAATCCCCATGTGTTGACCCTCGAGTTTATTTATTCTGCTGTGTTCAGTTTTTAAGGTTGAACAAACCTAATTTGTCGACGCTTCTGTCCTGTATTTCTCTCAATGGCCTCTGTATTGACCATTGTGCAATTTTTTTCTGATTCGCTTCGTTTGTAAGGTTGAACAAACCAAATTTGTAGACGCTTCTGTCAAGCATATTTGATTTAATTTGACCCTGCATGGCCCTTGTATTGTATGTTTTTACTTGTGTACTTTATTTAGCTTGTACAATTGAACTTTTATTTTACTTGGAGGGTATTTTGGAGACTTGGACTTGTTAAAGTATTTTTAGTAAGGATAAAGGATAGAGGATAAAGTGAAATTAGGTATCAAGTGTTATCAAGACGCGGGCTCACGCATCTAAAAATTGTGGCCTCGACCATGGCACTGGTTTGAAGTTCTCGAAGGGATATGTTAAAAACATGGACCGTGTGTAAGGAACGGAGTGTGTTCTTGGGTAACAGGAAAATTATTGTACACACAGTTTGTTAAAACTGCAACACATGCTAATTTACAATCTTTATAATTGAGAATGCTCAACACGACATTGTGATAGTGACTCAATAAACCTTATTTACTAAATTGTCTGAACATACCGATAATAACAGAATGCTGATTTTAAGAGAATACCATCATCTATATATCTAATTAACGCAGGTTAAATTCTTAAAAATATATATCAAAATAAACAATAGCAAACTTGATTTCTGCCTAGTTAGCTGAATTCCTAAAAATACAACTATCAGAACAAACAAAAACGATATTAAATTGTGAAAACTGCAGTTAGTTATTTGTGACTCAACCATGCTTAGTCAGTTCTACATTCTATGATGTAGGCATACTGTAACTAGGTAAAATATTTCTCAAGGTAATATGAATTAAATTCCTATTCTTATTAATATTTCCAAAGGCTTGATTATATTGGTCATTCCATGTATGCTTATCTGGTTCCTAAGCATCTAAATGTGTTAAGACTGAACAGATTGAACAAAATAAGGTCAATACCCGTGCCAATCAATCAATGCTTCTTGTATGAATTTGTAAAAACTGGTTTGTCTGCTTCAAAAGAGGTGACCAAATTGTAGAGCGTCTCCAAAAATATTAATTATAATTTTGGCTTGATAATATCCTAACGCCCGATTAGGCTAAAATGAATACCTTAGGCGCTGAATATATCATATAGGTACGCTTTTATCATACACATCAAATTGATTTTGACATTAAAAAATGTCTGTAGAAGGGAACCTCCTGCGCGAATGCTAAAAAGAAGCGAGCAAGGCTCAATCCTCACATCTTGTACCGTGTTGCCACCATGGATGAAATTTGGCTATATTTTTGCGACCCAGAGACAAAGCAATGGTAAATGGGATACAAAATATAGTAATTCTTTATAGCCTAGAAAATTTTGTAAAATATTTTTCTTAAGTGTTTTGTGGTTTTTATAAACGAATCACGATTTTCTTTCTGGATAAAGATAAAACAACCATAGGAAATTAGTATTTGACAATACTGATCCTCCAATGAAAAAATAGTGTTGCAAATTGAATCATAATTTCCTCATAGCTGTAATAATCTCCCCTCCTCAGAAAGACATCCTCATGAAATTAATTCAGGGTCCATGACTTAATCACAAAGAAAATGTTCTTTTTCTTGTACCCATAAACTACTGAAACGTTATATTACTCGACTTTTAACGTAAAAATGTCAACTTTGACCAAATAACCCCCATTAATCCCCTACTCCCTGAAACGATCTTACCCAACAACAACTCAAAGTGTTGCTTCATCTGGTGCTAACTGGATACCAAATGTGAAGATTGTATCTCAATTAGTTCGAAAGTTATTGCGCCTACTAACAGATTGGCGCACATACCGACAGACCGTAAATGTTGTGTTATTCAAGTTTTAACGAAAAAATGTCAATCTTCACTAAATCACAACGCATTCACCCCCTACCGCCTGGAACGATTTCACCCAAAAACAATCCGAACCGTTCGTTTGTCGCGTGCTAACTGTATACTAAATTTGAAGACGACATCTCAGCTCGTTCTAAAGTTATCTTAGCTACAAACAGACATACAGACCGACAGACAAAAAAAATATTTCAAAATCATGTTTTTACACTTTTTACGACGTTTAAGCGAAAAACAAATTTTGAAATTCTTGTCGCCGATCCACACGCTGTAATATGTAACACGAAGTAATATAGACGAGAATGCGCGAAAATCTATTCAACTGTGTTTTTGTTTAAAGAAAATGCCCCTGCACACAAATTACATAATGCCGTGGTAACAATTGGAAACTCAGGGTAAAACCATTTCAGTGCTGATAACGTCAAAAGACGTCATGTACCTACTTAGCCGACGGCGCATGACGCCTTTTGACGGTCCCGACACAACCAACTTACCTTCCACAGTATTATTTCAGCCCGGGGCGTAAGGATTTGTAGTTTTGTGAGCATGTAGGTAAAGGTTAAGAGAGTTGAAAATATGCGTAGTTCCCGTTCATATATATATATACATATTCGCTCCTTACAAGAGTTGGAAAATATTCTGATAAATTCTGATGGCGACATTGCTGACCTTGATTTCGTGACAGATTCGGATGAGGGCGGTTTTATGACGATTTTGCTTCAGTATAATAAATGTTTATTTTGTTGCGTTTGAAAAATATTTATTTTGTTGTGTTCCTAATATTTGAGATATATTCTATATGACGTTTCATATCAGTATCAATCGTCATCGTATCAATACCATATTTGTCAAAAAAAAATGCAGTAACGTCTTTTAACGTCATCAACCTCTTATGAGTAAAATCACTGGTAGGGGCTGATGACGACAAAATACGTCACTGCTCTTCTTGTCACATTTTCGGGTAATAATGATTTATCTCCAACCACAGAAGATAAATTTAAAACCAAGAAATGAGATAATACCTCTCAGCCCCTGGGGCTATTCAAGCGGCTATTCAAGTGAAAGGGTTAAATTACTTGAAGACTTCCATTATCTATCAGAGCGCTTACTTAAACTTAATTAATTTTTTTTACACCATATTAAAATCTCAACGCAAAATTAAATTAGGCTAAGGTAGGAACAATTCTGTTCTTTGTAACAAACAATTACTATGTAACTGGTTATGTGATATTAGTTCCTACTTACAAGCTCCTAAATCTTTGGCCTAGATATTTTCTCACGTAATATCTCAGAACTAACTTGTAAATAAATCCTCGTGATCTTGTATAAGATATCTAGAATCTATCCAAACAGAACCAGCAGTAACAGTCACTCTTGACTGATTCCTCACTAAAGGCTGATCGCCACTAACAAATGCGGCTAAGTTTGTTCTGCTAATGCTATTTTGCTATTCTTATATCTTTTACTTTTAAACTGGCAAAACTGAACTTACTTTTCTCAAATAAAGGTCTAGTAGCATTTTTCTTATTGAACACTGTGTTTGATAATTGCATGGCATATATTCTGTGGTGGACACTCAGTCTCAAACTAAGTCAAAAATTTGAATAACAAAATATTGCTTTTACAGGCTGCTGTTGTTTCAAATGCTAATGGCTTTTGGGCCGTTGTGCCGTAGTCTGGTTCACTTAGTATGTTGCTAGACTCTTCTCCCAATAGTTCTGACTTTCTCAGTAGCTGGACTAAAATTAAGTAGACATTGATCTGGTAACCCTTTACATACACGTGGACTCACCTGTAATAATTGATTGGCCGTGGATGACGCAGTAATTCCAGGCAATTGCGTCATTGCCGATGCCGTCACGATTACTTATTTTTGCAATAGTATGAACAGTGTCATGTTGTCAGGGTTCCCTGTAATCTTCTCTGTTGCTAGTTTTCCTGAGCCAGGTTTGAGCTAACTTGAAACAGACGTCTTGGTTAAGATTGTTGGTCTGTCTTTATGTTCCAAGGGTCTCCCACTTGATTTCCCGATGGTATCACTTTTATCTGGCAGGATGCTCAGTTTTTTCAAACATGACTCTATTTTTTCGAAATATCACGTCCAGCTAATGCCGACTTTCCATTTTGCAGTAGCACTGGATATCGTTGATGTTGCAGCCCCCTTGTTTTTATGCTTGTTTTGGTTTGGCCTGTATAACCTATATCGCATTCGCATATTTTTGACGCCTGCAGAGGATCCATTGTCTTTACGAATTCAATCACGGGGCGCATGTTTGTTGTGTGTACAAAGACCGTGCCAATATCCATCTTCCTCGGTACTTTGGATATCTGGTCTATATATAATAGTAAAGCCTTTTTATTGGGTGTCGTCCGCATTATCTTCAGTCGTGCTTATTTTTCTGTTGGTTGGTCTTGGACGTATGGTTCTTTGAAATTTCTCGTGTTTGTATCAATCTTTTCCAGGGTGTTTTTTAAGTACTGTATTTCACTATGAAATTCCAACTCCCTTCCAATTATTCTGGCATTGATAACTAGGATATAAGTGTTTGTTTGAATTGCTGCACGCTTCTGCCTCTAATGGTGATTGAATTGTGCCTGATGGTTTTAGTCAAGCTAGGCTTTAGATATGCTGTATGTCCTAAATCGCCTCATGAATTATAATTCAGTATTATACCTAGTGGCTGCCAGTATTCAACATTCATAGCGATTTAGTTTCCCTCACCTATTGTAATGGTTTTTGATTAAAAATAGTGCTGCAAATTGATTTACAACTTCCACAGAGCTGTGATAATTTATTCTTTACACAAAGACGTTCTCATGGAATGAATTTAGGGCGCATGACTTGACCACAAAGAAAATATTTGTATTCCTGTGCCCATGAACTTTTGAAACGTTATATTACTAGAGGTTGTTGAAAAAAATGTCAATTTTCACCAAATCACCCCTTGTGTATCCCCTACCCCCTGAAGAGATCTTACCCAAAAACAATTCGAAGCGTTCCTTTGTCGGGTGCTAACTGGATACCAAATTTGAAGATAATATCTCAATTCGTCCGAAAGTCATTGCGCCTATTAACAGACAGACCTATATGCGGACAGACCGACAGACGAAAACATTTTCGTTCCAGAATCAAATTTTTTATCTGTTTTGAGACTTTTTACGCCGTTTTAGAAAAAAAAAATCACAATTTTTTTCAACAATATTCCACCCCCACATATTCAACCCCTAATTTAATTTCAGCACAGAATACCAGATATTTGATTAAATTGAAAGTTTTCTACTAAATAAACCCTAAAACGTTATATTACTCGAGTTTTAACGAAAAATTTCAATTTTCACAAAATCACCCCCGCCCATTCATCCCCTACCCCCTAAAGCGATTTTACCCAAAAACAATCCGAACCGTTCGTTTGTTGAGTGATAACTACATACCAAATTTGAAGACGATATTTCAATTCCTTCTACGGTTATCGTGGCTACGAATAGACAGACAAACAAATGTTTGTTCCCAAATAATGATTTCTATATCTTTTGATGCACAACATCCACATGTTGTGACGATGTGGAAGTAATTAATATTATAGTAGTCATTACACTTAAGCATAATACATTCGTAGCAATTGAACGAAGGCCATAATACTTAACCCCACTGTCTCTAAGTGGGTATTCAGCTTTATCGTGGAATCCGTGTGATGAAATTACGTTTTCTAAAGTTTTCTAATAAATAAACCTTAAAAGGGTATATTACTGGAGTTTTAACGAGAAAATCTCAATTTTCACCAAATCATCCCCCATTCATACCCTACTCCCAAAGCGGTTTTACCCAAAAACAATCCGTACCGTTCGCTTGTCGAGTGCTAACTGTATACCAAATTTGAAGACGATATCTCAATTTGTTCTTAACTTATCGTGGCTACAAACAGGCAGGCATACAGACGGGCAGACCGACAGACCGACAGGAAAAATTATTTTCGTTCCCATATCGTTTTTCTTTAGGTTTTGATACACGTTTAAGCGAAAAAAAAATTGAAATTTTTGTCGCCGATGCAATACTTTCACACGTTGTGACGATGTGGAAGTAATTAATATTATAGTAATAATTACACTTAGGCATAATAAATTTGTGGCAATTGAACGAAGGCCAATACTTTACCTCACTGTCTGTAAGTGGGTATTCAGCTTTATCGTAGAATCCGTGTGAGATCCGGTGATTCTCGTTTCCTGGAGCAAAGGTGGAAGGTCAGACTGTAACATCGGAGACGGTATTTAGAAGCGTTCAGACATGCCAGAGAACCGTGCAGTTCTTGTGACCTACTAGCGCCACATTCCTGTTATTTACTGCACCGCTGGACCTCACGATGGTCACACTTACCTATAACATCTGACACCTGACCAGCATACCGATAAGGCATTGTAATGTAATAATTGGCATTGTGGTAGTTATGCAATAAGGAAGGCAGCAGTAAAATTATTTTAACTTAGGAGTAACTATTTCATTACACCAAACTGTTCCAACTGTTATTCCAATGTTTAATGATTAACATGCACACATATGCTTAGGTGGTGAAATTTGGCTATCCACTAGGGGCTTAATAATATCTTTACGAATCTGTATATATATATATATATATATATATATATATATATATATATATATATATATATATATATATATATATATATATATATATATATAGGAATATTGCACTACACTGTAATCACTTTTAAATATACACTTTATTTGTTTGCTGTATGTTTGTGATTTCTTATTGGTTTGCGCGGACTGCAGTTTTGAAACGTCCCGGTTCATCATCAGCACGCTACTGACTGTTATCGCTCATGTCTACGTCTGAGGTTGTAGGTGGCGCATGCGCCGTGAGCTTCTATTGGTCGGTTTCATGTTCTCTGATTGGTTGTGCCTTCGGACTGTGTCGTGTGTATCGGTCTCCTGTCTTGATCACTGTGGTTTGATAATTTGTCTATTTGTATGGCCTTTATTTTATGCACAATCAACCAAGGGTTGCGGTGCTATCGGGGCGGCAAGGCCGCGGACGAGCCCTGAGGGGAAAAAATGGCCTTTATTAAGTTTTGTTTAAATGTTTGTACTTGGATTTGTTCTGGCATTAATTGTTTCCTATTGTTTGTTTGTTGAATGTAGTATTGTTCCCAGATTTCCATTTTTTTGTGGTCTTTAACATGTTTCATTAGTTGGAATTGGGTGATGACTGGTTTTTGGTGTTTTGTGTTGTGAATGTGTGGAGCTACGTTTGATTTGTAGCTAGGTATGTGAACTTTATCTAATGCCGTTATATATGTTCCTTGAATCTTGTTTCTATTGATTTTTTTGTAATTCCTATATATTTTTTATTGCATGTGTTACATTCTATTTGATATATTCCGTTTAATTCATGTGGGTTGTGTTCTTGTTTTTTATTTATTTTGTTTATTATTTTTTTATTGGTTTTGTAGCTCATTTATAAGTCATATTGTTTGAGTGTTTGTGCTATTTTTTTGATGTGGTGGTTATAAGTGAATGTTGTGTATTTTGTGTCTGTTTCTGGTGTTTTGTTTTCGGTTTTGTTGATTTGTTTGTTTCTGATCTGTTTTACTAGCTTTTCTATTGTTTTTTTTTGTATCCATTTCTTTCTGCTATTTGTATTATGATGTTGTACTCCTTTTCTCGTTCATCGTTATGAAGTGGTACATTTAGCATTCTGTTTATTAAGTATCTGTATGCGGCCATTTTGTGTGTATGTGGGTGTAGTGAGTGTTTAGGTATAGTGATGTCTGTTTGTGTGGGTTTTCTGTATATTTTGTATTCAATCTGGTTTTCTTTTCTGATTAGTGTTAAGCCTAGGAAGTTTATGGTGTTGTTTGATTCTTTTTCTATTGTAAATTTTATGTTTCTGTTAATTTGGTTTATTTTTTCGAGGATATTGTCTATGTTGGTTTTTTGATTGTCGTACATTATTAATATATAATCGACGTATCTTATCCATTTGATGTTTGGGTCTGTCTCTTTTATAATGGTGTTGATTCTATCTTCTAACTGTTGTATGTCTATTTCTGCCATGATGCTTGATAGTGGAGATCCCACTGGTAGTCCGTCTTCTTGGATGTAGTATTCTCCGTTAAACTCAAAGTAATTTTGTTTTAATATGATGTTTAATATTTCGCTGATTTGTTGTTTTTTGTTGTTATTTTGCATTTAATTTTCGATTATATTTGTAGTTTCGTTAATTGGTATATTGGTGTACATATTTGTTATGTCAAATGAGGCAAGTCTTGTGTTTTTGTTTATGTTTATGTTTTCTAGTTTGTGCACTAGTTCTATGGAGTTTTTTATGTTAAATTTGTTTTCTAGTTGTATTTTTTGTTTTAGTACTTGGTCCATTTCTTTTGCTATTTTGTATGAAGGTGCATCTTTGAAGTTGATGAGTGGTCTTATTGGGTATCCCGTTTTGTGTATTTTTATTATTCCTGTCATTAGTGGTGCTTTAGGGTTGTTATTATAATAATGTGTTGTTTTTTGGTTGAATATTGTCTTGTGTTTTTTTATGATGTTTAATATTTGATTTTGGAATTATTTCGTTGGGTTTTCGTTTAGTTTCTTGTATTTGTTTGTTGAAATGAAAGTGTTGGTTTTTTCTATAGAGTCCCGTGTTTTTATTGCTATTAGTGCGTCGCTTTTATCTGTTTTTGCTATTGTTATGTTGTTATATGTGAGTTTGTTTCTTATTTGTTTGATGATTTTTTCATGTGTATGGTTTTTTATTTAGTCTTGTTAATAATTCTGTTTATTTCTGTTGCTAGTTGGTTTTTCAGTGAGAATCAACATCAGCAGATTCCTTGTTATCCAGAGACAATAGTGCCACGCCTGGAGGGAAGACTATAAAGAGGCTAATCACAGAGGTAGAACCGTTCATTCTTGTTCCGAGTTAGTCATTAGCACACCGAGTGCAGAGACTCTAGATCACATGTAGGTTGATCGTCTTATTTTAGTATATTATATTATTCATTTTCTTTGTAACTAAATAATTAAGTATTGATTGTTCAAAGTATTAAATAAATTGTTTTAAAAAGTCAAACGTCTTAACCGTGAAGTTAAGTGGCGCAGTCGTTAGTATTGGTTAGAAAACCGAAAGCATATCGATTTTTAAGCGTATCGACGCCTAATAACCAATTCGAGCCAAGCAGAGCCAAGTTAAAGCAGAAATAGTGGCCAAGCAGAGCCAAATGGAAGCAGCAACCATCGTATTATGGTAAGTTTACTGCTATCCCATTTTACATTTCCAATTTTTTATATGTGTTGTATTGAAACGTTATATGTCTGATTCAGAGGAAGAATCACAAAGTTTATGTAACATAGAGTATAGATTTAGATCAATCAGCATTAGCGACAATAACAGAACAGTAAATTATTCAAATATTAATAAGAGTTCTACGTGCCAAACGAGAATCTGTATATGAATCACTTCTTGCTAAATTATGTTCAAACTAAACTAACGGGAACAGCCCGGCTTATAGTAAATACAAAGATAATTAATACGTGGGCAGACCTGAGAGAGGCCATTGTTCAGAATTTTTCAGACCAAAGAGATGATCATAGTTTACTAGCGGAGATGTTAACCTTGAAACAGCGTAATGCTGAAGACGCACTGTCGTTCGCGAACAGATGCCGTCATATAGAGCAATTGCTCATCTCAAGTTTAATAGCTAACGAGCAAAATGAAGGCGTGCGATTAATTAAGAAAGACATATACCAGAATCAAACATTAAAAGCGTTCTTAGGAGGGTTACGCAATCAGTTAGGGCTCGTCTTGCGTAGTCAAGGACCTTCGAGCATAGAACAAGCCTTGAAATTCGTATTCGCAGAGAAAAATTTCGATTATAGAGATAAAACAATAAATAAGAATTTCAGTAATAGTAATAAATTAGAAGGACAAAACCGTACGTTCTTTCAGAGACAAAATAACCCACCTTTTCAGAATGTACAATTTCAGAGACCTTTCCAAACAAACTTTAGACCATTTCAACAACATAATAACCAAAACAATCACACAAATTCCCAGCCTAGACAAAATCAACACTTTGTACCAAGGCAAAATTTTTCGAGTCAATTTAGGAGACCCAACCTCAATAATCAACCGGGTCGACCCAATGTAAACCATAATGCTAACAGAAATTATCACGAACCAATGGAAGTAGATAGTTCTAACACTAGACTGTCATTACCAAGGAGAGCAGCTCACGTAAATAATATAGAATTTAATGAAAACGAAGTAAATGAAACAAATTACGATGTAAATTATGTAAACGAAGAATTAAATTACGAAAATTCGCCAGCTGAGGAATACGATATCCAACAGCGAAATTTTCCCACTGCAGGGCCCTCAACGAGAGAACCGTGATAGATATAAATAATATGAATACATTATGTAAGTTACCGTATATAGAATTAAACGAAATATCAGGTAAATTTTTGTTAGACTCAGGATCTTCAAAAAATCTTTTGAATCCTGCTGTAGCATATTATAAGTTCCCAAAAAACATATTTACGCATGATTTTACCATACGCACCGTACATGGCATTTCGAAGCACTGTAAGCGTGCACGTATTAAACTTAAATCGATTTCAGAGGAAATACAAGAGTTCTGCCTGTTCAACTTTAACACATTTTTCTCGGGATTGATTGGGATGGAATTTCTGAAACGAAACGAAGCTAAAATAGATTTTAAGGAGCACAAACTGTATATAGGCAAGAATATTATACCAATAAAATTCACAGATCTTAGCGTAAGTCGATCGGGACAAACAGAAGCCAACGCAGATGGTTTAAAGCTACCCGAGACTCGTTTACATTTAAACAATATAATAACCCAGCAGTATTTCATACGTAATGAAGAACTTGAGACAATTAATCACGTACTAAATAATAACCAAGCTTATAATGTAAGAGATAGGCCATTCAGCAGATTAAATAAACAATATGCATCTGAAACCAGATATAGCCAAAGGAGAAGTCCGTTTGCACCAGTAATTATACAAAATAATAATTATAGTACAACTCATATTAATAATTTAAACACTTACGATACGGGGCGTAATCAAAAACGGATTAATAATGAGAATGTCTTAATTGAACAAATAGATACAGGAGAATTAAATGACGAGGAAAAACAATTGTTATTTAGTTTATTATCAGAATATCAGGACATATTTTTAAATAAAAACGAACCATTGACGCACACAAATGCGATTAAACATAGAATAAGGACAACAGAAGACATACCTGTCCATTCTAAATTATATAGATACCCGTACGTACATAAACCGGAAGTAGACAGACAAATAAATGACATGTTAAGACAAAAAATCATTAGGAAAAGCCACAGCCCATATAGCTCACCTATTTGGGTTATATCAAAGAAAATGGACAAGTCAAATAAACAAAAATGGAGAATTGTGGTGGACTATAGGAAACTGAATGAAAAAACAATACCGGACAGACACCCAATCCCCAAAATTGATGAAATTCGGACAAAATTGGGCGAGCCCAATATTTTTCGACGATCGATTTGATCTCTGGGTATCACCAAATTAAAATGGACCCCAGGGACATAGAAAAAACAGCGTTTACCACCGATACAGGCCATTGGGAGTACACCAGGATGCCGTTCGGGTTATCTGGGGCTCCAGCGACCTTTTCTAGGCTCATGCAGAACGTATTAGAAGGCCTAATTGGACAAACATGCCTTGTATATATGGATGACGTCATAGTTTTCTCCACATCTTTACAGGAACACCTTGAGAAACTAAAACTAGTATTCGAGCGCTTCAGGCAAAGCAACTTGAAGATCCAGCTAGACAAAAGCGATTTCCTAAGGAAGAAAGCCGAGTTTTTAGGGCACGTTGTCAGCCCAGACGGGATCCGTCCGAATCCAAAGAAACTGGACGCAATAAGGAAATTCCCGATACCTAAAACCCCAAAGGAAATAAAATCATTCCTAGGATTAGTTGGATACTATCGTAAATTCATAGAAAACTTCGCACACGTTACGAAACCACTAACAAAATGTTTAAGGAAAAACTCGAAGATAAACGTGAACGACGAAGAATACATTGCTGCCTTTAACTCATGTAAAGACATATTAATGAATACACCTGTACTTATATCACCGGATTTTTCTAAAGACTTTATATTAACAACTGACGCTTCAAACGTAGCAATAGCCGGAATATTAAGCCAAGGCGAACCCAATGCGGATCACCCGATAGCTTACGCCAGCCGGACATTAAACGACACCGAATCCAGGTACAGCACAATCGAAAAAGAATTATTAGCCATCGTGTGGGCAACTAACTATTTTAGACCATACTTATACGGAAGGAAATTCACTATATACACGGACCATAAACCTTTAAAATGGTTATTTTCGTTGAAACAACCAAATTCAAAATTGCTCCGTTGGAGATTAAAATTAGAAGAATATGAATTCAAAATTGAATACAAAAAGGGAAAGCTAAACTGCGCAGCAGATGCACTGTCCAGAGTAGAAATAAACCCACTAGACATAGATAATCAGTCAATGGCGAATAATATCGACGAAGAGGAAGAAATCATAGAAATTGACGATGACGACACAGCAAACTCGAATGCGGACTCGTATTCAGCACCAGGCATACCAATACTCGAGGAAGAAATCGTTAACAGCAAAACCAATCAGATAGTTTTTAAAAATACGGATAAACCGGACATATTCTCAGTCAGAAGAGATAAAAGAAATTTCATCTATGCAAACTTCAATTTAAACAAACCGGACCAGATAGAGAAATTTATAAAAGAATACTGTTTACCACAAAGGAAATATTATTGCATTTTTGTAAATGAACAAGATTACGAACTAGTAAGTTCGGCAATCAATAAAAACTTTAATAACGTAGAATCACCCAAATTTTATAGATGTCTGGAAATTAGGAATGAAATTAACGAGGACGAATTAACCGAGACTATAACGAAATATCACGAGGGGAAGAGTAACCATCGTGGGGCTGATGAGACTTACCTAAGAATGAAGAAAATATACTACTATCCCAACTTAAAGAAACATATGTACGAAATTGCGAATTATGCAAAACGTGCAAATACAATAGGAACCCGGTACAAATAGCATTGGAGCACACCCCCACAGCATCTAAACCATTAGAGATATTACACATTGACACATTCCAAATTGAACAAGCTATCTTCCTAACAATTATAGATCCATTTAGTAAATTTGGCCAAGCATTTCCAATAAAAAGTAAAAGTGCTACTGAAATTGCAAAAAACTTGATCAAGTACTTTTCACAGTATGGAGCGTGTAAAATAATAATAGCAGACCCAGGTACGGAGTTTTCAAACCAGGTAATTAAAGAACTATTAGAAACATATCAGATAGAGTTACATATAACAACACCGCAAAACCCAACATCCAATGGACCTATCGAAAGATTTCACAGCACGATTATTGAACATTATCGATTATTCAAAATGAAATTTAAAAATATGAAACCCATAGACTTAATACCATATTGTATATTCGCTTACAACTCGACAATACACTCACAGACACTAAAACCACCTTTTGATTTAATATTTGGCTACATACCCGAAATGTTTAACTATGACCCGGAAGTCATAATTACACAGGAATACAACGTACAACATAAAGATTTAATGCAAATTATTTACGAGATAGTCAGAAGCAGGATAGAGAATTCAAAAATAAAAACGTTACAACGGACAAATAAAAACACGAACCAACCGTTCAAGGAAGGTGATATTGTCTATAAAAAGATACCACCAGGCTTTCATAAAAAACATAAAAACCCATTTTCAGGACCGTACTCAATAATATCCCTATTAGAACATAACAAAGCTATTTTAATAAATCATAAAAATGACGAACAGACGATAGCACATTTAAGAAATTTACGTATTGCAGGTCCCTTGCCACGGGAATAACAGCCCAAATACAAGACTTGACAAACAACCCAGGCATGTTACCAAAGAAATTAGGCACAGCATACACTGAGACTAGCAACTGGAATCTGATACACATACATGACTTGACACAATTACACAGAGACTACAACCAAATAAAAAGACACTACGCAAATACAGTTACCTTCATTACAAAAGATTACCATTCTGAATATCATAATTTCATATTGACATTGAATTTCACCATAGATAATGTAGACGATATATTTTATAGGATTTTTCCGAATAACAATATTATTAATAGACGAAAACGTGACCTAATAAACGGACTAGGTTCTATATTTAAGTCAATCACGGGGAATCTCGATTCACAAGATGGGGAACGCATTCAACAAGCATTAGAAGTCTTAACGACAGATCAAAATAAAATTCATGAACTTTTTAGGTCTCAAAATGCAATCATGATCGAGGCAATAGTCGAGTTTAATAACACGATAGTAGGATTGAGTCATAACCAAGGCACGATAGTAAATAGGATAAATGAATTAGGTAATACAGTAGAAAGCCTGCGAAGTGAACAATTAACTCACTATCATCGCATTAAGATCCTAGAGTTACTCATGCAGCTAGGACAATTATTAAACAATATTCAAGAAATAGCACTAACAACAGAAAATGCCATCACGTTTGCAAAATTAGGAATCTTTCACACATCCATACTAAAACCAACATTTATAATAAAAGAAATCAATAAAATCCAAAATTATGCAACTAATGCTAAAGTAATAACAACCACGGATCTAAATCTATACGAAAAAGTCTTTAAAATAAAAGCCGTCCAAAACAATTTCAAAATTATATTTCAAATAGAAATACCTCTGGTAGTTGAATCAGAATATGATTATTATCAATTATACACATTACCTGTCCCTAGAAAGACACACCTTTTTACCATGATAATTCCTAGAACCAAATACCTTATCCTAAGCAGTAAACAATATGCCTATCGTAATGAAGAATGTCAAAATTTAAAGAACCAAATATATTTTTGCAAAGACGACAATCCAACAACCATGAATGATCAAAACCCATGTGAAATAAAGCTAATAAAATTTCAAAAACCTATTAACAATTGTAATCAAGAATTAGTCAAAATTAATAGAACCACAGTTTCGAGATATGGAACCAGTCAGTATATAGTTATAGCACCCGAAGAAACTAACGCCAGAATAACTTGCAAGGAACAGGAGTGGACCAACATCATCAAGGGTACAAAATTAATCAACCTGCAACCAAATTGCCAATTAACCATAGGCAACAAAATTTACAAGACCGGCCCAGCAACAGCAGAAACACAACTATTCAACCTGCCTACACTAGAAACCCCCATTCAAGAAGATCAACCAAATCCAGGACCAGTACCCGATATATCATTAGAAAACGTACAGCTACACAACATCAATCATATCCAACACCAACTTCAAAAAATTAAACAAAATATACCAGGACCTATAACAATACCAATCCATCACCTGAGTATATGGACAATATTACTGTACATAGCTGTCTTAATAACCATCACAACGATAGCCGTCCGAATGGGGTTGAAGAAACGAAGAACCCACAAAGAAGATAAAGGAACAAAAACAGGAACCACCGAGTCCGGATTTCCGTTGAAAATCCGGAACGAACCATAGCTTCGTCTTTAAAAAGGGGAGGAGATAAATGGAGCCCAAACAATGGCCCATTATAATACAATGTCGCCTTCCCACGGTAAGAACCGCTGAGTCAGCCGCCGTCTTAACGGAGCCAAGAACTTGCAGGTTCAAAGTGCAAGTAGAACGGAATATCACTGTGAGAATCAACATCAGCAGATTCCTTGTTATCCAGAGACAATAGTGCCACGCCTGGAGGGAAGACTATAAAGAGGCTAATCACAGAGGTAGAACCGTTCATTCTTGTTCCGAGTTAGTCATTAGCACACCGAGTGCAGAGACTCTAGATCACATGTAGGTTGATCGTCTTATTTTAGTATATTATATTATTCATTTTTTTTTGTAACTAAATAATTAAGTATTGATTGTTCAAAGTATTAAATAAATTGTTTTAAAAAGTCAAACGTCTTAACCGTGAAGTTAAGTCGCGTGTTGTGTGTCCACTATTATGTCCTCTATTGTAGATTTTTTTGTACCTGAAAAGTTGGTTTTTATGTTGTTTTCTATGAATTCTTTTTCGTCTTTTGTGAATTTTGTGTCTGTTATGTTTATGAATCTATCCTGAAATATGTGATGTGTTGTGGTTGTTATGTTTACATTATCTAGTTCGTTATTTTTAAGGTTGTGTAGTTTTTTGTTTATTTTCTCTAATTTGTGTTTATAATCGGTTTTTATGTTGTGCATTATATTGTTATATGTTTGTGTCCATGTTTCATATTGCATCTGGTTTGCTAATAAGAGATGTAGTCTATATAATTTTTTTGTAAGTGTGGTTATATATATATATATATATATATATATATATATATATATATATATATATATATATATATATATATATATATATATATATATATATATATATATATATATATATATATATATATATATATATTTAGAATGTATTTCCAACGATACATGTCAGTTTTGACCTTATATAAAATTAATAATTTTGGCAAAAATATGGTATGTGGAGATAGAGTGATAGTTAAGATGGTGTATTGAAGTGGTTTAGATCTATCATAAATGAAGGCAATGGGTGAAGCATTAGATTGAAGAAATAAAAGTGAAGAAATTTTTTTTACCTGGCTTGTCAAAATTTGAAGTTTGCTGAATTTGATATATAAATGACACATTGCTTTAGATATAACTTTTAAAATTTTGCAAATGTACACCACAAGTCTCAGACTTATTGTATAGGCATACTGTATAATTTTTATCAATGAATAAATAATAATAATAATAATAATAATAATAATAATAATAATAATAATAATAATAATAATATATGGTTTCGGGTTCTAGAGTACCACATTCGGGATTATTTGAAAAAAAATTTGCAAAGTCTCACCATCGATACCTCCCTATTAGCGATTTTTTTAAAATGAAAATTCGCCTATAACGATGTAATAATTTTTTATGCAGGTACTTGAAAAAAAATGGGAAAGCAAGCAGTAATTTATTAATTTCAGTGAATGTGCGTGTTACTCTTCTTTGTAATTGAGTTTGAAAAACTAATTTGTGTAAATGCTTTATACGATTTTCAATCATTTAATAGAAGGCTGCGTGATGACAACGTATGTTTATTTGCTTGTCAGATTTTTATCAAAAACTCTTTATCTAAATAGGCGACTTTAGTTTTATTGTTCACTTTACACATACTTCTCATAACATTTATTGAGGCTTTAACTATACAGTGCGTCCCAAATTCGAAAACTGTAAAAGCTAGAATGTGGCTTAAACAGAGAAAGTTTTAGCAAATTACGTGCTCATTTCAGATCCGTTGCGAAATCAAAAACAAAAATTTTGCTAATTTGCTTTTACGCCCTAGCTGAGCTACCTTTGACCTACCTTTGACCTGAGACTATTGAGATTTTCACTTCTTTAAGACACTTTTTGGAGACACATATTCAGACATGAACAGTAACAACCATTCCTTTTTTGTTTTTCACTTATCTATTATAACATTTGTTTTTCTTATGGTAGCTATATTTGACGTGTCACATGTGAAACAATTATTTTAAGATGGTTTTTGACAGAGTAACATTTTATTTAGTTAGGTATTCAAATAAAATTTTAGTAGCCCACGAAACTTGTAATTTTAACAAGTACTTAATGGAATAAACGTATAGATAATTCATTTGGTGAATTTCAAATCAAAGATAAATATCTAGGTAGTAAAACTGTTAAATAGGTTTGTGGAATTGCTCTAGAAAAGAGCAGATTTGTAATTGGAGACAACTAGGCAAAGAAAACACTCAGTAAGTGGTGGACGTGCCGCCACCTAGTAGCGGAACCAAGTACTATGCTGTCACGCCAACTCCAAATAACACAAAGTGTTAAAAAAATAGAGACTGGATACAGCTAACTAACAATTTAGAAAATTGTCAGCCCTGGCCCCTTTCTACCCCAATATAGGGACAAAGTATGTAAGACTCGATGCATTTTCGCAACAATTAGAACCGTAGACCGGTTTCGCTCTCATTAGAGCTCTTCAGTACGGCATACCAATTGCAGCAAAAATGCACCAAAAATAATACGGCTAACGTATAGCCAGTCTTAAAACACTCAGTAAGTGGTGGACGTGCCGCCACCTAGTTGCGGAACCAAGTACTATGCTGTCACGCCATGAGAGCGAAACCGGTCTACGGTTCTAATTGTTGCGAAAATGCATCGAGTCTTACATACTTTGTCCCTATATTGGGGTAGAAATGGGCCAGGGCTGACAATTTTCTAAATTGTTAGTTAGCTGTATCCAGTCTCTATTTTTTTAACACTTTGTGTTATTTGGAGTTGGCGTGACAGCATAGTACTTGGTTCCGCAACTAGGTGGCGGCACGTCCACCACTTACTGAGTGTTTTAAGACTGGCTATACGTTAGCCGTATTATTTTTGGTGCATTTTTGCTGCAATTGGTATGCCGTACTGAAGAGCTCTAATGAGAGCGAAACCGGTCTACGGTTCTAATTGTTGCGAAAATGCATCGAGTCTTAGGCAAAGAAAAATGAAAATCTGTAAAATATATATTTCGGGTTGCAGCATATACTTAAATAATACCTAATATGTAAGTAAATATTTACGTACGTGAATAGTTCGTTGTTAAAAATTGGTAGGATGTGGCTGTTAAACAATCATACTGCCTTGGTTGATACGCTGGGTTATTAACAATCAAACTGTCAGTTATTTTTCAAAATTGTCCACTTTTGATATTCTCCTCTGATACTGTTACAAGTTTCTATTAATTCTACGAAATGATTCATGAATATTCAAACGAAGAGAAGTTTGACACGTTAGGATGCTATCTTAAAGTAGATAGAATTTCGGCAGCCGCTTCAGACTCTTATTTGGAAAAATTTACAGAAAGACTGCAACCTCAGATAATATTATTTAGAAGAATTGTGAGCAGTTTATTAAATTACGAATGTTTCGAAAATAAAAGAGATTAAATGTATAGAAAATGACCCGATAATCATTATCAATAATATCATTAAGTACAGCGTCGCGTCAAACTGGTATCGCCAAAACGGGCATACAAAGCACACTTAAGCAAATAAATTACCACACTACAAGCCAACAATCGTTCAAGCAGTAAAGACTGATGACCATCGTCGAAGACTTGACTTTTGTAGCTGGTTTATGCAAAGATGCGAAGAGTAGTCGGATTTATGATCAAAAATCATTTGGACTGATGAAACATGATTTACAAATTGTGGAGTTTACAATAAACATACGACATTTATTGGGCGACAGAAAATCTACCCTTAACTAAGCAAAGAAGGTTCCAGACAAGATTCGTATGTAAGGTATGGTGCGGCATGATAAGTAGTATTTAATTGTCATCTCATGAACCTCGGTGGTTCAGAGGTAAGAACGTGTGCCTTTGAACCGAAGGGTACTGGGTTCGATCCCGGCGTACTCCTTTCACTTTTTCAGTACAAACTGTAAAATTAACATCAACCGAGGTTCTGGCATTGTATTTGAGCAAGTTGAATGTCTGCACGTTCCGCCCTTCGGAGGGGGCGTAAAGCCGTCGGTCCCGTGTCCATGCGATGTTGGGCACGTTAAAGATCCCTACCCTCCTTACAGAAAGACAGGGGTTCGGCAAAATTTCCAGCATAGTGAGGTGAAACTGCTCCCTGGCGTCGGTGATTGGCCATAGTCGCGGAAATAGGCCGACGTTAAAGAAACAAAAACACACACATTGTCATCTAATTCTTGGTTTCCATTTTAATGATTTTGTGCGGATAACCCTTTAGATCGCTATTTGATTGCTCCTTTTATTTTTAATGGCAACTTGACTAGACAAACGTGTTATGAACTTTTAGAAAATCATATAATGCCCACAATAAGGCACCTTTACACTAAAGCTGATAGGAGCGAATCGTTTTTTTGTCAATATGATGGATCCCCAGCTCACAACACAAGAAACATTCGTAGAATTTTGTAAGATAACTTCAATGATCGAGTTTCAAATACTTGTCCAGTTTTTTGGCCTGATCGATCGCGCGATATCAATCCTCCAGATTATTAGCTCTGAGGTGCTGTGAAAAAATAAAGTATAGAAGTTTCAGGGCCCACTTAAATTATATATGTCTAATTTAATCAAATAAACTGTAACCTTCTCAAAAACCACCCAAAATGGACGCAAAAACAAATTAGCCAAATTTTTGTTTTCACCAATTATCTCATAAACGATCACAGTTAGCCTTTATTACTCAACGGATCTGAAATAAGCAAAAAAATTGCTTACAGCTTCCTCATTTAACCCAGTTTCTTTTTCAGTTTTTTTGCACTTTTTGTGTGACAATGGTGAGCATCCAATTTGGGACACACTGTATATAATGTAAATGAAAGTAAAAATTCTGATACAATATGTGCGTTATGGTAGTGAATTTTAAATTTCAAAACCTCTGAGTTTTCTGTTAACTTAGAGATTTCAATTTATATTTTCAAGGATTATGTATCATATGCAATATTACACGCTTATTAAGGTCTTAACGGAAAGAGGCGAGGAAAGACCGGATATAGAGATACTTGGCATGTCGGAAGTACGGTGGTCGAAAAACGGAACTTTAAAAGTGTTGGTGTCAGAATTATATATGGTGGCAAGAAGACGTTGGAGGAAATAGAGTTTTAATGTTACTATGGGCTAAATAGTACAATAAAGTAAGCAATACATACCATATCAACGATAGGGTGACTATGGTGATAATTGAAGCAATGTCCCATAGTGACACGATAATTCAAGTGTACTTTCCGACATCACAAAGCGAGGAGAAGGAAGTGCAGACATGTGTTTTAATATAAAAGAACTGTGTAAGAAAGTGAGGGAGTAGGATCAGACAATAATAATAATAAGGAAGTCCCATAATGGCACGATAATTCAAGTGTACTTTCCGACATCCCAAATCGAGGAGAAGGAAGCGCAGATATGTGTTTTAATATATAAGAACTGTGTAAGAAAGTGAGGGAGTAGGATCAGACAATAATAATAAGGAATTCCAATGCGATAGTAGAAGGCGAACATATGGAAAGTATGTAGCTGATAAAATTGGATTAGACAAAACGGATGAAACAGGAGAGAGACTAACGAACTCCTGTGAGGAACATGGCCTTATTACAACAAGCACAAAGTTTGCAATACCCAAAGGAAGACGTTCTAAAGGCAGATGCGAAAAAAAAATGGAGCAAGAAGAAACCAAACAAACGAAACCCTGGATGACATCATAAATACTGAATTTAGTACAAGTGGAGAAATATTAAGAATAAAGAGGGATACAATTGATACAAACAAATTAAAAAAAATCAAGCAGCTGTAGAAGGGCAAAACAAGTATGAGTGCAAATGAGTAGCGAAAAAATCGAAATTTACATAAAGAAAGGACAGTCGGATCAAGCTAACTAACAGCCAAAAAGACTATTATAAACCAGAAACAAAAAGTTATATCAAGTACAATAATGAAAATTTACTACTAGTAGAGGAACATTGCTAAGCCTTGGAAAGCCTACCTAAAAGAGTTATATTACGAAAAGGAAATAAATTTTAAAGAATGGTATATGAAGGAAATCGAAAAGATGAATCCAGATGACGTGGGCCTGCCCATTTCAAAAAGTCTGGATGTAGAAAGTGCGTTATAGTAGTGAATTTTTTGAATTTTTTAATGAAATCAGGCATTAAATTTGGTTGCCAGTGTACCTTAGGTAGTAGAAACAACGTACCATATTTCATCAAATAAGCTTTTCGACAAAACTCCCAAAAAAGTTTTTTGCATGAAAATTTACAAACAAGTTTTACACGAAAATCACTAATAACATTTTTTGATAACTTATTAAACATTTCCATCCTAATATTACAGCTCTGCACATATGGCTGGAGAGGGTGGCGAGGTGGACAACGTACAGATAAAAGAAACGGCCGATAGCATGCCGAAGGAAATCAGTCTGGGAGGGTCCGGACTCCTCGATGACATTGATGGTCATGGGATTCTGGGAATGGTCTCAGACTTGATGCCTACAAAGATCAGTAGAGATCTGTCTTTCGAACCCATCCTCCCGGAAAGGGAGGATTGGGAACGAAATCAAACGACCCTATTGAGGGCCGATCTCTGCTGGTATACTGACGGCTCCAAAACCAATATGGAAGTAGGAGCCGGCGCATATGGGGGCAACACCGATGCTAGACTATCAACTAGCCTCGGCAAGTACGCAACCATACACCAGACAGAAGTGTATGCCATCGAAGTGTGTGCAAGGGAAAGTATAGAAAACCAATGCACACACAAATCGATAAAGATATATACAGATAGCCAATCTGCAATAAAGGCTCTTGGTTCCTACCGTTGCAATTCAAAAACGATATGAAGTTGTAAATATGCCCTCAACGAACTGGGCAACTGTAATGAGGTGTCGCTGGTCTGGATACCGGGTCACCCGGACTATGATGGCAATGTTGTGGCCGACGCGCTTGCCAGGAATGGTGCCTAGGACTTTATCGGACCAGAACCGGTGCTGGGGATAACATCATGCACAGCAAAACGCACCTTAAAGACCTGGACAGAAAGAATGACAATCCAGCAATGGCAAAATATGCCAGGATTAGCTCACTCTAAGGCCTTCATAAATGGCCTGTCGGAATCAAGGGCTAAGAAACTTCTAGAGCTAAACAGACTACAACTGAGTACTCTAGTCGGCCTTTATACAGGACACTGCCGCTTGCGTCACCACATGCACTGAATTGAAGTCTGTCAGGAAACTGAGTGCCGGCTGTGTATGGAGAGTGACGAGACAGCAGAGCACGTACTGTGTTCCTGTCCGGCAGCCGACAGGACTAGATACCTGCTCTTTGGTAAGGAAAAGCTTGCTCTAAAATATCTGGGTTAACTTTGCAGGAGGCTGGCTTTGTTGGGCGAAATATAGACCATTAGGCGTGTGCCAAAATATACCTTATGGTCGCGGTGGAGCGACAGGTATTGATCACTCACATTCAAACCTAACCTACCTAACCTAACACCAGAGAAAATTTTCTACATCTGTACTTGATAGTTTACAGCTTAACCTCTTAATTTATCTGCTGTCGCGATAAGTACCATGTGGCTTATACTGCAACTAAAAGTAAAGAATTTGCTCGGGAATGTAATACAATAACGTTGTAGATTTCTCTGTATTCACAAATTAATGTATAAAGGAACATATTCATTATTATAGTTCTTTCAGACAGGTCGTTATATCATTCGTCCCCTGAATAATAAGACAAATATGACAAAATAATAGCTCCCATCATTCTTTATCTGACAAGTTGCTGCGACCGTAATTGCTTTAACGTCAGTCTCAAAGTCTCAAGTAACATTTACCTATGGATATTGATTTTGCTGACGCAATGAATTGTCCGTGGAGCTCCACACTATGTTACTGTTATCTATGAACGATATAGTTAACAACCGAATTAATAATTTAGATTTAATATCCATTTTATATTCACGGGTACAGGTTTGTCACTTTTCTTTTAAAGAGCTGTTGTTCCATAGAAAGCTGTATTTTTTGTGATGTCATGTTATATTTAGTTAAAAGTAACATTAACTAGGTCTAACATAAGGCGATGCGAAGCAACGCGAAGTTCTTAATTTTAATAGCATTTGCTAAGTGGATTCTCAATCAAAGCGGAGTCGTGTCTTTAAAGTAAATATTTTATCATAACGAAGAATGTCTTTGTTTTACAAGGTTTTGGGGATTAAAGGCAATAATTAAAATTTCTAAAGCCTTATAAAATGCTTTATTAAGTAATGTTTTTTGTTACCTATTGTAATATTAAATCATATTAACTTCAGCAACAATCATGTTTTTCTCAAATTCCCCGAGTCTTTTTTCTTAATAATGAGATATTACAGATTATGTTTCAGCTTCGCCTCCTAAATGAATTTTGTAGCACTTCTACTTCCGACTACGTTCCACATATTTTTAAAGATAAACCAACTTATTTTATTATTTAGAGCCTCCAATATAATATGCAGTTTCTGTTTTCGTGTGACACGGTCCAAACACGCCCGTTGCGCTCTTTGCATACGTCGATTCATGTTTCTTCTAAGCTGAAACACAATTATTATACGTTGTACGTCTTAATAAGGGCCCACGTAAGTGTGCTCTTATCAAGTACAATTTGTAGAACCCAATTCATCACAATATGAAAGGATCGTCAGGTCAAAAAACTGTATTGTGATGAATTGAGTTCTCCAAATTGTACTTATCCGTGCTCATCACAGGTTCCAATCTATACCCATTGTGTAAGGGGTACGTTTTTTTTTCTTAAAAAAGATATATATTGAATAATATCGAACAAAACCCTTTGATGACCCAAGGTTACAACCCTCTTAGTAAACAATAGAAGTAACCTATTATAATAATAACAACAATCGACTGACGGTCACATAATATAATCACATAGCTCAACAATGAATCATCAGTCGATATATTACTTATCAGTTGTGTTATCTACTTAAGAGTAATCATGCAAAAGGTTTATTACTTGTCAGAATGATGGCGAAGCCCTAATGTACGGGCGTAATGAGTCGGGCAAGCGGGTGCCAAATGTGTCCAGTAACAACATCACTAACCTGTAATTAAAAATATACCTGAACACACCATTGCTCATCTAAAGCACAACCTAACATATATACGAGGGGCATTCAATTATTAGTTTATCAATCATTTACCAATTACACGCTCCACTGAACGACTTGGCATCAATAACTATTTATACTCAAAGCTCCACTGAACAACCTAACATTAAGAACAGTTTCGACATAACGCTCCACTGAGCAACTCCAACATTACTAGCAGTTCATACTCAAGGCTCCACTGAGCCACATTATACTCTCTCAACAGCGCACACCAGTGCCTCAGAACTGCTTTTCAACAATGTTTCTAAATGCTCAACCATTAGGTTCTTAAACAATAATTACTCAGACAATAATTACTTAAGTAATTACTCATACGATAGTTACTCAAATAATAATTACTCAATAAATAATTATTCAAACATTAGTTACTCAAATAATAGTTTCTAAAACAATAGTTTATCCTGTGTGTTTTGTTGGGTGCTGTACCCGAACACTAGGTCCGTGCCTGCTTCCAGGTGTGCAATGAGGCACAGTTCAATACCTCACCTAGAGTGCTCGTACTGACAGAGTTGACTACCGAGAAGTGCAATGGACACAATGGACTAGCTCAACACTGTGCCCTTCTCCAAGTACCCCAACTCCCCCACTGGGACTGACCGTGCAATGAGACCAACGGGTGAACTGGCCACAGTGTCTCGGACAAGCTACCAGATCGACAAATACAACAACGGTTCACACACATGGACACTGAGAAAGTGCAATGGACACAAAGGGCGAACACAGCAATGTGCCCTTCTCCAATATCCACCGCATCGCCAGGGGCGGGTGCAATGGATACTGCTGTACCCCCACCATAATGTGACGATGCCATAAAAATCCACCGTGTTGTGATTACGCAACCTGGGCCTAAACCCAAACTCCTCTACCAGTATGACGCCCTACTGGGTGAGCAAACAGCGAAGGTGTCCCACACACCTTCCAAACTATCATCAATTTACTTTCAAACAGACTCTACCTTATTTACTCTAAACCATGTGACATAATTCAACTCTTACTTAATTTATGAATATTGACTTAACCTCGTACAGGTAACAACCCTCATGTAAACTTGGCTAATCCGTAAATTATTTTATAAAGCCCCTTTATTTGAATATGGTAATTACTTTTTAATTTATAACTTAGCCTCGTATAAATAATAAACGTAATCTAACTTAGCTGTTTCTCAAATTATTTCATAAAGCTCCTTTATTTGAATATGATAATTACTTCTAAATTTATAACTTAGCCTCGTATAAATAATAAACTGACTTTGAAGTCTAGCTACAATTTATTTTCATATAAACTAGTTATTAAATGATTTCCTAAAACCACCCTTAATCATATACTTATCGAAATTACTCCTCAATGTATAACTTAAACAAATGAGGACATACAATATGCAAACAAGACGTGTTCAATGAGATTAACTCACCTGAATAAAGGTATATAACGTGCACTATAAATTTCACTAATATCGAGCATATTTTAATGCAGCTCAGATCATGGTTCACGCACAAATGTGGAAGTATGCTTTACTTCAACCGATGCTTGACACTTTGTATCTAATGGTAATACTCTTGACTAGTGAAACGTATTCACCCAAGAACGTGCCTGTTAAATACGTACAGATTATTTTCATAATAAAATGACGTTATAACCAGGGCTAGAAAATACATTTCTTACAATTGTGTTCTTATTACTTTTATCACGGTGGCGTGATTGCTTTCTTGTAAAGCACTGATCATCTTAAATCACAAGGAGTCTCTTATGGCCACAGGTTTGGTCGTTTTCAATAAATCTCTTATACCAGTGGTTTCCTTGAAATATATTGTAGATCGTTAATTATTTTGACGAGTCTGACCTCTCAGCGCTGCGACCCAATTGAGTCTGCTGTGCATTACTATTTTCTAACAGGTCGCCTGTATATTCAGACTTTTATTTTCTAATAGTTGGCCAATATCTTCAGACATTTTATAGTCGACTATCTTTTTAGAGGATACTTAACCTATTCCCTGGGCTGTTAAAGTCAGCCCTCCAAGCTAGTTTAGCCTTTTGCAGAACTATGCCATGCAGTTGCATAGAAAGTATTATGTTGTTTCTGCTGCTTCAGTGCAGTATCTGCAGTTTCCACTGCCCGCCTTACCTATCTTCATAAGGAAATACCTGACGTCTACCTGTGTCTGTGTCTTGTGAAAATTATTCTCAAGTCGTTCCGGTGCAATTAAAGAAACAGTTCTGACTGCTCTGTGAATATACTGATGCACCGTTTTTTTTTTTGCCTTAAGCTTGGTGTTTTCTCCAGTGTGACAGTATTTGGTTCCTCTCCCATGTGTCAAGTTCATTTCATACATGGCTTTTTGTTAGTTCACAATGAGTGCCTATCCCATAGAATGGTGTCGTTTCTGCCCTTTTTGCAAAGCGATCTTCTTCCTCATTTCTTTCAATGCCTTTATGCCCTCGTACCCACATTAAAGTTACTTTGTTATCCGTAGCTAGTTGCTTTAAGGATTTTGAAAAGATTTCAGAGTCTTTAGTACTGCCTGACTGTCTGAGAGGATGTAGATCTCTCTATTTCTACTTGGAGGATTGTGACATTTTTTTCCGTGGACTTATAGAGTATAAAGTTTGGTCCCCTGATTCCCAGTCTTGCTCTCTATTAGTTTAGACCCGTCTGTATACTATACAGATGAACTCTTTATCTGCCTTTTACTGTCTCTGTTCCATGCTTGGCAGTCACTTCAGTCAAATCTGTTGGTTTGGCGAGTGAATCCAATGTAATAAATGTCAGCATTTTCAAGTGGCCAATCAAGTTTCTTCGTTTGACTTTGTCCGCTTTATATAGTCCTGAGGCGCTTAGAGCTGCTTCCCTCTTCACGAATATTATTGTAAGTAATTTTTTTGTTTATTTCTAATGGCATTAGTGATCCATTAGTAACTAAATTTACTTAGTCAAGCGCATGGACTTCGTCTCATACTGATTGGTACTTAATCTCTGCCACCACATTTTTTTCTTTTGCACATCTGTCTATAGAGCTAAATTATCGACTATTTTTTATTGCTCCTATTGCTCAACGCGGCAAGACTATTTTTAACTTAAGCTGGAGTTGTGTTGTCACTGAGGAATATATTTGCTGTGTGGGTATTTTTTCCTGAAATGTGTTCTCTTCAGTACTTGCCTACTGTGACTAAGTTTCTTTTAGTATAGCGTTTCTGTTAGTAAGTACAGACTGTGCCTACCATGGCAAGGTTGTTTCGAAATATCACTTTTAAAAGAGAGTTTTTTTTTTGCTAAAGTGTCAAGAATATTTTGGAATAGTATTCCTGTTAGTAAGTACAATACTTGTCTAATGTTCTAATATTATTTGAGAATGGTGTTTTTGTCAAGTAACTGCATATTGAGCCTAGATAATTTTAGGATGGCGCTATTGCCAGTGCTTCACTTTTTTTTTCTATGTGACAAAATTAATTGACGGTCCTGTCTATAGCCTACTTGTCTAATACGGCAAGATTATTTGAAGATGGCGTTTCTGTCAGTTCGCACCATACTTTTGATAAGTGGCAAGATTATTTCAGCGTAGCATAACTGTCAGTAATTACAGTATTAATACTGCAATATTCTTTCAGGATGGCGTTACTGTTAGTCAGTACGGTACGTGCATCCTGCGGCAATATTTTTTCAGGACGGTGTAACTGTCAATGAGTATTGCCTAATGCGGCAAGATTATTGGAGAACGGCGTCAGTATCGGTGAGAGCAGTACTTGCCTAGTGTGGCAAGATTCTTTCAGGATGGCGTTACTGTGAGTAAGTATAAAACTTGCCTAATGTGGCAAGATCATTAAAGAATAACGTTATACTGTCAGTGACTACAGTCCTTGGCTAAGAGGACATTATTTTTTTAGCCTGGACTGGTATTACTGGTAGTGACTTCTGTACTAGTTACCTACTGTGGCAAGCCTCTTTTCCCATTACGCTGACATTTTTTGATGTATTTAAATGAAAAAGTGTCTAGTGGGTTTCTTGTTTTGGAGCGGAAAGCTCATGCGTACGAATAGGACGTTGCTTTGTCCATAAGATGGTCGTGCGGTCAGTGAGTGCAGTTATTGCATAATGTTGCAAGCTTGCGACATTCAAAGCGCGTGCCTACGAATAGGACTTTTGTTTTTCAATAGGATAATTCTGCGGTGAGTGAGTGCAGTTATTGCATAATCTTGCAAGCGTACGACTTTTGAGTAGAGACCTCTGTTGCGTTGTATAGTATAGTTTATTTAGAATATAGCTAAGTTCACTTCTAGAACCGAAATCACCCCAACACACTTAAAAAAACCTGACGATCGTTTCACTAGCCAAATGTACTTATCATGGCTTTTTTTCAGGTTCCCATCGTCAGTTTGAATATAGATAGTACAATGTTTTGTAAAAATAAGCTTTTGCTTGTATATGTAGGACTCATTTTAGTTACAGACGTAATGCCCGATTTAATAAGTATATAAAACTTTCTGAAATTGTCACTATCATTTTGGTTAAAATTTCAGCTTCCTCAGCGAACAAATAAACACTTATATTGACTTGTGCGTACGACTTACACTTCTCTGCATACTTCTTGTCACTTACGGTTTATTATTACAAAACTTCGCCACTATAACGCACTTGATGCATCCATACTTTTTCTCAGAGAATCAGTGCCCCTTTAGACTTTTCAACATTTTCTGCTACGATAAATATAAAAATCATACACGATAGTCAATCACATCTGCCGGCAGAAATTGTCGTCAATGACGAAGTATCTTTGGTATACCTATGATATTTGATAAACGTTAACGCTGAATAGAAAGTTGATTCTTAAATAAAATATAGAGAAATATAACGAGTGAGAACAGCCATGCTCACAGCACGTCTTTTTGACATAACTGGCATGATTCAGTAGAGCGAACGTGATTCGAAGACCTGAACTTTGATAAAGTTGGCGTTTCCGCTGAGATTTGCAGCTCTTCAAATTATAATGTTATATTCACCTAACAAGGATGTAAATTTTTTTCAGATTTGGAAAATAATGAGTATTGCTACAATAAACTCACAATAATTTAAAGATTACGCAGTTTTACATTTTCAAAATTAATATATATATATATATATATATATATATATATATATATATATATATATATATATATATATATATATATATATAGTGTGTCCAAGATAAGGAGGGCCACTATGAAGATCTCCAAAGCGGTCGCAGATACAGACTAGGTTAAATGGGAGAAAAGTTGCGCAATCAAAATACCGATAAAATGGGAGATGTCTAACCATCTCCGAAATTTATTTTTTTTTAGATATTTTGAAAGATTTGGATTTTTCGATTTTACATATTATTTTTTTCTGGCTTTTAGGGTGCACCTACATCAATACCGATGCGGTGCTATCGGGGCGGCAAAGACGCGGAAGAGCCCTGAGGGAGAAAAAAAATACCGATGACACTTCTCCACAGAAACCTTTAATTTCCTTTAACGTAGCATTGCTCAGTTTTGAATCCGACGTTTCGTCTTTGCAGGACCATCATCAACTTTTTTTAATAGGGCCTCATTTTCTGATATCTTAGTTTGTGTTTGTAGCATTTTAGTCTTTTTTTTCGAACTTAATCAAAAAAAATCTATTACGGGCTTGTACATATAGCTTTTAAACTTAAGTATTAAACAACTAGCTTTATCAATTAACACTTTGTGTCATTTAGGCATTTAATAAAATCCAGTGGCAATAGTTTAATAGAGTGAACACAAATTAAAAAAATATAAAACTGCTGATTATTTATTACCCATACGAAAATAGTTATATAGAATTATATGATAATTATGACTTAAAATACTTTACTTTTACTTTAAGGCTATTCAAATTAAATGAATAAAGTAGCATTCATCTTACTCAATTAGATAATCAAAAGATCCTATTACTTTCTGCTTCTTCTTCGCTTGGTCGGTACTATAATCCCGAACAGCAATGTAAAGGTGAGTGGCGTTGATGATTTTGACGTAGTCAAATTTACCATCAACTTTGCGCAACCAGCAAGGACCGGAAGACCAGTCATTTTTCTTAGTGTCAAAATTCTGCTGATTCTAAATTTATTCGATAATTTATTTCATCATTCCTTTAGTATTGGTTATTGAACAATTTTTCAGATTGGACTCACCTTGTTTCAGTATTTAGAGTAAGTTCTATCAGTCTTCTTGTATTCTATGTTTCCTGTTTCATCAAAACGTTCAATTAGCATTTCAAAAGTGCTCCTGCGTTGTCTTTTATTAGAATACTTTTCGTGATTTACGCTTGTCGTTAATAAATAGTTTTTGTAACTTGCCCCTAACATATAAATAATAAAGATCATTTCTTGTCTAGAAAAATTCATCTTCGCGTCTTGTAATAGAAACTTTTTATCCAATTCTTCACTAGATACACGCACCAGTTACTAGTTGACAATTCAGGTTGAGGTGTTAACAGGTAACTTAAGAAATCGTTTATTTCACATCGCTAACTATTACATTATCTTCATGGGTATACATTTGGCGTTTTTTGTTTTAAAACAAATAATAGCTCAGTAAATAGTAAATGTAGGTATAGTGAGTCCCTTATGAAACTAATAAAATATTAGTAGAAGTGGCCAAATTAGATATGATATACGGGATGTTCAATTTGAATTTATCGAGAAGATTTGACTCCAGTGTTTTGAACCAGCCTGTACACTGTTACGAAGAAATTCTAAATATATTTATTGAATCTAGAAAAGTAACATATTTGTAATCTTTTGGCATGATAGAATGATTACATGCTGGCATATTAATAAAAATACAGGTCATCAAATACTCCTCTGATTTCTTAGAAAAGTGGCCATACATCTTGACCGACTTTGTATAGACCCCAACACCCCCACTACAGGTAAATGGCCGACTAGGAAGCACTTCGAAAATAAAACAATATATAGGTGTCTTATTTATAAAACATACGACACTATGTATATGTACAAATGATTTGATTTGCAGTTCTCCTTGGTACTTGCAACTTTGTACTAACTATTTTCTTCTCATTGTCATAATAACCAAGCTAGTGAAATTAAACTCACTGTGGATCAACTGGTATGTATACCGGTGTGTGTGTGTGTGTGTGTGTTTTTTTTGTTTCTTTATCGTAGGCCTATTTCCGCGACTATGGGCAATCACCGACGCCAGGGAGCAGTTTCACCTCACTCTCCTGGAAATTTTGCCGAACCTTTGCCTTTCTGTAAGGAGGGTAGGTATCTTTAACGTGCCCAACATCGCATGGACACGGGACCGACGGCTTTACTCCCCCTTTGAAGGGCGGAACGTGCAGACATTCAACTTGCTCAAATACAATGCCAAAACCTCGGTTGATGTTAATGTTACAGTTTGTACTGAAAAAGTGAAAGGAGTACCCTGGGATCGAACTCAGTACCCTTCGGTTCAGAGGCACACGTTCTTACCCCTGAACCACCGAGATTCTTAATATATACCGGTGTCAACGAGATACTTACAAAGCCGTCATCTCTTGATGAATAGGGATATCATTTTGACGTTTTTGGAAATGCATATTGTTGATGCAAACGCATACGAGCCACTGAAGGGACTTTAACTTTGTTTTTTCAAGTGGCACAGCTAGTATATTATGCCACTTTTAAATTCCGCGGAAAATCTATTAAACACCTATACCGTTTTTAGACACTCTGTGATATTCAGCATCTATTTGCTTAACATAACAAATTATTTAAAACTGGTAGATGGTAAATTCAAAAAATGTCAGAAGTAAAGTTAAATGGTTTGCATTTCAGTTCTCATTGGAGTCCGAGCGACCAGACATTGTCTGCTTGTAAGAGACTAGTACGCTTGAAAACCCATGTCTCTTTTTAACCTCTAACTACACATATTTTATAATCCTGTCCAGGAAGATTACTCTGGTACACTGATTGGTGTAAGAAATAGTTTATCGGTGCAGATGATTTGTCACGATGTACTGTACGCCGGCTACTTGCAACGGCTTGTCTTGGAGATTGGAGGCGGCAGTGTCTGCCACTTAGTTTGTATATATTTTCCTCACGGTAAAGAGATAGCTCTGAGCCTTCTCTAGATTGGAAAATGTGATCCAAGATGTTTCTTTGAGTCAAAAACACGTTTTGATTTTGGGGGACTTTATTTGCACATTAAACTCAGATATGGATAGGCTTCATTCAAGGTAGAAAAATATTACAGTCTCACCAACCTTACAAGCTATTTCGCGGTTTTCATTGAAATAAGCCTGTATGTTAATGCAGTCATCACATATTCAAGCTTACACTTTGTATACTGAAACGTCAGCCTCTAAAAATTACAGGATATACTGTTCTGAGGCTCTTCAAGACTACTGTGTTAGTGCGAAACTATTACCTTCATTTTCAGATCATTTAGCTTTATCTATCCACTTGCGACTAGATTCGAAAACAAGACTATCTCCTTTAGCGAAATTCAGTTATTTGTTGTTGAGAAATGGAAATAATCTGAAGACTGCCAGAATATATATCAACACTAAAAGGCTTCGGAATACAGTAGATTACATTAAATGGTGGCAAACAAGATATTTTCCAGCTTACGATTCAATATGAAAAGCAAAAGAGACAGGGCCATGTGTATCAATTAAAACTGTTGCAAAGCTATTTCCAAATTTTCCTTAGAGGTTCTAGTTCTGTTGATAACCTTGATACTCTGAGAATTAATAAAGAAGTTAGGGACATATGTATGCAGAATTCTGAAAAAAAAAGATGAATGCGATTGGGATGTCGGAAATATTACAAGCTGATCAGCCTACTGCAAAACGACTACTACCACTCTTGGATAAGAAAGTTCTTCTTTCCAACAACAGTAAATAATGTAACTGATAATGATCCACAAACAATGTGACGTTTGGTAAGATCACATTTTGAAGCAATATATAATGGACAACTGAACGAAGTAAATGCAAATAGTGAATTATTTAAAGACCTACCCACCCTAGATAAGTCCACGAGAGATTTAATAGGCAACACACTGTCTGAGGAGGAATTAGTGATTGCGTCAAACCACCTTAACAAAAACAAGGCAGCTGGAATCGATGGCATAACTTCAGAGTTTTATATCGCTTTATATTGGGATGACATTAAGTATAACTTTAAGTTGATAGTGGAGCAATCAAATCGTGGAGCACCTTTTCCAGTCACTTTAAGCACAGCACTACTTACGTTGCTGTCTAAAAAAGGCAATCCAACGGAATTAAATAACTGGCGACCCGTTTCAATTATGACAACGGACTACAAAATCATTGAAAAAAGTATTTCCAATCGATTATCGCAACTAATTAATATTTTGATTCCTAGTGATCAAAACTATTCGATTCCAGGAAGATATATATATATATATATATATATATATATATATATATATATATATATATATATATATATATATATATATATATATATATATATATATATCTGTTTCACCTTTTGGGGATTTACAATATAAGTTCAGAAATAACATAAAGCTGTTGTATACCAACGTTCAAAGTATATTTCGAGACTCTCAATACCTAACTTGGCCTATAACTGTTACGGGGGGAATGCGGCAGGGATGTCCCTTCTCAGGAATTATTTTTATATTAAGTATTGAAACGTTGCTAAATCTGTTACATAAATACATAAATGGATATAAATTATCTCTTGGCCGCGACTATATTTAGATGAAGGTAACATGAAGAATTATTGAGATGTTATGATGTTTTCTGTCAATTATGTCAATTCCGGACTAACGACTGCGCCACTTAACTTTACGGTTAAGACGTTTAGCTTTTCAAACAATTGTTATTTAACTATTAAACACGTAATATATAAAAAATACCATAATAAGAATAATAGATGTCAACATAAGTGTGATACTAATAAAATATAATACTGTGGAACGCGATGTGCAAAGTAGGAGCAAGAAAGAACGCCTCGCTGAAGGCGAGTCGTCTATTTATTCTGTTCACCTCGGGAGTGGCAGTTATTGACTTTAGAGGTGACTTCTACTCTACTGGCTCAGCTTCTCACGGCTTACGGCGTAGTTTCCCAAGGTTCCTTCTGATCTGCAGACTTTGGTGTCTGCATCCTTGGGTTGCGACAATGTTGCAATAATGGCTCGTTGTTATGAGTCCATCTATCTCGCGGTAAATTATCAGGTGAAAGACAGTGAGCAAATACACATTGGGCTATTATTTGCTCAGATTTGTCTGATTATTCAGGGAAGAAGTGTCATAATAAGCGGTACAGGAAAAATGTAGAAATAAATATTACAACCATTGTTCACATATTACAAGAAAGAAACTTGTATAGTTTTACTGCTTTCCTAAGAAAATAATATTCTCTTGATGAAGTTGGCCATACTGTTATATTAGCCTAAAGCATTTGTAATGTGTTTTGCTAAATAAATTATAGTCTATTTCGATCAAGTATCAGCAGAATCAATAAATTATTCGTAAAAGCATTAATTATGGTTAACCCAAATTTGACGTAAAAATCATTTGTTTTATTCACTGCTGCCTGACACTGCCTAAAATTGAAACTGGTTGCAGGATGCATAGTGAATAATTGTGGAGCCCCATAAAAAGCATTCACGTTTACAAAGGTTATTAATTTAACAACGAATTATCAGAAAGAAGTAGTTTGATTTTCCATGTATACACGATGAGTAAAACACTGACAAAATAGTAGGTATATAACAAGTGCGTTATTTTAACGAATTTTTATTAAAAAATTCCAGTAAGTCTTTCGAAATATCTGGTGTTTATATAGAAAATATAGAAAATTCACGATAAAAGATGTCAAAACTGTGGAATGATTATGTTTGCTCAGGCAAATTATAAGTATGTAGATATAGCGAATAGTAGGCCATTATCTTACGTATCAAGTGATCCGTCAAACTCTGCATGCCTCACCTCCAATAATTTTCTGTTAGGATCCACTGGTAACAGCACCAGTCGTGGATGATTTGATAAAGTTGAACTACGAGAGGTGTGGAGATGGGCTTATCGGTTCATAGATATGTTTTGATCTAAATGGGACAAAGAAGTCCTCCCTACGTTAAATTGTCGAAAAATGGTTATGTACTGTAAAATCTTTCAAAGTCAACGATTATTAATTTAGTTATTATTGTTCACACAAACGCTCCGATAAATTTATGGCTGAATGGCAGAGTCGACGTAGTACATACTGGCAAATATGGGGTGGTAAGAGCTGGTGATGTGGTTCTTCTGGGGTCCTTCAATGTGCCGTCACAAGGTTATGCTGCGTGAACTGTAAAGAGGTAGAGTCTAATCACGGTGGGTAGAATGTCTCAGAAGCAACAAACTACCAAGGAAGTTAAGACTAATTATAATATACTGGGTGATTAACAATGCAATGCGAGCAACCCCCAAGAACGTTACTGGACATGGGCGAATATGGGTGTTGTGCGGAGTAGGCAGGGTTTAAAGGAGGTAATGCTGCAAAATGTGAAAAACGCATGTTTTCAAAAGTCCGACTAATTGCTTTTTTATTATTTTGCTCTCATATTTCCTCCCCGCCCAGCACATTCTATTCATTCTTGGTACCTTAACTTTCTTGGGGACTGTTTGTAGCAAATTTGCCTTGTGACTGTGCGTCCGAAGGGTTCTAAGCATGTCTCTGAAAAAAAATTCTAAACACCCTCTGTGCAGTAAACTGTTTATTTACGGAAATTACATTCTACTTCGTCGCCTATAATGTCTTTATTAGATATAATCGAATAAAGTAAATAAATTCACTTCTGTTTCACTTTTATTTTTATTTTTACATTACATATATATATGCACAAGCCAAGTAAGTATAATAAAGGGGGCCCTTAATTAACATTGGGGCTACACAAACTTAAATGTAGATAATACATTTAGATCGTGTCTACTGTGTGCACACAAAAACTAGTAAAATACATTTATAAAATCTAATAAAAAACAACAGTTTTACGATAATATTTCAAATAAACCTACTGCGGCAACTTCGCAATTCGCGAGTGTATGAATCTAGCTTTTGTCCAAGAATACATTGAAATCTGGTCGACGCCGCAAGCAAGCAGCTTGTAAATTAAGCTCAATAGGCTTGGACGGTTAAGAAACATAGGTATGCCCAATTTTAAGAAGGAGACTGTAGGTACCTGTTTGAAACATACAATATAAGAAATACAGAAATACGCTTTAAAGGGCGATTTATTAAAAAAATGACCAACTTACCTGCGAAATCATTGATAATAATAATAATGATGGACCTAGTAACTTATCTATCAACACCGTTCTTATTTTGTCGGCAGGTTTTGATACTTTTAGATAACATTGACCCCCGCGGTATTAAATTTGGCACAACAAACCTAACAAATATTGTCTTCCGCACGGAGACAAACTATAAAAATGCCCATACTGTTACCTTCACCATATAATGCATTAGTTATTTCCCCCGGTTATACAATAATAATAATGTCTATGGGGTCCCGTTTTAGTAGCTCAACTAAGAAACATTAAAAACCAAGTTTCATTTATAATCATCGTGCAATATTTATTTTCAATCTCTATATCCATGTTTTAAATATGTTAGGATAGTTAAACGTCAGTTGTAAAGTCAGTTAAAATGTAGCGCTCTTGAAAGCAAATATTGTTCCGGTATTAGGAAAGAAATAGGCCAGGCCTAATAACTTATAAAATTATTAGTTGATTGTACACAGTCTCCATCTATAACATTTTGTGTTAACTAGAACTGTCTTGACGAAATACTACCAGGTTCCGCACCGAGATGGCGTCCCTGTGGTACATTTCACAATGTCCTACATTCCGACATCTTGCAGTGAGACTTGTAACTTCCATTGTATAGATTTTTATCCACCATTTATATAAATAGCATAGCAGTACAGGTAACGGCATCTGTCATTATTCAACATTGTAGACACTGCATTATAGGATCTAAAGTGCCCATTCCCAAATAATTTAGTTTTTAATGAAGTTGTATTTACAGAAATCACAACATGTACCAAAATTTCAGTTTTCGTGTTAACAGAAAATTCAGTTATTGACGTTAGAAAAAACTGTATGCAAATTCACCACCACAACATACTTGCTGCTTCGGGATTATTTTTTTTTTATTCTTTAAGAGCCATCCTCGTTTTAAACAACCAACTGGCTAAACAGGAACAAAAATAATACTCAAAAAAGCATTCCAAAATGTATTACCTTTTTTGTAAACTGCTTTTTATTTTACCTAACAGTTTATTACTGTAGCCTAAGAACCTTCCATGAAACTGTACTTCCCCAGCCTCTTAAAATGTAATATTGGATATGCTGCATGCTACTCCTTAAAGTATCTTAACCTTATATATGTTTTTCGTGTAATTTATAAGTGTAATTCTTTAGGCGTAAACTTAACCTATACGACTCTGTCATCAACTTCGTTGTAATTAAGAATCGCAGCGTCTTCTACGTCAGCGAAGCGAAGGAGGGTGACTTTAATTTGACAGGGTAGCTCTAAGCTCATATATAGAACACCACATATATACTTTCTGCTGAAGACTGTGACTTGAGACCCTACGGGAATTTTATAGGATTGAAGCAGCGATTTTTTAAGGTAAGCTGACGGCAGAAAAGTCAGTGAAATACGAGAGTGAACGGAAATATCTTGCGACAGGATTCAGCACATTGAACGTCTGTCAGAGGAAACGACTTGAAATTTAATTTAAACTTGTTTTACTGAGCCTGTATAGTTGAAGTTTAGCGAAAAATGAGGTTTTATAAATCGTTAGTAGATAAATAAAATGAAAAGAAAATAAATGCTTCCTACAGCTATTGGTTTAGATACCATAACAAAACATATGATGAATTTCAAAGAAGCTACTTCCGTCACTCGACCGTTTTCCTTACGTGCAAATATCGGAGATGCTGGACTTATCCAGAGAGCGAGGTAGCCAGATGTACTTAAACTCTTTAGAAAATAATGAAAAATTCAAAGTTACACAAAAATCTAAATCTAAATTAATTTCTTCTGTTACGAGTGTAAATATGCCAATGATTTTATGCAAATATTAACCCCGTATCTAACTTCAGCAGTTTAAGAGAGTTTTTTTTTTAATTATTTTATGACATCAGTGATCATAAAATCAACCTTACACATAATTTTAATGAACCTAAATGATTTGGAAACTATATTCTAAATTTATCTATTCCTTAGTAAAAGTTATATGTGTGTAAATATTATATATTTGATTTATAAAATCAAGAGTTCCCCACTTGACGGCCAACAAAATTAAAAATGTACATGAATTCAAACTGGTGTTTTGTGGTCTCAGTAGCATAGCGGGTGGAAAGTCGGCTCCGTATGCAGAGCTTCCTAGTTGGGAATGCGTCTAAGCAAGTCAAATGCCTGCCCGTTCTGCTCCTTACGGAAACCGAACTGTCTTTTTTGTCCTGTGTACTATGCGATGTCTGACACGTTAAAGATCCCTACTGCGCTTACAAAAGGCAGAGTTTTAAAAAATCAGGTTTGTGTTTTGAGTATATTTTCGGCTTTTGCGTCGACCAGTTAGGTGCATCGACATAATGTGGCCTTTGAGTGTTGTATTATCATCTTCAACAAGCATATGGGATAGACCAAACTCCAATGCTGTCCTGCGAACGAGGGCATATTGACGTCGTGGTGGCAAATAAAAGTATATAATGAAATGTTATGGTCTAAACTGTCAGACCGGTGGCCGCTTGTATGCCTGTCATTAACCATCGCGATAAACAAAAGCATTTTTTTTTGTCATAGAGTTTTTGGCTTCTGCTGAGATGAACTCTATAATAAAGGAGACGGAAAAACGCAAATCTTATGTTCGAAACTTGGGCAGCTTTATCCAGGAGATAACGTCCGATATATCGTTCAAATTATTGGCTGCTTAGCAGGTATGTCCGATACGTGCTACATATACTAGAAGATATTGATAAATACCGCGCCGTTGGTTACTCGCTAGCCTGCAGTATGAAGAAAAAAAACTGTTGTCCTCGTCTTTACGCCTGATTCGCTCTTCGCACCTGTATTAATGGTTTCCAACATCGTGATCTCTTACAACTTTGGTAGAGAGGCGAGGGTACGGGATTAATGACGTTGTGTGGACATAAGTGTGTGGCTTAACTTCGGATAATTAAAAATGCTTTGTACTGATTTGAAAAATCAAACTATAACTTGGTGTATAATTTCGTCACTTAATTAGCTTATTATAAAACATCATAGGATACAAGTTTTAAAAAAGTAATTGATTTTGTTATAACAGAATCGGCCAACGTCAAGTAGATACTCAACATTCGAAGAAACTGGTCGCAACCAGCGATCTGGTTAAGGTTTTGACACTGTTTCGTATTTTCGTTACCTGCTTGCATATTTCTCAAAATGTATGCCTTTTTTATAAATAACTAACCGTATCTTCATTCAAAAATAAATGATAAAAATAGCTCAAATTACATATTTGGAATAAACATTTGTTGGTTATGAGTTGAAAAACCGAACATGAAACCAACTAAACATATTTCGTTACGCAATTAAATTATGTATCGAGGTGTTCATTACATTCAGGTTAAATACTTGTTTTTGATATGGCGTTGATGAAATGAGTCAGGTAGGCTGCGTAACACGTCATTCACCGGACATAATCATGTTCAATGATCTGGAAATCAATTCAACCACTGTCATTGTATTAATGAAACAAACGCTCGCCCGTCTTGCATGACAATAGCTAAATGTTAGTTAACGTGACATTTGGTCACCATAATAGACACCAGACAAGGTCGTATTAGCGATGTAAAATGGAAGCTAATATTGATTAATGGTAATCAATAAACAGACATACACTCGATAAACATCGAAGCAAAAGGCAGATTTCTCAACTGATATTTACAGCTTATTGTGTAATATGTTAACTATAACTATGTAGTTATTTTCCAGAAAACAAACAAAGAGACTTTTTCCCTAACCTCGAAAATGCTTACTCTCTTTCCTGTAACAGGTTTTGCCTTTTGCGGCAGATTTATATAGGTCCATGACAATTATAAATAAAAATCCGTGGCCATATTGGAGTATTTTGTTCCAAAAACTTTCCTGGAATATAAAAATCTGGACGCAGCCAGTGCGTTATGGTAGGGAATTTTCATAAAAATATTTGTAATAGAAAATATGTATCTCTAATGCAAGCAGGCATCAATCTGGTTGCTGGTATAACCTATATAGTAGAAACAATGTAGGATATTTTATCAAAATAACTTATTGTTTGACAATGTACAAAAATAATCTGAAAATAAACTTTAAATGTTTCCGAGAAGACTGATTTTCTAGCCAACAAACCTTGTTTTAATAGCAAATTGAGTTATTGAAATTTGAAGCATTTAATGAAAATTCCCACCAAAACGCACTTACTGCATCTCGTTTTTTTTCATACAAACATGCATTATAATTTAATAAAAAGATGCAAAATGCGATAATATAAGGGTATTCGAAAAAAATGTAGGTATCACCAACGATTTATTGACAACCCTGTGATTGTCTAAATAATTTTATAAGGTGCAGCTCAAGACACCATATGATTAACGTATACAACTTTTTTCTCGTATCTTGTATAATAACAATTATATTGAGCTTTACGGTAGAAATGCCCCACCTTGTATATATGTAAACAGAGAAAAACTGATACTGAACCCGGGTATGGATTCAAGGGTGACTAGTTTGCGCTCATTTGAAGAACTATTTTTAAAATTCAAAAGTCGCGGTCTCCTCTATAAGGAATTTTTTCTACAAAAATGAGCTAAGAATTATAGACCGTTAAACCACAAACTTAACTAACCGCCAAAGCATCAGAGAAAGGAACTATTTGAAATGCAATTTGTTTTTTAATTTTATTAAAATGAAACACAATGACGGTTAAAACTGAAACTTAAGGGTCTGTTGAACACTCTTCTTATATATATATATATATATATATATATATATATATATATATATATATATATATATATATATATATATATATATATATATATATATATATATATATATATATATATATATATTGGAATGTTGCACTCCACTGTAATCACTTTTAAATATACACTTCATTTGGTAGCTGTACTTTTTGTGATTTTTTATTTTTTATTGGTTTACGTGGAATGCAGTTTCGAACCGTCCCGGTTCATCATCTGCACGCTACTCAGTACTAGTAGCGTGCTGATGATGTACCGGGACGATTAGAAACTGCAGTCTATGTAAACCAATAAAAAATCACAAAAAGTACAGCTACCAAATAAAGTATATATATATATATATATATATATATATATATATATATATATATATATATATATATATATATATATATATAAATTTAAATTGATCCTGGATATGGGTTCTAAGGGGCCTAGTTCGCGCTCATTTAGATAAATTTTTTCAAAATTTAAAAGTCGGCATCTCCTCAATAGTGAATCTTTTTCTAAAAAAATTCACTAAAGGCTAATTAGCATCTTCAATTTGAATTATGCTCTAATTTATATTATGTCCTATAACAGGCAAAACAAAACAAAAATATGCGCACTCTTTAAGCTTAGACTAATAAAGTTATTTTTTCTTTCAGACGTAACCTCAGAACAGATGTTAGTTCAACGTTTGGCGGAACTACAAGTAAAACTACAATATTTAGATTCGATGTACCGATCAAGACAGGAGGATTTTCAGCAACTTAGTCACCATATCGACCAGCTGGATTTGGGGGGTGACAACAGCACAACATTTACGTTACCGCCTCAAGAACTTAGGCCAGAAGTTAGGCAAATGATTAAGAACATGTCCGGTCTACAAGCAGCTAATGGAATTAACCCCCCAGTTACGTTAAGGTTACCATCAAGTTATCACTTCCTACCTCATTTACTTGACGATCCATCTAGTTTAAGGTAAGTTTAGGACTGGTTGCAGCGAGCATAGCTTCCTCTATATTACTTAATGAACCGATTTTTTGGGTTCTTTATTCCGCGGAAACATGGCCCCAAGGACAGATAAGTAGAATGTAGAACGAAAATCAGGAATCAGTTATTGACTTTAGATTTGCGCATGTGATAAAAAGTGAGCAATTTTGAAAATTGTTGTTAATGCAACAGTTTTTTTCTGCAAGTCAAATAGGTAGTACAACTTTAGAAAAACTAATAATGGCATAAAGAATATAAATAATACGAAAATTCACTAAAAAGGAAGATCCTATACATTTTAATATTCATTGGTCGCGAAGTGCGTCTGAAAAACACATTTGTAGCATCAAAATTGCAAATTCTACATGTGGAGACATTATAGTTAGTAGCTGATAAACGTTTGCAACCAACATTATGTCAGTAGTGTGGGACTTTTTTTTTGAAAGCGCTATTTTATTATTTTATTTGTACGGAAAATTTGGCATGATGGGTCTTGAGAAAAGCGCCCTACTGAAGAACCCATCCGGGACTTGACATCAGGCACTTTTTGTAACGCTTCTGTCACCAGCTTCACCCGTTGCTCAACTGCTTGCGTGTGACATGTAAATTTGTCGATACTTCACTTCGCTGACGTTACTGATTTTGTGACAAGAGAAAACTCCTATTACCTACTCTTTGCAGAAAAGATGCCAGCGAAAGTTTGCAGACAGGCTCACTAGTCTATCATTTTAGCGAATTAAAAAAAAATCGCTAATGAGGAGATCTGGGTATCCGACCGATAACTCAAAAGTAATGGACCAATCTTGATCAAATTTGGTGACTACCTTCCTTTTGCAAGTGGCTTGGACAGGTTCGTTAGCCAGGAAAATCGGACCAGGTTTTCCCGGAAAATTTTGTGTTTCCTTTCTAAAAAAAATCATATCTCCGGAAATAACAAAGTAAGGGCAACCAAATTTAATACGCGTATTTGTATTATATACAGAGTGAACTCTGTACCAAAATTTACGTCTCTTGCTTTAAAGACAAAGAAGTTATGGGCAGTTAAATAACAAATGTTGGAGTTTTCCTCAAAACGTCAAACTCGCAATTTTAAACGTCAAAATTGGCAATGTTTAGGCTAAGAACGTGGAACAAATACGGATTTTGAAAGAAAATGTTGCAAGAAGAGTGTTCTGCAGGAAAATTCCCCACGACGAAGCAGACCCCCCCACTCCTGCAACATGTCTAACCGGCGGGGCTGCTTCATCGTAGGCGTTTCCTTCTCCCCCTCGTGTGCATACAACCACCCTCGTTGCATAAACCACAAGAAAAACTTCTTCTTCATACCTCCCAAGGAAGTTACGTGACTTGGGGCAAATAGTGGTGCTGTGCGGGGTAGTCAGGGTTTAATGGGGTTATGGCTTTAAATAGACAGCTTTCAAGCAGTTTTCTTCGCATTTTCTGCTCCTATTTGCTTTTTACTACCTACCCCGCCCAGCACCCCTATTCACTCCCAGTCCCGTAATTTACTTGGGGGGTGTAAACAAGAAATTTTCTTGTGTTTTGTGCATCCAGGTGGGGTCCTAGAAATTTTTCTGAAAACAATTTTTTTAAAAGCGTTCAGGAGATAATCTGCAAACTTACCGAATTTTCATTAAATCCTTCAAATTTAAATAACTCAATTTGCTATTAACGTAAGCTTTGTTGGTTAGGAAACCAACATTTAAGTTTTTTTTTGCGGAAAATTCTTGTATATTTTTAAACCATAAGTAATTTTGATTTAATATAGTACATTGTTTTTACTACATAGGCTATACCGGTAATCAGATTGATGCCTGCTCGCATTTGCTATTAAAAACATTTTAATGGAAATGCACTTCCATAACACACTTGCTGTATCCAGACTTTTGAAAAATGTGTATATATTTTCAAACAATAAAGTTATTTTGATGAAATATGGTACATGGTTTCTACTATATAGGTAACCAAATTTGATGCCTGCTTTTATCAAAGAAGGACATTTGCTATTAAAAATACTTTAAAAAAAATTCGTTACCACAACGCACTTGCTGCGTCCAGACTTTTGATGTATTTAGTGGCTGGAAAAATTAGTTTTCGTGTCACAAGGTTCCTGTTCTTGGAGATATTTTTCTAACCTTTATTATTCCGAACTTCAATACTCTGATATGCTTTTTAGTGAATTTGTATTTAAAAAAAATCACTAATAGAGAGGTATCCATGGTGAGACTTTGCCAAAAATTTTTCAAATGAGCGCGAATTAGGACCCCTAGAACCCATATTCGGGGTCAGTTTAAGTTTTTATATGGTTTTATATATATATATATATATATATATATATATATATATATATATATATATATATATATATATATATATATATATATATATATATATATATATATATATGTATGTATGTATGTATGTATGTATGTATCCATCCGATAACTCAAAAAAATAATTAATCGATTTCGATGAAACTCGGCAAGTACCTTTGTTTTATTAATGGCTTGAGTGAGTTCGTTAGCCAGGAAATTCAGGAAAGGTTTTCTGGGAAAATTTTGAGTTTTTTTTCCAAAAAAATCTGTTTTAATTAAATTTAATGGGTATGTTTCCTTGGGAGAGACCTTACCAGTTATCAAAACTCAACATTCTAAGTTTGTAGAAAATTGAGTTATTCAAATTTTTATATTTCTTTGGAAAAAAAAATGTTCCTCCGAAAATTTCAAAGGTATTTTAATGAAATTTGGTGAATATGTTGCCTTAGAAAAAACCTTACTACATACCTAAACCAAATTTTCTAAGTTTATATAAAACTGAGTTATTCAAATTTCAAGCATTTGATAAAAATTCACTACCATAACGCACTTGCTGCCTCCCGAACTTTTTCTGATCTAAAAGCATGTCGAAAAGTAAATTATTGGCGTGGGCGCAAAATAGATCACGCTTAATCACATGATCTATTACTTGAAGTATATTCTCAGGTAGCAACATATATGTTTGTAGAGATTTAAGCACATGCTTAGAATCATCTGTAAACTAGTTGTCATTATCGATAAATGTGTAGAGTTTAGGATGAAAAAAAAACAATATATTTTGTTCATCTAAAGGACACCTTTCTGGGAACTTAACTTATACATGATTACATTGTAGATTTGTAAATTGTTTAATAGTCATGTAGACCTTCGGCCTCTAAGCGCTGAGTCCCTTGTGCGTGGCTCTTTTTTCTAATAGTTGCCCAAAAAGGTCGGACTTTTTAATTCAATTTGCTATGTTTTTGGGGTCTATTTTGCTTACTTCATGGCGTGTTAAGGTCGCCGCTTCAAGGTATTTGAGCTTTTCGCAGAACTGGACCATGCAGTGGCAGAGCAAGTGTTGTTCCTGCTGCTTTAGTGCAGTATCTGCAGTTTTCACTGTCAACCTTACTCATCTTCATAAGGTGGTACATTACTGGGGAGTGTCCTGTTCAATTCAAGAAACAGTTCAGACTTCTCTGTTTCTATGGTGATGAACCGTGTTGCCTGCCTTAAGCCTGGCGTTTAACAATCAGTATTTGGTTCCTCTCCCAAGCATCAAGTTCATTTCTTATATAGCTTTTTGTTAGTCCACAATAGGGTTATAGACTACAGAATGGTTTTGCTGCTGCCCTTTTTGCAAGGCTATCTGTTTCCTCACTTCCTTTAATGACTTGATGCTCTGATACCATCATCAGCGTTACTTTGTTCTTCGTAAACAGTTGCTTTAAGGATTTTTTCCAGCCCCAGCTCAGTTTAGGCTCGGTTTTGAAATATATCAGAGTCTAGTACTGCCTGACTGTCTGAGAAGATGTAGATCTCCCTATTTCTGTGTCTTCTTTGTATGCACCCCTGTACACAGAGATTTATAGCAAGCATTTCTACTTGGAAGATGGTGGAAGTTTTTCCTAGGGACTAAAGTTAGGTCCTCTTTCTTATTCCCAGTCCTGCTCCCTCTATTTGTTTAGATCCGTCTATATACCATACAGGTGAGTTGTTTGTCAGCCTTTCACTGTCTCTGTCCCATGATTGGCGGTCATTTAAACGAAATTATAAAGTCCAGTTTGGCTCGCATTTGATCCGTTGGTATGGCAAGTAACCAGTGAAATCATTTCCAGAATCTTCAAATGACCAACCAAGTTCCTTGGTTTAATTTTTTGTGCTTGGAATAGCTTTGACGCACTCAGTCTACATGAATACATACACGCGACTTTAGTATAATTTTAATATTTAGCAGCTACCTTACAGATGGCTCTGATCTTGTGTTTGAAGTCATAAAAACATTAAGGTTTCTCCTCAAATTTTACTTCAGGTTAACTCATTTTTGGTCTCGCTGAAAATTGCTTTTGAGTGTGATTGTATATGAGGGAAGGCATATCAGAAGAACAAGACTCATAAGAAAAAGTTATTTAGGAGCTTAGCGACACGAAAACTTAATTTTGCGCTCAATGACAGACTGGAATACCTGTAAGTTTTCGTCGCAACCTTTGCTGCGTAGAGTGCGCGACGAGGTGATTTCATCTATCATAAAATTACGAACAGCGAGTGAAAGGATTTTGACAGGTTTCCATGTTAAGCGGGCTTCACATTCGCGGCGTGATTTCACGTTCGACTTCGCGCTCCGCGAGCCCTTTGTCGCGGGAGAGAAAACTTACGCGGGCTCCACATTCGCGACGTTCGCGTTCGCGTCCGTGATTCCTTTGACGCGGGACAGAAAACCGACACAGGACGGGGAACACCGCGACGCGCGAACGTGTACCACGAAAACTACGTGAAAACCTCCACACTCACATTCGCGGCCTTCGCGCCGCGAATGGGGAGCCCGCTTTATGTGCAAGTGGCTGTGCGGTGTGTGAAGCTGGCCACATAAACAAAACGTCGCTGATGTCCAGGGATGCGTTTATTAGAGCAACGCTTATCTTACGATTCATTATGGTTAGTTTTTTTTTAGCAAAAATTGGAGTTTAAAGTATCATGTGTCACGGATAGGTTGTCCCTCGGGCTACCTATCCCTTTAACTTAACTTATCGTTAAATCTTTGAATCTTTACCTCTTTCCAAGAAAGAAAGGAGTGTGACAGTATTTTTCTTAAGCAAGTGCATTACAGGGCAAAAAGCAGAAATAAACGGAATGGAATACTAAGTGAGTAGCGAACGTGTCGCCACCTAGTTCGGAACCAAGTACTTGTTGTCACGCCCGCTCCAAATAATACAGAGTATTAAAAATAGAGACGGTATACAACTAACTAACAATTTAAAAAATTGTTAGCCCTGGCCCATTTCTACCCCAATATAGGGACAAAGTATGTAAGACTAGATGCATTCTCGCAACAATTAGAACCGTAGACCGGTTTCGCTCTCATTAGAGCTCTTCAGTACGGCATACTAATTGCAGCAAAAATGCACCAAAAATAACACGGCTATCGTATAGCCAGTCTTAAAACACTAAGTGAGTAGCGAACGTGTCGCCACCTAGTTCGGAACCAAGTACTTGTTGTCACGCCCGCTCCAAATAATACAGAGTATTTAAAATAGAGACGGTATACAACTAACTAACAATTTAAAAAATTGTTAGCCCTGGCCCATTTCTACCCCAATATAGGGACAAAGTATGTAAGACTAGATGCATTCTCGCAACAATTAGAACCGTAGACCGGTTTCGCTCTCATTAGAGCTCTTCAGTACGGCATACTAATTGCAGCAAAAATGCACCAAAAATAACACGGCTATCGTATAGCCAGTCTTAAAACACTAAGTGAGTAGCGAACGTGTCGCCACCTAGTTCGGAACCAAGTACTTGTTGTCACGCCCGCTCCAAATAATACAGAGTATTAAAAATAGAGACGGTATACAACTAACTAACAATTTAAAAAATTGTTAGCCCTGGCCCATTTCTACCCCAATATAGGGACAAAGTATGTAAGACTAGATGCATTCTCGCAACAATTAGAACCGTAGACCGGTTTCGCTCTCATTAGAGCTCTTCAGTACGGCATACTAATTGCAGCAAAAATGCACCAAAAATAACACGGCTATCGTATAGCCAGTCTTAAACCACTAAGTGAGTAGCGAACGTGTCGCCACCTAGTTCGGAACCAAGTACTTGTTGTCACGCCCGCTCCAAATAATACAGAGTATTAAAAATAGAGACGGTATACAACTAACTAACAATTTAAAAAATTGTTAGCCCTGGCCCATTTCTACCCCAATATAGGGACAAAGTATGTAAGACTAGATGCATTCTCGCAACAATTAGAACCGTAGACCGGTTTCGCTCTCATTAGAGCTCTTCAGTACGGCATACTAATTGCAGCAAAAATGCACCAAAAATAACACGGCTATCGTATAGCCAGTCTTAAAACACTAAGTGAGTAGCGAACGTGTCGCCACCTAGTTCGGAACCAAGTACTTGTTGTCACGCCCGCTCCAAATAATACAGATTATTAAAAATAGAGACGGTATACAACTAACTAACAATTTAAAAAATTGTTAGCCCTGGCCCATTTCTACCCCAATATAGGGACAAAGTATGTAAGACTAGATGCATTCTCGCAACAATTAGAACCGTAGACCGGTTTCGCTCTCATTAGAGCTCTTCAGTACGGCATACTAATTGCAGCAAAAATGCACCAAAAATAACACGGCTATCGTATAGCCAGTCTTAAAACACTAAGTGAGTAGCGAACGTGTCGCCACCTAGTTCGGAACCAAGTACTTGTTGTCACGCCCGCTCCAAATAATACAGAGTATTAAAAATAGAGACGGTATACAACTAACTAACAATTTAAAAAATTGTTAGCCCTGGCCCATTTCTACCCCAATATAGGGACAAAGTATGTAAGACTAGATGCATTCTCGCAACAATTAGAACCGTAGACCGGTTTCGCTCTCATTAGAGCTCTTCAGTACGGCATACTAATTGCAGCAAAAATGCACCAAAAATAACACGGCTATCGTATAGCCAGTCTTAAAACACTAAGTGAGTAGCGAACGTGTCGCCACCTAGTTCGGAACCAAGTACTTGTTGTCACGCCCGCTCCAAATAATACAGAGTATTAAAAATAGAGACGGTATACAACTAACTAACAATTTAAAAAATTGTTAGCCCTGGCCCATTTCTACCCCAATATAGGGACAAAGTATGTAAGACTAGATGCATTCTCGCAACAATTAGAACCGTAGACCGGTTTCGCTCTCATTAGAGCTCTTCAGTACGGCATACTAATTGCAGCAAAAATGCACCAAAAATAACACGGCTATCGTATAGCCAGTCTTAAAACACTAAGTGAGTAGCGAACGTGTCGCCACCTAGTTCGGAACCAAGTACTTGTTGTCACGCCCGCTCCAATATATATATATATATATATGTATGTATGTATGTATGTATGTATGTATCACAACGATAACTCAAAGAATAATAGGCAGATTTTGATCAGATTTGGTATGTACCTTCCTTTTATAAGTGGCTTGGATAATTTCGTTATCCAGGAAAATCGGACCAGGTTTGCCGGGAAAATTTTAAGTTTTCTTTCGAAAAAAAAATTTATCTCAAAAAATAAAAAAGCTATGATTACCAAATTTAGTACCTAGGTTTACGATATAAAAGGTAAAATATACACCAAAATTGAGTTTGTTATGTTACAAGAAAAAAAAGTTATAATAAAATATTTGGTGCCAGATCATTTTTCTTCTGTAAATATCAGACTGGGGATTTGAAACGTGAGAATTGGTATAATGCAGTTTATCGTTGATAAATATTGCAAGAAATGTATATTAGAATGTTCTTGATTTATGATATTCATTTGTTAAAATAGTTGCAAAATGTCTTTAAAATACACCTCACATATTACGAATAAATAACTGGAGACGATTGTGCGTTATCTCCCTGTCATTATACTTTGTTTCCCAAGCTTCGTTAGCGCTGGGTTCCATAACTAGCTCATGAGCAAAGGGGTATTGCTTCAAATCTCAGTTATGATTGAATTTCTCTTTTCCTTTTTTTCCTTTTGTGGTTTTTTTTCCTTTTTTTGTGTTTGATTCAATTCTAACGTTATATGCTCAGATTGTGCAATTTTATTTTGTTTAGTGGTTTTTTGTTGAAAAAACCACAAATGGGAAGATAAAGACTTTTAAGACTTCTTGTTAGTAAAACCGTTCCACACTTAACACGGACGTGGAGACGTGGAGATTTGTTACTTCAGAAGAGTTTGTTTTCTTTTCTGCAACCGGTTTAAATTTTGGTGGTTCGTAGAAAAAAATCTGTAATAGGGAGATCCCGACTTTTGAATTTTGAAAAAAATTTTGCAAATGAGCGCGAAGTAGGAATCCATATCCGGGGTCAGTTTCAGTTTCAATTTTCATAAGTTTATATATATATATATATATATATATATATATATATATATATATATATATATATATATATATATATATATATAGATATATATATATATATATATATATATATATATATATATATATATATATATATATATATATATATAATTTTGGGTTTCGTTAAAAAAAATCTGAATTAACGAAAGCTATGACAACTAAATGTAATATTCCGGTTTCTATTAGTGAATTTTATTAAAAGTATAATCCACAAAAATTTAGATCACTAGGTTGAAAAAAGTTAAAGGCATTTTAATTTTTTGGTTATTTTGTCACGCTGGCGGCCAGGGAAGCAAAGAAGTACCAAAATGTTTGTGGGGAACAAAATCTATTACATATTACAGAAAAGATTAACTTATCTATCGCAAAAAGGTCAAGAAGTACGAGAAAAATTAATTTAAAAATGTGCTATCTTTTTTCTTCTAAAAATGTCAGTGACGTCATAGATATAGCAAGTAATAACTTTCTATTTTTATATTGTTACGTTGGCGGTCAGGGAAGCAAAGCAATAGCAAAATATTTGTGAGGAACAAAACCTATTACATATTACAGAAAAGATTAAGTTCTCTTGACGCAAAAAGGTCCAGAAGTACGAGAACAATTAATTTAAAAATGTTATATCTTTTAGTGAATTTTCGTAGAAAAAATTCACCACCGGGGAGATCCTGACTTTTAAGTTTTGAAAACATTTTTGCAAATGAGCGCACTAGGACCCCTAGAACCCATATCCGGGGTCAGTTTCATATTTATATATGTTTATATCACACCGATGACTCAAAAAATAATAGGCCGATTTTGATTGTAAGTGGCTTGAATAAGTTCGTTAGCCAGGAAAATCGGACAAGGTTTTACTGGAAAATTTTTAGTTTCCTTTCGAAAACAAATTTTATCTCAAAAAATAGAAAAGCTCTGGTTACCAAATTCAGTAAGTAGGTTTGCGATGTACAAAGTAAACTACACACCAAAACTTAGCTTTCTATGTTACAAGAAAAAAAGTTATGATAAATATTGGGTGCCAGATCATTTAAATAAAAAGTCACTACCATAATGCACTTGCTGCGTCCAGACTTTTTTACTTTGTGATGCGGGGTAGCCTCCACTATCCTCAAATGTATTTGGCTTCATTGAAGTGTTGACATATTTACATTTTGTAAACAAGCTGCCCATCTCTTTCTCTGCAATGACATTTCCTTCTCTCTTAAATAAAGAACTTGAAATTTGATGTTTACTGAAATATCGCCAACTTGCCTGTTGTTATCAGCCATACCTTTATCGGTATATTTCTTCTTTTCTTACTTGCGAAGTTATTATCTTGGAACGTAAGACGAGTTTAAAAATTGGGATTTTTAAACAGATAACGAATGAAAGAACCTAAAAAATATAAGTTGTAATTACTTATATACTTTTACTTGTAAAAACTTAAAGCAGGTGCTGGATCTCATCAAGTTTCTTGTTAAATATTTGTGCCGCAAGGCGTTGCAAGATATAGCACTTTAATGGGAGTGATTTAATTCATCACAAGACACCATCGTTAAATAATTAAAACCCCTGGATATATATATATATATATATATATATATATATATATATATATATATATATATATATATATATATATATATATATAGATATATATATATATATATATATATATATATATATATATATATATATATATATATATATATATATATATATATATATATATATATAATATGCGGTTAGTTATTGTATTCATTTTAAGGGGCTGGATCAAGGCTGACTTTCCTTGAATACTCCAAGAGCAGTGTAAGTTACACAAATGAGCTTATGCTGTCGCATTTTTTTTTATAATACCACATAGCTCAGTCGGTAGAGCGTGACAGTCTTAATCTCAGAGTCGTGGGTTTGAGTTCCACGTTGGGCGCCAATTGTGACAGCGTATGCTGTAGCTTACGCTGCACTTGGGGTATTCAAGAAAAGTAAGCCTTGATCTAACCCCTTAAAATGATCACAATTAAAATATTACACTCTACACAAAAAGAATCAAACAACACCATAAACTTCCTAGACTTAACACTAATCAGAAAAGAAAACCAGATTGAATACAAAACATACAGAAAACCTACACAAACAGACATTACTATACCTAAACACTCAATACCCCCCCCCCCCACACACAAAATAGCCGCATACAAATACTTAATAAGCAGAATGCATTTACTTATAACCACCACATGAAAAAAATAACACAAACACTCAAGCAATATAACTTAAAAATAAGCTACAAAACCAATAACTAAATAATAAACAAAATAAATAAAAAACAAGAACACAACCCACATGAATTAAACGGAATATATCAAATAGAATGTAACACATGCAATAAAAAATATATAGGGATAACAAAAAGTCAATAGAAACAAGATTAAAGGAACATATAACAGCATTAGATAAAATCCACAACCTAGCTACAAATCAAAACACAAAAAACCGTATATCATCCAATTACAACTAACGAAACATATTAAAGACCACAAAAAGTGGAAATCTGGGAACAATACGATATTCAACTAAGAAACAGTTAATGCCAGAACAAATCCAAGTACAAACATTTAAACAAAACTTAATAAAGGCCATACAAATAGACAAGTTATCAAACCACAGTGGTCAAAACAGGAGACCAATACACACGACACAGTCCGAAGGCACAACCAATCAGAGAACAGTAAACCGACCAATAGAAGTTTTACGCGAATTAACAACACTTGTACTTAGATTCTATGACATTAAATAGGTTAGCGATTTCAGTCAACAGTTCTAGAATATGTGCTCGCTGGAGAACAGGCATGATATTAGTAGCTAAATCTTTAGTAATGTTTTGAAGTGCCAACATTCTTTTGACAATTTCTTTTTGATTATGAGTTAAAGTATTTACTGTCTGATTAAATTCGTTTATTGCATTTATCATAACAGATGTTTGTTCGTCAAATAGCTCATGCATTCTATTTTGATCATCAGCTAATAATTGAAGGGCTTTGTTGATTCTTTCACCATCATCAGCATCTAGATTGCCAGTGATTGATTTAAAAACTGTACCCAAAGGGTTGAGTAAACCTCTCTTAAATCTATACTTATCAGGGAAAATTCTAAGGAAAGTTTCATCTATGTTATCTACAGTATAATTAAGGGCGATTATAAAATTATGGTATTCAGATCTAAAATTATCATTCAAAGTATTGGCTATAAGATAATATTTATATTTAAGTTTACTGTAGTCAGTAAATAAAGGTTCCATATTATATACATGTATAAGGCGCCATACGTCATTTTGGCAATAGCTTCTACCTAACTTGCGAGGTAAGAACCCAGGGTTGTTCTTTAAATCTTCTAGCTGTGGCTGCCCTCCGCATGCCCACCTGAAAGGCGAAGATTTCTTAAATGAGTTACACATTGCTCGTCATTCTTGTGATTTATGAGTAAAGCTTTATTGTGTTCTAAGAGGGATATTATAGTGTATGGGCCTGTATAGGGGTTTTTGTGCTTCTTGTGAAATCCAGGGGGTATCTTTTTATATACTGTTTGGCCCTCTTTAAATGGCTGATTAACTTCGACGTTAGTTCTGAGGAGCATTTTTTCTTTCGATTTTTCTATCCGATCTAATACGATATCATAAACTATTTTCATAAAATGTTTGTGTTTTTGGTTATATTCTTGAGTGAGTGTAACTTCGGGATCAAAGTTGAAGATTTCTGGGATGTATCCGAATATTAGCTCAAAAGGTGGTTTGAGAGTTTGAGAGTGAATGCTTGAATTGTAAGCTAGGATGCAGTAGGGTATCAAGTCAGGAGGTTTTAGATTTGGGTATTTTATTTTGAAAATTCTATAGTGTTCAATAAGTGTGCTGTGGAATCTCTCTACTGGGCTGTTAGAGTTAGGATTATGAGGTGTAGTTATGTGCAGTTCAATTTGATATGACTTTAGGAGCTCTTTGACAGTGTCATTTGAGAATTCTGTACCAGGGTCGGAAACGACGCCTCTTACTGTACCATATTGTGAAAAATATCTTATTAATACCCTGGAAATTTCGATAGCATTCTTGCTTTTAATGGGAAAGGCCTGACCGAATTTACTGAAAGGATCAAGAATTGTAAAGAACTGAGATGATTCGATTTGAAATGTATCTATGTGAATTAATTCTAGAGGTTTCGAAGGAGTTGGAGTGTGTTCTAAAGGTATTTTAATGGGATGTCTATTGTATTTTGCTTGCTTACATGTCGCACAGTCTAAAATGAATTCTAAAATTTTTTGTTTTAAACTAGGATAATAATATTTCTGTTTCATCCTTAAATAAGTTTCATCCGGACCCCTATGGTTAGTTTTACCTTGATGATATGCTATTATAAGATCCTTTAATTCATCCTCACTGTTAATTTCTTCCAAAACTTTATCACATCTATAAAATTGTGGCGCATGCGCATTATTAAAGTGTTGATTGATAGCCGAACTAACTAATTCATAATGTCTCTCATTAATAAATAGGCAATAGTGTTTCTTTTGAGGCAAACAGTGCTGCTTTACAAATTCCGCTATTTTGTCTGGATCTTCTAAATTAAATTTAGCATGAATAAAATTTCTCTTGCCTTTTCTGACGTGTAGAATTTCGGGTTCCTCTGAGCAACTAAAGAATATTTGATTGGATTTATTATTGATAATTTCCTCTTCCAAAATAGGAATGCCTGGTGCGGCATATGATTCCTGGTTAGAATTAACTGTATCTAGTTCTTCGATTTCCTCATCAGCGTTCTCATTATCTCTCTGCCATTCTGTTTCATCTACATTATTAATTACTGATTGATTATCAACATCCAAAGGATTAATTTCTACACGTGATAAAGCGTCGGCGTTATTTGTTTTTCCTTTCTTGTATTCTATATCGTACTCATATTCTTCAAGCTTTAAACGCCATCTTACTAGCTTCGAATTGGGCTCCTTTAATGAAAATAGCCATTTCAGTGGTTTGTGATCAGTCATTATGGTAAATCTTTTGCCGTAAAGGTAGGGTCTAAAGTAATTTACAGCCCAGACTATTGCAAGTAGCTCTTTTTCGATTGTACTATACCTGCTTTCTGTCTCATTCAGAGTTCGGCTTGCATAAGCTACAGGCAGGTCTGAATTCGGTTCGCCTTGACTTAAGACAGCTCCAAGTGCGACGTTGGAGGCATCCGTAGTTAATATAAATTTCTTTGTAAAATCTGGTGGCTGTAATATTGGACTGTTCATTAAAATATGTTTACATGTTTCAAATGCCTCTTTATAATCTTCGTTGTTAATATCAATTTTTGAATTTTTCTTTAGACATTTTGTTAAAGGTTTTGTGACATTCGCAAAATTCTTAATAAATTTTCGGTAGTATCCTATTAAACCCAAAAACGATTTGATTTCTTTTTGTGTTTTAGGAATCGGAAATTTCTCTATGGCTTCGAGTTTCCGTGGGTTAGGTTTAATTCCTTCTGGGCTGACCACATGTCCCAGAAATTCAGCCTCCTTCTTTAAAAATTCGGTTTTGTCCAATTGTATCTTTAGCTGAAAGTTCCTGAACCTTTCAAAAACTTGTGTAAGCTTGTCTAGATGCTCCTGTAGAGACGTCGAGAACACAATTACGTCATCCATGTAGACAAGGCAAGTTTTCCCAATCAATCCGTGTAGAACATTATTCATTAGGCGCTGAAACGAGGCTGGAGCATTATTAAGGCCGAATGGCATCCTTAAATACTCATAATGACCTAGATCTGTTGAGAATGCCGTCTTTTCAATGTCGTCCGGATGTATCTCTATCTGATGAAAACCTGATGCCAAATCAATTGTAGTGAAATAGTGAGATCTACCAATTTTATCCAATATTTCTTCTATTTTAGGTATGGGGTAGCGATCTGGTATGGTTTTATCGTTGAGCTTTCTGTAGTCTACAACGATTCTCCACTTTTGTTTCCCACTGGCATCTGCTTTCTTTGGGACGACCCAAATTGGTGAACACCACGGTGAATGTGAATGCCTAATAATGTTTTGCTGTAACATTTTATCCATCTGTTTTTGTACCTCTTCTTTATGCACCTGTGGGTAACGATATAATTTCGAATGGACAGGTATATCGTCAGTCGTCCTAATCCTATGTTTTACAACGTGTGTGGAAGTTAACTTTTCGTCCTCTTTATAAAATATATCTGAATAACGTTTGCATAAATATATTAACTGTTCACGTTCTTCTTGATTTAAGTGATCCATGCGTATTTCTTTTAAGGCCCAGTTATCATCGCAATTTTTCTTAACACTATTATTATATTTATGAATATAACTGCTATATATTGCATTATTATTTAACTCAATGGTCTCTAAAGGTTTAGTAAATCTGACATTAATTTGTGTAGAAGTTGGGTTTATTATTTTAACACTGGCCTCACTATCTGACAATTTAACTAAACAGTCAGGTATAAATAAATTATTAATTAACATTTGGTTAACAAGTCCATATCCATTGGACTTATTGACAGGAACATTGATTTTAGTTTCCGTATTTGGCTCAAGAGTATATTCATAAGGAAAATGTATATCAATTTCTAACCTACCTAAGTATAATTTCCTATTATTAAAATCTAGCCTAGCTTTACTTGCAAGGAGAAAATCGGCTCCTATCAAACCCGTGTAGTTATCATTAAAATTAAATAAACAAAATTCGTGTGGACGATTAGTAATTGAATTCAGTAAAATATTTGCCCTGTATTTGTGCACGGAGAATCCATGAGCTGATTTAATGTGAAATGATTTTTGAAAGATTTTATTTTTATATTTTTCTTGAACAATATCTGGTTTCAAAAGACTTTTACTGCTTCCCGAATCTATGAGCAATTTTCCAGGCAGTTCGGGGATTTCAACATAAGGAAGTTGACATAAATTGAGATTGTTTATTTCTATTAAGGATTTTCGGTTGATGTGCCCGGTGTAGGAAAATTTTGATTTTCACGATCGTAAAGTTCGGAAGGTGTATCAATCTCATGAGTAAATAGTTCGTCAGAATTAAACCTTGTTCCGGGAACTGTGGATCTTTGCTGATTAGCAGGGAAGTTATTTCTTCTTGACTGTGTTGAAAAATTATTGGAATGTCTTGTAAACCTTGTGTTGCCACTCGAAGTATCCATGGGTTCAGGATATCTGTTTTGGAAATGTTCTCGTGGGTTTTCTGGTTTAAAGGAGGGCGGTCTAGAAAATTGTGAATTTTGATTATTTTGGCTTTGATATTGGGAAGTATTCCTAAATTGTGAAGTTTGATTACTTTGGCTCTGATATTGGGGATTATTTCTAAATGGTTTCTGAAATTGCATAACTGGAAAGTTTTGGGGAGTAGAACGATTGTTGAAAGGCCTGGTTTGTGGATTGGGGGTTTTATTATTTGGCGATGTATAATTGCCTGATTTAAGAAATGTCCTATCTCTATACTCGTAATTTTCTTCCAGAACTATAAACTTAAGAGCATCTTCAATAGATGCAGGTGCAGTGGATCTTACTACCATTCCTAGAGGGTTTCTAAGTCCCCCGAGGAACGCTTTTAATGTTTGTTGAGCGTAAATTGCTCTTTTCACTTCTAATATTTGTTGATTGTCTTCATTACAAATTAAATTAGAAACCAGAAGTTGTTCAATATATCTACACCTATTACTAAATGTTAAAGCATCCTCATTATGTTTCTGCTTGAGTGTTAAAAGTTCGCTCAAAAGACTAGTGTCGTCTCGTTGGTCCGTGAAGTTTTGCACTATAGCTTGTCTTAGGTCTTGCCAATTATTAATAATTTTTGTGCTAATTATAAGTCTAGCTTGACTGGTTAATTTTGACTGTATAAAATTAACTAAAAAATGATTTAAATATAATCTTTCATCTTCAGCGTTATAAAATGTGTTCATAATGAGATCGCATGCCTTAAGAAAGTTACCAACATTTGCCGGTTCCCCATTGAACTCAGGTATCATCTTTAAATAGAATTCACTAAAGTTGTTTACTATATTGTTAGCTTGGGCCATGTTTATGTTATTTTCTGCGGTACTAATTAAGTTACTATCAATTTGTTCTACGAGACTAATACTATTACTATCACGAGTTAAATTATTCTGAACTTCCTGTTCAACAATATTATTATCTAAATTATTTTCTTCAGGAATGACTTGTAAGTTATTTGCAAAATTAAACTGGTTAAGTCTGCTTATTAATTCATCAATATCCGACATATATTCACATACATATGACAAAGGAACAGAGAAAATATAGGAGAGCAACTTACAGTAATAGTAGGAACCAGATGACCATTTGTTCTTCTTAAAAAACCAAGGAACCAATATTCTTTTGATGCCTTAGGTTGCTGGGAGATCCGTCACCGACTGCGCCAATTAACAACACTTGTACTTAGGTTGCTTTTTTAAAAAATTTATTAAACTACTTAAACTATTTAACAACAAACTAGCATAGTTACTGCCTAAATTAATACTGAACAAATATTACACAAAACAGTGGCTTTATATAATAATCGGATAAGTGTTCGTTGCAGGTTCTCACGAGAACATGCAGATCTAGCTTCCTCTGATTTCGCACTGCTGGCACGATCTGCAACGGTCGGCATAATTCGTAGAATCTGCTTATGGGAACTGCTGCATGCAAATGTAACTTGATACCTTCTACGTGACATATCGTGAGAAGCCATGTGTTAACTCGCGCAAGCGCCACATACAATCTCAGACGTAGACCACACAGAAGCGATCACAGTCAGCAGCGTGTTGATAATGAACCGGGACGGTTCGAAGCTGCAGTCCACGTAAACCAATTAAAAATCACAAAAAGTACAACAACAAAGTGTATATTTAAAAGTGACTACAGTGTAGTGCAACATTCCAAAAGATATATATATATATATATATATATATATATATATATATATATATATATATATATATATATATATATATATATATATATATATATATATATATACATATATATATATATATATATATATATATATATATATATATATATATATATATATATATACAGCTGTCTCAGTTTATAGTAGCAGGACTCTTTACCAGTAAATATAACCTCTAATTTGCTTCCGAACGGCGATATAGGGTGTTGAAATTTAATATTTTTAAACAATTTTTTACAATATCTTTGGAACGGAGCGAGATATTTGCATGCAATAATTCCGTACACGTTCTATGTAGATCTAGTTTATTATTCGGTGCTATTCTTGTATCAAATGATATACTGGGGTTCCGTAGACTATTTGAAATAAGATAACTTCTTTCACGTACGCCACTAACTTTTTGTAATACCCCCCCCCCCCCCCTCTCAAAGAACATTCTCTTGGATGCATTTTTGGTTTCCTGTAGTTTTATGCTATCGTAAGCGGTTATCGAATTATTACTAGTTTTTCGAAGCAGTTATGTTTTTTCGAACTTCAACACCCCGTATATCCATTAGGAAGCTAATTAGAGGTTATGTTTATATAAACTTTTTTTCAAAATGATCTGTTATATTCATTGCTAAAGTCCTACTACTAGTTCCTAAGGGAAATACAGGGTGTTGAAAATTTGAAAAAAAAAGTTACAAAAAATTTAAACCGCCTGTATTTCCCTTAGGAAGTAGTAGTAGGACTTGAGCAATCAATAGAACATATCATTTTGAGAAAAAAAGTTTATATAAACATAACCTCTAAGTAGCTTCCTAAGGGAGACACGGGGTGTTAAATTAAAAAAAAACAGAACTGCTTCAAAAAATTAGTAATATTTCGATAACCGCTCAATGTAGCATAAAACCGCAGTAATGTTTCTAAAAGATTGTTCTTTGAGAAAGAGGTATTATAAAAGGTCAGTGGCGCACGTGAAAGAAGTTTTATTATTTCAAATTGTCTGCGGAACCCGGAAAAGGAACATCCAGTTTATCATTTGCAACAATAATACCACCGAATAACAATCTTAGTTTACATGGAACGTGTACGGAATTGCAAATATCTCACTCTGTTCCAAAGATATTGTAAAATATTGTTCAAAAATATTAAAGTTCAACACCCTGTGAACACACCTTCGGAAGCAAATTAGAGGTTATGTTTATATCAACTTTTTGTCTTAAAATGATCTGTTCTATTGACTGTTAAAGTCCTGCTGCTATAACCTGGGACACCCTATATATATATATATATATATATATATATATATATATATATATATATATATATATATATATATATATATATATATATATATATATGTATTTATTTATTTATTTAAGCAACAATCTACAGGCTGGGGCCCAATTACAGCGTGAGAGACAATATAACAATCAACGTTAAAAGTAATCACAAAAGCATATTTAATTTCAAGGTAAAACATGTTTCTTTACCGAGCTCAGAGTGCAAGAAAAGAGATCAACTTAATCACAAAATTTGTTCTATATATCACACATACGATGGAGTGATGAAAATCGTAAAACATTGGTTCGCCTCACTGTGAGATGAAAGCACCTGGGATGTCTCCAACACAGTCTTGGCACATTAAAGATAATGCTGCAGAGTTAATCAGGACAATCTACCTCACCTCTCATTATTTTAGGATAAACTGAAGTGCAGAAAAGTTATGGCGAGAACACAGACTGCAAATTAAAAAATGGTCTTGCAGTGCCTCAGATGAAAAATTATTATTTAACGATGGTGTCTTGTGAAGAATTAAATAACTCTCACTAAACTGCTATATGTACAACGCCTTGCGGTACAAATATTAAAAAAGGAAGTTGATGAGATCCAGCAGCTGCTGCAGGTAATTACAACCTATATTTTTCAAGTTCTTTGATTCATCATCTGTTTAATTATGCCAATTCTTAAACGCGTCTTTGTTTTCAAGAGAACAAATTTGTAAGTAACAATATAAGAAATATACTGATAAAGATAAGGCTGATAATAACAGGCAAGTTGGAGATATTTTAGTAAACATAAAAATTCAAGTTATTTATTTAAGAGAGAAGGAAATGTCATTGCAGAGAAAGGAATTGACAGTTTGTGTAAAAAAATGTAGATATGTCAACGCTTTAATGAAACCAAATACATCTGGGATAGTGAATTACTCTGCAGTACAAAGTTAAAGGTAATATAGTTCAGCGTGAAATATTTCTGAAGAGTGTCATTAAGTGCAATTAAGGGGGAATATAGTTATTATATTGGTTTTAAATTATGGTTGTCATTATACAAGGTGAATATTTACCACTTTGACTAGTTACTATGAGCAGTTTATCCCTCATATATTGTCCATTTCGTTTATGTTCTGCTTATTACCCTGCGATGCACTTGCATTAATCTCGAGCTGAAGCATTTGACTTAATAGTCTGTATGGATGTAATATGTTATAAAAGATATGTATATAGTATAAATAAATAAATCTTTTCAGGCTGGCGTATTTATTGTCAAAAAGCAGGACAGGTGTCACGGTAGTTATGGGTGTCCCTACAGTTCGAAGGGAAAAACAGTGCTATTTGATGGACACACTGCAGAACCTCATTGAGGGTATGAATGCAGAGGAGGCTAACGAATCTCTTATTGTTGTCTTTGTGGCTGAGGTAAGTTTCTAATTAAGTTGTCTTATGTTTAAATGATAACAGTTTTTTGTTTAGTTATTACTTTGCTTCGCACGACAGTTTTTTTTTACAAGATTCGATTATTTTTAAATCAAATTAAATACAACTCAAATAGATAACATACTCTTCCTCTATTGGATATATTAAATTAGGGCACTTAATCGACAAAATGTGTCTAATTTTATGCAAGCTTGCCTGTAAAAAAATTTTTTTGCCATGCGCGCGTGTGCTGTATTGCATTTCAGCTTAAAAGGCAGTAACAGTTCGTGGTAGTTATAGATAAGAAAGCCCAACCAAAAAAACTAATTGTAAGGTTCAGTGTCATTTGGTTTTCAAATCCTTAGATTTTTAGAAAACTCAGATATAGGTAATTAATCTAAAACTTATAATGTAAAATTTAGAAATTTTAAGTTTAAGCTAAATTTTAAAGAAAGGGGTAATAATGGAAACCCTCAAAGCAATTCTTCATAACGAGGACCTACAAAACAAATTCAATTCTCTAGAGAGTAAGTACATAAATAAAACATCTAGCGTTTCTACTAGCACAATGATTTATATTTCGTACTTCCGTAAATGTATCTGAGTAGACTTTTAATAACTGGCTAATTTTATATACAGTTGGAAACATTCTTCGAATGATTAATACAATTCTTGACATTTATTAAAAAGTAGTGCTGCAAATTGAATCATAACTTTCACATAGCACTGATAATGTATTCTCTTCAGAAAGACATTCTCATGGATTGGCCCATGGCTTGACCAGAACGAAAATATTTGTATTTCTCTACCCATAAACTTATAAAACGTTATATTACTCGAGTTTTATTGAAAAAAAAAATGTAAATTTTTACAAAATCACCCCTTATTTATCCCCTACCTCCTGAGGCGATCTTACCCAAAAACAATTCCTAGCATTCATTTGTCGGGTGCTAACTGGATACCAAATTTGAAGATAATATCTCAATTCGTTCGAAAGTTATTGCGCCTATTAACACACAGACGTACCTACAGGCAGACCGACCGACCGACAAACCGGTCCCGAATCAAGTTTGCTATATATCTTAAGACATTTTACGCCGTTTTAGCAAAAAAAATCGAAATTTTTGTTAACAATATTTCACCCCTACATATTCAACCATTAATTTAAGTTTAGTACATAATACCAGATGTTTTATGAAATTAAAAGTTTGATAATAAATAAATCCTAAAACGTTACATTACTCGAGATTTCACGACAAAATGTCAACTTTCACCAAATTCATCTCCTACCCCTAAAAGTGATTTTACCCAAAACCAATCCGAACCGTTTATTTGTTGAGTGCTACAAACAGACAGACATACAGACGGACAGAGCTACAGACCGAAAGAAAAAAAATCGTTCCCAAAGCACCTTTCATGTTTTGATACTTTTTACTACGTTTAAGCGAAAATCAAATATTTTAAATTTTTGTCGCCGATGCGATACTTCCACACGTTGTGACGGTGTGGAAGTAATAGGCTTCTGAAGTCCCTGTGTAGTAAGCTTATATGTATCATGCATATATTAACAATGAAACAGGCCAGTGTCACCTAAATGACACAGGGATGTTCATGTACGTCTACAGGTTAACAATAAAATGAACATAACACATAGAATCATATAACAATTAATATTTTTTTCCTCAAATAACACATAAAAGCATTTCCACTTTTTTGTTACATTAGCGTCGGTCTATATCCGCGACTATGGCCCATCACCGACGCAATTATACCTCATTATCCTAGAAATTAAAAAATATTTTTAAAACGCAATATCTTTCAAATTTTGTAAGTGATTGAAATGAAAATTTACAACTCACAAGAACATAGAGAGACGTGGTTGTGCGCCAATTTTCAAATCTTTTAATCAAGGAGAAATTAAGTTATTCGAAATTGATAATAAAATAATCCTCGACATGACTTCAAATTATGTAATGCAATATCTACAATGTTGGACAAAGACAGATGACGTTATATGTAATGCTATGCTATTTAAATAAATAGTAGATGGATATCTAAACAACGGAAGTTAGAATGATGGCAAGATGTCAATATGTAGCTGTTTCTTACCGGGGTTGGCAGATCTTTAGAAATTTAATGTACTTGAACCTTTCATGTATCAACATCTCCAATTTTCACAACTTTCGGCAGCCAGACACCGAGGTGAACGGTTAAACGAGTAGGTATCGTAAATTGTGATAAGTGTGTTAAAAGTAGGAATCGGAGTTTTTGATTTTAAAAATGAATCAAAATAAAAAGGCCGAACCCCCGGACAGGGGAAGATTAGAGTCTGAACGTGTAGTGACAGATTGGTATAAAGAAACAGAAAAGGAATTACTTCAGGATACAGAGATGGATTGTGAAACAAGTAAGGTAGGAATGGAAAAACAATCAAAAGATATCGGTGAAAAAAAACAAAAAAATAAAATAGATAAGGAATTGGTAAGTAATGTTTTCAATTCATTAAAAGAAATTTCAAACAGGAATGTAAGAATACATTTACAGGATTGTCAAACAAGTGAATTAAATAAAACTAAATCAGATGATAAGTTAAATAGTATAGATAAACCATTTAGAGATATAAATAATTTTTACGATAATTTTCACAGTGGACCGTTTATTGTTTACATTCAAAATAATAACGGAAACATTGGTAAAAGCCATATAATTACCACATCAAGAATAATTAGAAACTCAGTACCAGATATAGACAATGATATTAAATCAATTATTAGTGTAGGCTTAAATAAAATAAAAATAGAACTTACTAAGGCACAAAGTGCGAATAATTTAGTTAATTCAACAATATTGAAAAATAAAAATTATTTAGCTTATATACCGCAATATTTAACGAGACGGCAGGGGGTAATAAAAAAAATAGACATAGATATCACAGAAAATGAATTATGCAGTATGATAAAACCGCGTATAGGAGATCATTTCCAAATAATAAGTGTACGCAGAATGAATAGAAGGGTGTCAAACGGTAATCAGGTCTCTTATGTCCCAACTCAATCAATACTAGTCACATTTCAAGGTCAATACCTCCCAAAAAAAGTGTCTATAGAGAAAATTATCTTTGAGGTCGAACCGTATATTAGAAGGGTCATACAATGTATGAAATGTTTACGCTACAATCACGTAAGTACGCAGTGCAAAGGAAGGGAAAGGTGTGAAACATGTGGAGACGAACATAGTAATAGTCAGTGTAACCATACAGGCCCTCCGGTATGCGTAATATGCCGGGGACCACATAAGGCGACAGACAGAAAATATTGCCCAGAGTATGAAAAACAAAAATCAATTAAAAATATAATGAGCATTGAAAATAAATCTTTTAAGGAAGCAACAGTTTAATACTCGCAGAGTTATGCAAATAGGGCAAAAGCCACTTTCCAGAGTCCGAGTACGTTGTCAGCAATTAGTACGAGTAAGATCAACTCTCCACCGAATGATTACTCCTTTTCTAACTCCCCAAGTCTTTCACAAACAAACTATCCCTCCCAGTCACAACATTTAATTAAAAGGAAACGTACAAATATACTGCACGACAATAAAATTGACACAATACGACAACAACACCAACAAATCCTCACTACACCCACCTTAAACATGACACCAATTATAAATCCAATACCCCCCAATTATAAACAACCTAAAGAGGAAGACAAGACAGAAAAGCTTGTCTCATTTTTCTTAGAGACGTTAAAAAATATGGGGACGGAAAGCTTATTTGATGGGGATCAATTACATAAATTTAGACTAGACATATCGCACATAATACATAACCAAAAAACCTCTTCGCGGTTAATATAATGCAATGGAATTGTCGGTCCTTGATTTCGAATAAAGGCAGTTTAGAAAGATATATTTATGATAATAAAGTTGACATAGCATTATTAAGTGAAACGTGGTTGAAAATGACAAATTGTGTAAATATGATAGGCTACAATATGCTAAGGGAAGATAGAGTAGATGGGTATGGTGGGGTAGCCCTACTCATATCAAATAAACTAGCATATACACAAATTGGTGGATTCCACCCAATAAACAACTTAATGTGTGTAGCAGCTAAAATAAAAATATCGTCTGAAAAAATTATTAATTTTTATTCCGTCTATATTAAACCAGGAATAAGAATTTCAGCTACTGAGTGGGATAGATTTTTTAAAAGTTTAGAAAGACCATTTTTAGTCGGGGGTGACTTTAATATTCATCATGCAGCATGGGGCTGCACCAGTATTGATCTGAATGGACAAAATCTAATGACAGCTATAGATGATAATCAATTAACTTATCTCAATACTGGTGCAGAAACTCGCATAAGTAACCCAAACAGTATTTCCAGGTCGGCAGTTGATTTGACGATATCGTCAAATAATTTAGCACAAAATATAGAATGGAGCGTAAAAGGCGAAACACTTGGATCGGATCACTTTGTAATAGAGTATAAACTTTATATAAATAATCTAAATAATAGTTTAGGTAGATTTAAAAATAAAGTTTCAAACAAAAAATGGAATGTAAGGAAAGCTAATTGGATACTATACACCCAAAAAACTGATCAATTTGCGAAAAATATATCAGAAGTAAATTCAAACATTGGATATAATGATTTTATAGATGGCTTAAATTCAATAATTTCAGACACAATACCTGAGAATAAAACTAAGAATTCTAAGTTTAACAGAGCATGGTGGAATGAAAACTGTAAAGTAGCAATTGCTAAACGGAAAACAGCTCTACAATCTTACAAATTAAACCCCACGATGCAAAATTTTGTTGAATATAAAAAAAATGTGGCTTTAGCAAAGCGAGTAATTTTAGAAAGTAAAAGAAAAACCTGGCAAAACTTTTGTAATACCCTAAATAAGAACACAAAAATTAATGACATCTGGAAAACAATAAAATGTTTAAATGGTATTCAAAAAGGTAACACACCAAGAAGTATTAGCAACGATTGGATGGAAGAATTTATGCAACTGCAGGCTCCGGCATGGGTAGAAAAAAATGTAACATATCCTAATGCAACATCAAACGACAATATAGAATTATTTACCATTCAGGAACTGAACTTCAGTTTGAAAAATATTAACAACACAGCTGCTGGAGCGGACAACATTCACTACTCCATGTTATACCACCTATCTGACACAGCAAAAATAGTTTTACTAAAGATAATTAATGACATATGGCTGTCTGAACAATATCCAGAAAGTTGGAAAATATATCTTATTCTAGCGTTTTTAAAACCGTCCAGAGATCCCAACTTAGCAAGGTCATATAGGGGGATATCATTAGCATCGTGTTTACTAAAGACATTAGAAAAAATGATTAAAAGAAGGTTAGAGACATGGTTAGAAAAAGAGTTGAAATTATCCACAGATCAATATGGGTTTAGAAGAGGTTATTCCACAATAGAAAGCTTAACAAAACTTATTACAGATATTAACATCTCATTCACTAACGTAAAGTCAACAGTAGCAGCGTTTGTTGATATTGAAAGTGCTTACGATAACATCGATCTGGGTTTACTATACAATAAAATGTTATACATAGGAATAGAGCAAAATTTTGCCCGTAAAATAACAAAACTATACCACAACAGAAAAATTAATCTATTAACAACTAACGACGAAGGTGTCTCCTCTAGAACCACATCAAAAGGTATACCACAAGGAAGTATTCTCAGCCCACTCCTGTATCTGATTTATACCCACGACCTCAGTTACAACATAAATATACAGATATTGCAGTTTGCCGATGATATATGTGTCTATCATACCAATTGCGAAATTGAGACTGGAATCAAAGAAGTAACAGAAGCTATCACACAACTACATCAATGGACTCAAACTAATAATATGGATATATCAACTACAAAAAGTCAGATATGTATCTTTACCCGCAAGAGACAGCTATTACCTATTAATGTCAAGGTCAACGATATGGAATTCCCCGTTAAAGACAAGGTTTGCTTTTTGGGCATGTTTTTAGACAAGAAATTACTTTGGAGAGACCATATTCAACATTTGACAACAAAGGCAGAAAAAGCAATGAATATTCTTCGTATGGTCTGTCATACAAAATGGGGGGCCGACACTAACATAGCCTTGATAATATATAGATCATTTATAAGAGCATTGTTTGACTACGGGTCATTTTTATATGAGCAAGCGGCAAAAACCCATTTAAATAAAATCAACATTGTTCAGAATAAATGTTTAAGGTTGGCTTTGGGAGCACTCAGAAGTACCCCTGTAAATAACTTGTTGGCAGAATGTTGTGAGATGCCTTTTCAGCTTAGAAGGAAAGTGATATGCATAAGATTTATGTTAAAGTTGCATGCAAAAAAACAGCCCGATACTACTGAAGCTAGGTCAACTACATGAACTTACACTAAGGCATAGATATTGGATTAGAAAAACACCTCCACTCACAGTTGAAGCATATATAGTTGCATCAGAAGCAAAGTCCGTCATGTACACCTATCATATACAGCCATATCATCAAATGCATAACGAAGTATTTCAAAATCTAAAAATTGACTACCTGCAAGATTACTCTTACTTTCCTCAGCAGCTAAGAAACCAAATATTTCGAGAAGACTACAGAAAACTTGTCCAACAGAATAGCTGTCAAATTTTTACAGATGGTTCAAAAACAGACGATGAAACCGCATGTGCTTTTTTTTGAAGTAATAAATTCTAATTTTAAAACCTTTAAATTAAACAAGAATATGTCAAACTATACTGCAGAGTTAATAGCAATCATAGAAGCCTTAAAATATGCCACCAGTAAGGACGATACTCATTTTGTAATAATCACAGACTGTAAAAGTGTACTGCAGAAAATTGAAAACCTAAGAAATCACAGTTCAAATAACTACTTATTTGGAGAACTAGCCAAATGCTTACATAATTTACTCTTAGATAACAAAAGCGTAAGATTTATGTGGATCAAAGGCCACTGTGGTATTGTCCAAAATGAAATTGTGGATAACTTAGCAAAAAAGGCGCTGAAAGTGGGTCAGTTAACTGAATATCTCTGTCCAGTAGAAGATTTGTTGTCAATAGGGTCAAAATATAGTAACAAAATTTGGGAGGAACAATATAATAATGAGACAAAAGGAAAATATTACAGAGATATTCAGCCTAATCTACCCAAAGTACCCTGGTTTAGCAATTGCTACTATCAAAAACATTTTGTAACGATAATCTGTAGGTTAAGGTTTAACCATGCTCTGTTCCCTAGCTATAAATATAGAATAGGTCTTACAGAAAACCCACTCTGTGTGTGTGGAGAGGTGGGTGATGCACAGCATGTCTTACTAGAATGTAGTAATAAACAAAACATAATTGAAACAATTTTTCAAATTATTATAAACCTAAATTTCATACAGAAACCATTTTGCATTACTCAGTTATTGGAAATGAAAAATATAGAAATATATAAAATCCTAATTGACCACATACACAGGCTGGGTTTAAGTCTGTAAGTAAATATAGGTGTAGATGTATATAGCCATGTTAGACTAATATAAAACATATTCATAACTAAATTAGGTAAGCAATCCATTTGTTCTACCCCTTATGTACACCTTATCTTATAGAAGTCTTCCTGTTCGTCTTTAAAGTTGCCTTGACAGACTCCTTGGCATGAAAATTTTTGTGTCCCTTGTGCATTTCCTGTAGGTATAAGTAATAAAAATAAATATCTATAAAAAATAATGAAAAAAAGTTGTATATATGTAAATGTGTATTAAAATGAAAATAGAGAAAATAGGAATAATAAAAAATATTTATTTAATAAATTCATAGAACAAATGAACAATACATGTAGTATATACCTACACAGAATGATCCGATATTGAGGTATATATGTATATATTTGTGTATGTATGTATGTATGTGTGCATATGGGTATATATTGAATGTAGATAAACTGTTGAGCTGGAAATGCTTTACGGCTAACCAAACTGGAAAAATGTGCTAATGGCAAAAAGCCGCAGCCATCATATATGAACAACAACAACAACAACAATTTTCACAACTTCTGATAATAATGAAAACATTTTATAAAATTTGATCAGTTAGTTAGAAATACGGTAATACATAGCTGTATTAATACCTGCAAATTTCGAATCACCCATTTCTCATAATTTTCAATTTATCCTTCCAATCCTAATTAATCTCCCAACGTTGCTAGAAAGCGCTCCTTCTGGAACTCCATTGTAACGTGACGACACTAAACACATCTATTGCTTCAAATGTTTACTACTTTCGGAATGATAGATGCCTTTGTTACCAGTCGTACAGCTACCTTTGTGTTTCTTTGGTGTCGAAAGTCGAAGTTGAAGCTTGTTATATTAAGCTTTTACCGCTTACCTACCTATCCGCTTTGAATTATCGTAGTTAATTGTGTAAGAATAACTAGCGATGGTGTTATTTGTATGAGTTAAAAATGAGCTGTGGTTCATATTGCATAAATAATTCATGTTACATAAATAAACACAACAAAAGAGATGTAACGTTCTTCAATTTTCTGAAAGATCGCCTGCTAGTAGTAAACATTATTAATTTATTACAACTATCACCGAAATCCCTAGAATTAGCAGAATTCCAATGAAAAATACAATTTAATTGCACAGATGAGTACAATTGAAGAACCCAAATCACCACAACACATCTTTTTAAAGATATAACGATCATTTCACTAACAAAGTTGGCGTCATCAGGGGATGAAAATATCTAACTACTTTACTACTAACATCACCTTTAATCCTGAATCTTAGGTAAAGAACGATACCAAGAAGGAGACTAAATAGCAGGCAAATTTTACAGTGTATTGTATTTTAATCGCCGGACGAGGTTTTTGAACTTCCCTTATCAGTTTACCTGACAGGTTTCGAAATGGTTATCTGCATCAAAGACATAGCGCAAACAGACCACTACAAACCAGTGGCAGGGCTCGGTTTAAGGAACTTTTGATTTGTATTACCCTAGAAATATAAATACTTTCGTACGCATCTAGCTTCGCTGGCCGACTCTCATTTTTGATAAGTTTCAGATTTTTTTATCAATTTGGTGGTTATTATCCCAAATATGTTGTGCCACGCATGACTTGTCTACACTACCATATCTCAGCTATGACAGATGTTCACGAAATCTAGTCTTAATGGGCTGCCCAACGTATTTAAGATTACAATCTTTACAACCTATCTCATATATACTTGACATTTCAGTGGCTTTATCTTTATCTTTCGTATTACCTAACAATCTTCGTAATTTATTTTCCGCCGATCAAGTTAGCTGCAAATCGGCTTTCTTAAAAATGTTCTCCAAACCCCTTGGTTTACGTTGTTCAAAAGGTAGGCAAACAAACTTTTTCTCTATTTTATCTTTTCTGAATTCCGTGCATTCCGCTAACATTTTCTTTGTTCTGTGTCCATTAATTGATTTTTCCACTAATCAATCCGAATATCCGTTATATTAAGCCACGTTCTTAATGTACTCTAATTCTGTACTATATCTACTTTAACTTAAGGGAAATTTTATTAATCTATCTACTAAGAAAGTTAAATCGGCCATTTTTTGTGCAGACGTATGATATGGCATTTGGCACCTACCTTAGAGTCGTAGTCTCCTTCCTGTGTATATCGAATTCAAGAATCATTATTTTAATAACTAGTACATCTAGAAAAGCAAGTTTACTGCCAACTTCTAATTCGTGGGTAAATTTTATTGAATCAAATTGACATTTCAGTCTTTTAATAAAATCATCTACTTTGCATAGTAATAGATTAATAAAATTTCCCTAAAGCAAAAGTAGATATAGTTTAGAATTAGAGTACATTATAACCGGATACTCGGATTTCTTAGTGGAAAAATTAATTAATAGACACACAAGGAAAATGCTGGCGAAATGCACGACATTCAGGAAAGATAGAATAGGGAAAAAACTTGTTTGCCTACCTTTTGAACTGCGTATCACAAGGGGCCTCGAAAGCATTTTTAAGAAAGCCGATTTGCAGCTAACTTTCTCGACGAAAAATAATTCAAGAAATTTGTTAGGTAATACAAAAGATAAAGATAAAGCCACTGAAATGTCGGGTATCTATGAAATATGTTGTAAAGATTGTAATCTTAGATACGTTGTTCAGATTAAGAGAGCCATTGCGACTAGATGTCGTGAACATCTGGCGCAGCTGAGATACGATAGCGTGGACATGTATTGCGTGGAACAACATATTTGGGATAATAATCACCATCATTGAAGAAAATCTGAATCTTGAGCTGGACGCGTACGAAAGTATTTATATTTCCAGGACAATAAAAAACAAAAGTTCCTTAAACCGAGCCCCACCACTGGTTGTGGTCCTCTTTTTGCGCCCTGTCTTTGATGCAGATAAACATTCCGAAACCTGTCAGGTAAAGTGATAAAGGAAGTTCAAAAAACTCTTGCGGTAATTAAAATATAATACACTGAAAAAATTGCCTGCGCTTTAGTCTCCCTCTCGGTATCGCTCTTTACCTAAGATTCAGTATAAAAGATGATGTTAATAGTAAAGTAGTTCGAATATTTCATCATCTGATGACGCTAACTTTCTAAGTGAAACGATCGTCAGGTCTTTAAAAAGATGTTTTTCACATGTTGCAGCCATACCTCCTTTAAACCCTGCCTACCCCGCACAACACCCATATTCGCCCCAGGTCCCGTAACTTTCTTTGGGGCTGCTTCCAAGAGTTTTTTCTTGTGCCTTATGCTTTGAAGGTGGTTGTATGCATGCACAAGAGGATACCCACCGTGTTTTTTGGTGAGGGGGTAGAAACCTTCTTTGTCCTGGAGGTTTCTATTCCTCTTCTGCATGCATACAATCACCCTCAATACATGAATCACACGACTTTTTTTAATGTTCAGCTTTCTAGTGTATTTTTTGTTGAGTATATTTCCTGTTTATCAATTGCTTTGTTTGAGTTTTGTATCCATATTACTGTATATATATATATATATATATATATATATATATATATATATATATATATATATATATATATATATATATATATATATATATATATATATATATATATGTTAGCGATCATGTTTTTTGTTTGCCCTGTCTTGCCTTTTTCTTTACTGTTCCTAATTAAATAAAGTAAGTTTTTTATAACTCTGAATACAAGGCTAGATCACTATTCTATTATATATTGTTCTTATGAAAATTCACTACCATAACGCACTTGCTGCGTCCTGAACTTTTTACTAGTGACGAAGCTCACATTAAATGGCATGGTCAATTATCAGAATGTTCGCCATGGGCTACAGATACCCTGTGTATAACTCATGAAATACCTTTATATTCACCAGAAGTGATATATATGTCAACAGTTGAAAATGGTGAAACAGTCACGGTCAATTCTAAACAGTTTTCACATATGCTCCAGATATTTTTTATACAGCAGCCCCAAGAAGAAATAAATAACTTTTTTATCGAAACCGTGCCACCTGTTATACGCAAGGCCAGGAGAGCCTGCGAGAGATATTTCTAGACTAATTTTTTAAAACTGTAATCTGCACTGTCCCGCGAAATCTCGTGACATTACTGCCCCTGACTTCTTCCTTTGTGGTTATTTAAAGAGCAAATTGTTCAGGAGCAAGCCTAGAGATCTAGATGGTCAAGAAACGCCCAAAAATAAATTAAAATTATTTCCCTGAATATGCTTCAATGAGTTATGACAGATTTTGTCCGCGCTTTGGCAGAATTCGTGAATAAGGGAGGCGGGCATTTAACACATACTATCTAAAAAGTGAAACTCCCATGTTTATTCTTCAATATGTATGGTTTTTTTTCGTACTTAGAGTACTAAAGGGATTCTTAGTTATTAAAATTAACCAATTATTTTGAATCTTACGGTATTAACATTTTTACATAGTTACAGTGAAACAAAGTGGCGACACCAGGTTGTTAGGTAGGCATGAAATAGATTGCCCAAAACGTATTTTATTGTTTTTTTTTAATTTTTAGAAAAATGTATTTATGTTTTTGTACTAACTTTGAGCACGTTATTTTGGAACATAATACCTCAGAAAAGTAATTAATATTTTACAGTGTTATTACAATATATTAAGTGCAATAAGTGGCAGAATGATTTGTGCATTTTTAATAAGCGATAACACATTCATTACTTAACATCAAAAAATATATAGATAAAAGACTAAACACGGCAGTTTTGCTTCTTAAATATTGTGTGTGTTATATCCCCACTTCCTTAATCCACGCAATCTTCCCAACGATGTGTGGAATATATGACAACTCATTCAAACATCTTAAAAATGAGAAAAAGGCCCACTTTTTTTACCCATTTATATTAAAAATTGTGTCAAGTGAAGTAGGGGAAGAAATTCGCGTGTCAACAAAACCGTGTAAAAGGTGCAATAATGTCGCAGTTAAAGGTGACTTGAAGTGTGTAAAGTGTGTCACAGTGTATCATAAATGCAGTGTGAAATTAATGAAGGATATAGAAATGATTGATGAAAGCAACATAATTTGTTGTGATGGGGCTGTTCAGGCGGGAATTTCAATACCCGCATCACCATACGATAGTAATGGAGACAATGCATATCAGGTTAAGATAAAATATATACTTGAAATAGTTAAACAGAAAGATGAAATTATTTCGTATCAGTTGCCACTGATAAATGCACTGAAACAAAAAATTCTGACCTATATAATAATAAACTGATTCAGAAGAAAAATGAAAATGATCAAACAGAAAGGAAAATTTATTTACAATTACCAAGCCAGAAAGTTAATTCTGTAAAAAACAACCGTGATGGTAACAAACCAGCGCTTACTTGGTCGGCTTTTCTTTTAGTTGTCAACTTGTCTCATAAATTTCCGACTTTATTTTTATCTTTGTTAATATTGCCACCTCTAGTTTCTAATTATTTTCACTTTTAATTTTATTTCACTAAATATTCATCTCTGTAACGATATTCTCCTGCTTCTAGATTTCTAATTTACAAACCTCTTAGTAGGAAATTTTCATAAATAACGATATTTTCCTTAAGGCAAATATTCCGTTTGTTGATATTTAAATTTAATGTATATAAAAGGAATGCAGTAAGAGCACTACGATGGTAATTGTCAATAGCAAATTTTCAATAAATCTTTTCAAAGCCAAAACTTTAATTTCTGTTCAAAAATAAAGTCACCTTTTCTTATTTACGCTTCCTTTGGGGTTCTCGTTATGTCAGTAACGGAGTTACGGTAATGAATAAAACATAACCGTTACAATGTACAGATTGCAGATTACTACCATCAAACAGGATCTCGTTATTTTCCGTAACCGCTATGTTAGTAATTTCATATTCAACTTCCTGTCTGGTGGTATTTAGTATCGTTTGTGGAATAAGGTTATTCTTAAGTATTGCACGATACTGATCCGCTACTCTCTGTTGGGTCACCTTTATGTGTGGGTACTTTCGCAGAAATTCGGTGTGAAGTTGTTGCCTATATCCGGTCGTCTGTTGTCCGAGTTGTGTTACTTTGTCGTAAATTCGCATGATGGTTTCATTCATATCCATCGTCCATTTCATGCGCCGTCTTGGTAATCCCATCTGGGTAAGCGCTGGCTGATTTTCCTGCGCAGCATCCTAAGTGGGTGGAGCTCTTGGTCTTACTAGGTTCCCCTGCTCTTAATTTTGGGCTGTAATTTCTTGCATGACAGGGGCCCGTCTCATCAGCACCTCGCCACCGACGTCCCGCATGTTGTCATGTCCAGCGGCGGCTCCAAACATGCCCTGTCGAACCCCAGGCAGCGTCATTTTTCCGAGGCTTTAGTTTTGCTCCATTTCCATGGGAATCACCACTTAACTCTGGTGGCCCAGGTAGGGATGAAGGAAGAGGTAAGGTAACATGGTTAAGGAAAAAGAGGGTAAATAGGAAAGCAGACAACTGGCGTCGCTGGCTGTACCGTCTACGTCGTTCCGAGTAGCGGTGAGCATATTGCTGGAAGCAGTACACCCACCGGCCAGACAGACCTGTGACCCTAGCCAGGGGTCCTTACAGGGTGCTACCGTCCGGGCCAGACGGACCCTGGTTTTTAACGTGGTTAATACTCCACCCCCTCCTCCTTTCTCACCGGGGCTTGCGCTCGGCGATGGCGGGGTTTTATTATTACTATTATTACCTTTATTTTTTTACTATTGTCATTATCATTATTATTATTATTATTATTATTATTATTATTATTATTATTATTATTATTATTATTATTATTATTATTATTATTATTATTATTATTATTATTATTATTACTTTTATATACTGCAGCATAGCGGAAATGTCTCCTGCAAGATATATATAATAGATGTTGCAGTATAAAAGGTTGCACACTTTTGTTAAAAAAAAATAAGTTCATTCATTTTATTAGACTTGTCATATATGAAATGGCTGGATAATACCGTTTAAAATTCACTGTAACTGTTACCCAATTTTTGTTAAAAAATACGGCATGGTGATTCTTGATGATACAGTATACCAAGGAGTCACTTTTGTCTCTTGTGCTTTTGTCATGGGTTTTCTGTGACCTAGTGGTGAAAATTATGTTTGTTGACATGCCATGTAAAAGAAAGTGAGTTCAGTTACTCACAAAAATACGTTTTGCAATACTATCTGGTCGATTATTCTCAAACTCCAAAAAAACTCAGACGCAGCCGACTACGACACTGTTTATCACGTTCAGTTAATGTCTGAACTACTGCTATTTTGTACGCATGGAATTTGATCATGTGCAGGATGATTTGGGAACTCGTGGCAGATTAATTTAGCTCTGCCGCATGTCGTCTTACTGATCGACTCGGCCTCGAGGAATTAATTGTCTGACCAGCTTTTTCGGGGTTTTCAAGACTTCAAGTTGATCGTCTCCTACAAGTTGATTTTCTTTTTTCAACTGACATTACTACATCGCTGTATAATCCGACTCTTCATTCCGACAACTACCAAGCAACTGTTAAAATATTTCCAAAGCATCCTCTTTCGCTTAGTGTCATCACTTTTTGCTACTGAAACATATATTTTTTTATTGTTTTCTAAAAATTAACATATGATTTTGTCTCTCACTGTATATAAATATATAAATATATTTGAGGAAAAGACGTAGATAACAAGTAAAGAATACATGGAAAAAGTAGAAGTAGTATAAGTGAGAGGATTGAATGCATGAGCTTCAACTAGCCTTCAAATAGGTAAAAGTGGGTATACAAGTAATGCAAGGCATATATATGAATTTATGATAAAAGTGTATATACTGACTTTCAAAAAAATCCAAACAATCCGTAAGGGTTGATGAAATTTATTGAAATTTATACATAATATATGTTTAATAAAACTTAGAACATGATCAGATCTTCAAACTAAAATTTAAAAAACATTAACAAAGCTGTAACCTTAGGAATCACCCCTTCCATAAAAATCAGCACGCGTACCAGCGGGGGAAATCGACGGAGACGGCGCTCCACGCTGTGACGCGAAAGGTGAAAATGGCCCTACGCTACGGGGAGAGCACATTAGGTGTGTTCTTCGATGTGGAGGGGGCCTTGAGGACAGGAGAGTCTCGCTGACCTTGAGAGGCCGGGGGCTGGACGTTGGGGTGACGGGCGGCTGTCCTAAGGGCAGATGCCTTTCGTCTCATCTATAGTGTCTGGTCATGGACGGCCTCATGGAGCGGCTCTCCGAGAATGGCTTCTATGCCCAGGCGCACGCTGATGATGGACTGGTCTTAGTTACCGGCAAATTCATCGGCGTCGTCTGTGAGTGCATGCAAGCTACCTATAGCATAATTGAAAGGTGGTGTTGTGAGCTGGGACTCTCCGTAAACCCAGCGAAGACGGAGATGATCCTATTCACCAAGAAGGGGGATATGGAGGGGTTCAGGGCGCCCGTGATGTTTGGAAAACCTTTAGCTTTAGTCTGGGAGGTCAAATATATGGGGGTTGTCATGAACTCCAAACTAACATGGGGGTTGCAAATAGAAAGAGTAGTAAGGAAGGGAGTAGCGACCCTCTGGCAGCTGCGTCGAGAGATAGGGAGAACCTGGGGACTCAATCCACGGATCCTTCATTGGATTTACACTGCGATAGTCAGGCCGAGAATCCCTATGGGGCGTTGGTCTGGTGGTGTTGTGTGAACCAAACGACTACCAAGAAGCTGGCGAAACTCCAAAGGCTGGCAATCCTGGGTATCACAGGCGCTATGAGGACGACACCCTCAGCCGGTCTTGCTGATGCTGCCACCAATTTCCATCTGTATCAGAAGGGAGGCTATGGCGTCGCATCTTAGAATGCGAAACTCTGGAAACTAATGCGGAGAGCGAGCAATAATAGGACATGCACGAGTCTCCAAGGAGGTGGAGAAGAAAACTCCGATTTCCACCATCAAGGTACGGAATGCAGATGACGATATTAGGTTAACTGGGCCATATACCCTCAAAATCCCCAGTAGGGATCAGTGGAAGGAAAATGAGGTTGCATTCCAGCCCGCACGCCTGATCTGTTTTACCGACGGATCGCGGCTGGAGGATCAACAATCCTCCGGCACAGAAATATTCATCGACAGGCTGGGAACGCGCGAGAGTTATGCTCTGGGCGCATATACAACGGCGTTCAAAACGAAGGTGTACGCTACCCTGTTTGTAGCCAATCGACAGGATCTGAGGGTGAGCTCCGAGAAATGTATATACATTTGCTCGGGTAGCCAGGTGCTCCTCCGGGCAGTCTGCGCGGCCAGAATTAGGCCAACACTGGTTCAGGAGTGCGCTGACGCTCTTAAAGGACTAGCCAGGATAAATGAGGTGCAACTGGTGTGGGTTCTGGGACACTAGGGCGTAGCGGGGAATGCGGTGGCGAATGATCACGCAAGGCGTGGTTCCCGGCAGCCGTTCTGTGTCGCGGAGACTGCGATAGGCATAAGTAGGAAGACGGTCTCTGTCGCCTTAGACAGGTGGACTGAGGAGGCCATGGAGAGGCACTGGGGGTTTACCGGTGGCTGTAGGCACGCGAGGGACTTCGTAGAGGGTCTGGACAGAGATAAGGCTGTCTGGCTACTCGGTAGGAGTCGACCTGCGCTTCGCCGCATCCTTGGGATTGCTGACAGGTCACTCCGCCCTTAGAAGACACCTCACATTGATAGGTGTCGAGAGGGATCCCATTTGCCAGGGATGCGGCGAGAACGAAAAGACGTCTTACCACTACCTGCGTAAATGCGAAGCTTTTGGGAGAGCAGAATTGTTCGAGGACTCTGCAGAGGAACCAGGTAAGTATCGTCCAATGGAAGACCGTCATGGCTTTCATTTCGAGGTCGAGGCGGTTTGGCGACGGAACCGGGGAAGTGTAAAGCATGGTTGCTGGGTTGCCGGGGTTCGCAAAATGAGCCCATTGTGGCTTACTTGCGTCCGCACCACTGCTGCTACTACTACTACTACAAATCTATAACGAGTGGGCCCGACGTGGTTTCTTATGGATTCTATAACTCTTTGAAGCATGCTTGAAATTAAATGATTTATGGTATCCTGAGGAACATCATCCCAAACTTCTTGAATTCGGCCACGAAGTTCAACTAGGTTATTTGGTGGCTCGGGTAAATCACCCAGTGTATTTCCAATCATATCCCACACATGTCCGATTGGTGACACGTCTGGGGAGCAAAAAGAAATGGTAACGTTATTTTCTTGTAATAACCTTGTAGTAAACCTTGCTGCATGGGGACGTGGGTTGTTTTGTTGGAAAAGTGGGTGACTTAACCATCGTAGGTATTTCAGTGAAATAATCCGTCAATAAAAACTCGAGGTGAACTGCTACCGTATGTTATCGCACCCCATACCATCACCCCCGGGTAAGGGCCATATGCCGTTCAACAGCAGTTTAATCTGCCGTTACACCACTCAAGCCGAGCAGCACGATGTCAGTGGGAGACATAAAAATGGTATATACGAATGAAGCCGTAAAGAACGTATTCTACGATGCATCGCTGCCATAGAGACTTTGTTGTAAAATTCCCAACAAAGTATATCCAATCGACCGCGTTGTGAAAACTATGTCTTGCAAAGCCGCAAATCTCAAATGACGACCTTCCCGTGCTTAAGTTGCTCTAGGTCGTCCGGATCCTTAAAGATGGTTATGAATGCATTCTTTAGGCCACCTGGAGCAACACTGTCTCACTGTTGACACACTGCGTTCTATGTGGTCAGAAATTTGTTTGATCGAAAAACCGGCTTCCCGCATACCTACACTGCGCCCGCTTTTGAATTCACTTAAATAATTGTAAATGTTGCGTAAACGGAAATGACTCAATGACGTAATATATTTAGCACAATTCGCTAGAAATAATTGCAGAAAACTGAAAGAAACGCAACTTTAAAGGGATAATTTTTTGATAAAACGAAATTTGAAAAGTGTACACCTGTCACAATTTTTGTCCATATTGCTATCATTCCTCATCAGCGACAAAACAAAGTAGTATAAAAAAATTTATGGCAATTGCTCGACTCTTTTTTGATTTTTTGGAAAGTCAGTATATAAGGGAGCATAAATTCCAACAATCTCCAAAAATTAACGCATTTGTTTTGCTGGTAATGTTGTCTAAAAAAAAATTGACAGGAGCGTGTAATCATAAAAGTCCAACAGTTTTTCATTTCAAGAGGCTGTATGTTGTCGCTAACTGGTGCTTGACGTAGAAGTTTCCCCGCATACTTAGAATCCCCAGCTTACGTTTTAAAATTCAAAAGCAAATCGAATGCAAACTCTGTTTTAGCTGCTGGAAAATTGGAGATTAAAAGTCAGGGCAATTTATAATTAGCTAAAAACAAATCGTATTTGTGGCTCAGAAATAACAAAGCGAATCGTTTTTTCGCTTGATTTGAAGTAATGGCATTTGACAGATTACTTGATTGATGGGGTATTAAAAGTAGATGAGAAAGAAAGTGGTAAGTCGTAACCAATTATATTCAACCAAGATAGGAACGAGAAACGCCAGTAAACTTCAGACTGTTAGAACTTTAATTAAAGTTCTTGATTATTAACTTCCACATTTTCTAGAGAAAAAAATAAGTCGGTTTGCTCAAAAAAGTTTATTGACAGACGTGTCTTATTAGAAAATCTAGTTTTTAGGACCCTTAAAATGATTAAGAGCCTACTTATTTGAATGAGAAAGCCAAATAGGTACACTTGGAGAACCCGAATCACAACAACACATTTTTTTAAAAAACCAGACGATTGTTTACTAACCAAGTGAACGTCTTGAGAGGGTCAAACATTATATTTCACTTCACTTAGTAAAAAAGTCGGGACTGAGCAAAAGCCCTATGGTAGCAAATTTTCAGAAAAACCTTAAAGTATTTCACAAATAATTCAACTTTAAAAAATGTGTCTTTGAAAATAAAGTTGATTTGATGACATTTTATACACGTGTCCTTATACATAATTTGCTACATACCAAAATTTAATTTTTTACGTTAGTAAAAAAATGGGTTGGTTTTACTGCTAGTGCTATTTTCTACACGCATATACGTATATACGTATATACTGGATAGTGTGTTAAAACGAACTAATGATTAACATAAGGAAGATAAACGTAACAGAGATAAGTAACGTTAGGTGTTTAAGGAACTAGAAGATAAGTGGGTAAAAATTAACAAAACGGAAGAACTACCTACTGAACGACAATAATCAACCAATGCCTTACTCTAATTGATTAAGTAAAAATAATAGTTTCTAACAAATAACACCGACTATATACCTCACTTCTTTAGGTCAGATTTAATTACACATTTAAATAAGTACAATCAATATTAAAATAAAAGCATTATCTGTCCACTCAATGCCCAGCAAGAGTTGCAACTTAACATGACAACATTATAAGGTACTTAAGTTTCAAGTATATACGACATTATAATTAAATTTATCTACAGTGCCAAAATAACTATATAAAGCTAACGGGGCAACTTTACGAGCCATTTACTTTTCTTTAAAACAAAGCATTATGACCGTAAACTGTAAATATTATTAACTCGCATCAACTTTTTATTATTAAGCACACTTGAGTAAATATCTATTTAGGTAAATTTTTGAAAATCGGGAACGTCCGAGCGGCAGGACGTGTATTCAAAAAACTACCCCTTGTTACAGTGAAAGAAAATATTTCTGTTTAACTACCCTCAACAGAGGTCTTCCTCGATATTTATTTGGAACACTATGACCGAGCATTTGGGACCAATTCCCCAAAATTTTATTCAAATATCGGCATTATTTCGGTATTTCTGGATACTAGTTTATAGGAACTTTTGAAGCATTTTTCGTAAAACGAAAATTCATTAATGGGGGAATCTATTTATATAAACATAAATATATATATATATATATATATATATATATATATATATATATATATATATATATATATATATATATATATATATATAATTCTCGTGTCACAATGTATGTAACCAAAATCCTCCGAAACGGCTTGACCGATTTTTATGAAATTTTTTGTGTGCATTCGGTAGGTTTGAGAATAGGTCGTAGTTTATAGGAACTTTTGAAGCATTTTTCGTAAAACGAAAATTCATTAATGGGGGAATCTATATATATATATATATATATATATATATATATATATATATATATATATATATATATATATATATATAATTCTCGTGTCACAATGTATGTAACCAAAATCCTCCGAAACGGCTTGACCGATTTTTATGAAATTTTTTGTGTGCATTCGGTAGGTTTGAGAATAGGTCGTAAACTATTTTTTATACCCCTAAATGATAAGGGTGGCGTAATGATGAAAAAGTACAGCTGAAAGTAGACATGCGCGTTCAAATTCTTCAAGATCCATCAGCTGAAACATTCTCAAAACAACTGTTAGATATCGGCGATGGAAAAGTTGCTGTACATGAAAATACTAGATGCATAAAATTGCCGACCGATTTCTGCACAATCATCAATTCGCAAAATGATCTCATTGACCACATATTTCCCGATGTACACACACAATACATGAATCATGAGTGGTTGGCAGAAAGAGCAATTTCGGCAGCAAAAAATGTGGACGTCAACGATTTCAAGATACAACAGTTGTTGCCAGGGGACTTGGTGTCATACAAATCTATCGATACAGTTTGCGATGCCAACAAAGCTGTAAATTATCCAACAGATTTTTTGAACTCATTGGATTTGCTAGGCGTGCCACCGCACCATTTACAACTGAAGGTTGGATCTCCGGTTATTTTGCTTCGCAATTTGAACCCACCACGGCCTTACAATGGCACGCGATTAGTCATTAATAAATTAATGAAAAATATAGTCGAAGCCAGAATTTTGAATGGCAAGTTCCGAGGCGAAAATGTATTGCTACCACGAATCCCTATGATTCCCACAGATGTGCCAATTGAATTCAAACGCGTTCAGTTTTCAATTAGATTGGCATTCGCAATGACAATCAATAAGTCGCAAGGCCAAACGATATCCGTTTGTGGCTTAGATTTGGGCGCACCGTGTTTTTCACACGGACAATTATACGTGGATGGGTAAACCATCCAGTTTGTTTGTGTTGGCTAAAGATGGACTAACCAAAAATATCGTACACTCCATTCCACTTAGAGATTGATGTTTTTGTTTTGTTTAATTGTCATAATTAGTAATAGCAAATATGGATAACATTTTTTAATGTATTTATAACTTTTAAGATATATAATTTTAAATATATTAGTTAAGTTAATAAAGTACAATGAATTTAAAAAAAAGAATGGTTGGTGTTTTGTTATTTTTAGAGGCCGTCATCGTCCACAGCACTCCATCCCTCTTTCCGTCATAGACCACACACTTACAATAAGTTACTTATTTTTTATTTAACTACCAAAATAATCACTGGAAATAATTTATATGGCAAAACAACGTTTGCCGGGTCAGTTTATATATATATATATATATATATATATATATATATATATATATATATATATATATATATATATATATATATATATCACACAAATAACTCAAAAAAGAATGTACTGATTTTGATGAAATTTGGTACGTGCCTTCCTTTTGTAAGTGGTTTGGATAACTTCGTTAGCCAGGAAAATCTGACAGGTTTTTCCGGAAATAATTCGGGTTTTCTTTAGGAAAATTTTTGTATCTCCAAAAATAACAGAGCTGTGACCACAAAATTTTGCATGTACGTTTCTACCATCAAACTTACCCTACATGCCGAAATTAAGATCTCTTAAGTTCAAAAAAAATATAGGGATTTAAAAAAAATTGGGTGCCACTGGTGATCAGAGAAAAGCACAAGAACAAAATATTTTGTGTTATTAAAAATCTGCAACTTTTAGACACCGAATTTGAAAGCCTCGGAGGTTCAGTGTGCCTCTGAACCGAAGGGTACTGGATTCGATCCCAGGGTACCCCTTGAACTTTTTCAGTACATACTGTACAATTAACATCAACCGAGGTTGTGGCATTGTATTTGAGCAAGTTGAATGTCTGCACGTTCCGCCCTTCGGAGGGGCCGTAAAGCCGTCGGTCCCGTGTCCATGCGATGTTGGGCTCGCTAAAGATCCCTATCTTTACAGAAAGGCAGGAGTTCGGCAACATTTCCAGGATAGTGAGGTGAAACTGATCCCTGGCGCCGGTGATTGGCCATAGTCGCGGAAATAGGCCGACGTTAAAGAAATTAAAAAAATACCCACACACACACAACGAATTTGAAACAAATACGGATTATGTAGAAGAAATATCAGAATAAATGTATTTTACAAAGGCCTAAGTTTCAGCTTCAGCCATCATTGTCCATTATTTTACCAAAATATTTTCGAAAAATCCATTTCAAATAGACTCTTTTTCCGATACCTTGGCAGTTGTTTCAGCTACAGAGTTTATAATTTAATAGTCGGTACGAGTATTTAAGCAAATTTTCCTAGAAAAAATTCGTTATTGAGAAGAACGCGAGATATGAATTTTAAAAATATTTTTTCAAATCAGCGCGAACTAGAACTCATAAAACCCTTATACGGGGTCAGTTTTAGTTTTTGTCTGTTTACATATATACAGGGTGGTGCACGGTAAAGCCCAATATATTTCCGGTTTTAGAAAAGATGTGACAAACAATTATATACTTTAATTATAGGGTGTCTCGAGCTACATCCTATAAATCTATTTTGACAATCACAAGCTGGCCCATAAGTCGTTGGTGATACACACTTTTTTTTAATATAACACCACTTATGTTTTTGCATTAGTGTGTTTTCCATCTAATTATAATGTATGTTTGAAGGGAAAAAAATTGATATCTTTTTTGAGTTATTTCGATTTTTTTGCAACGTTTTACGTTTTTGGCACGTATCACAAATACAGACCACAAATTGTGATACGGCGTTTTTACCAATAGATATCGAAGCCTCATGGAGATGACACACTCAGAGAGCTTTTTGTTTGTATTACTCGAAAAAATCGAGCTGCCGTATACAGGCTCTCCAAATAGTGGCTGAATTTGAAAAGTTTTCGCCGAAATGTTTTTAGTGTTTGTGTAGAAATCATTTTTTGTAAGATTTTTGTGATATGTTGGTAATAATAAATGTTTAGTAAATTATTGTAAAAAAACTTGTTGAATTTTTGTGAAAAATATAATTTAGTGTACATTTGCTCAAGGAAATTTCTTTAAAAAAAAATGGTGAATGTTTGTAAAAAATCCTTGCAAATTTTCATTAAAAAAATTCTTTTTTCAATTTTGGTCCTAAAGCTGTTTGTGAATAATTATATCTTGGCAGGTGTGTAAATAGCTTGAAGAGGTTCGTTGGCCAGGAAAATTGGATCAACTTTTTTCTGGAACTATTTAAGTTTATTTTCGGACAATGTTTCTACTTTTTGAAACAACAAAGCTATCTTATTGAAATATGATACATTGTTACTACTATATAGGTTATACTGCCAACCAAATGTCCTTCTTTTACAAACAAGACATATTTGCCATTCAAACCTTTTTTTACGAAAATTCGCTACCATAACGCACGTGGTGCGTCCAGATTTTTTTTGCTTATCTTTAGCCTGCGAAATTCATCCTCACTTTTCGCAATATTATAGAAAGGCCCTGCATTGCACGTTTGTAAAACAACCTGTAAGTGATGCGTTAGATAAATTAACGTCCATCAAGAACTTTATGACATAGTTTCAATCGTCTAAGAGACACAATCATGTCATACTTTGTTAGCAATTACCCAGTTGAGGCGAAAATAAAGTATTAATGAAATCTGAGTAAAACTTGTTCCAGTTTGAATAATAATGTAATGAACTGAAAACTTTGGTATTAGCTTTATAAGCGAAGCGTATTAATTAACATAACGCAGAGTTTTAATCCGATTAGTTAGAATTAAATTTTATGATTTTCAAAACTTTGAGCGTCGTCATAATTAAGGTTCATTAGCCACAGTTGGTAATTCACTGGACAATATCGCCTAAATAATATTTATAAGCCTATTTAAAAGATACTTTACTTGTGAATCCTTGTTATTCTAAGTTTTAACGGCTTTAGCGAATTGAATGCTTAATTTTATTATTTCATTTTAATGATAAACTACGACAAATGTAAAGTAGTTAAAATCTACAAGAGATTGTGTACTATATATAATTATATATATATATATATATATATATATATATATATATATATATATATATATATATATATATATATATATATATATATACATTCGGAAAGGTGTCCGCGGTAATAAATGCAAAAGATAATTTGCTCTCAAATTGAACGCATTCAGAATTTGTAGCTCGAGGTTTCTGCTCTCGCGTTGGAGCCGTTTACAAGCGGTTAAGGAAATAAGAAAAGAAGCATATTCCCCAGATCTCAGTATGCTCAATCATAAACGTCAGAAATGTCTGAATGCCGTTTGATGCAGTTGTGTTATTAAACGCACCAGGTACGTACATACACACAACACACACACACACACACACACACACACACACACACACATATATATATATATATATATATATATATATATATATATATATATATATATATATATATATATATATATATATATATATATATATATATATATATATATGCGGCAAGGTTTCCGCGGTTATAAATGCAAAAAATAGTTGCCTCAGACTGAACGCATCCAGAATTTGTAGCTCGATGTTTCTGCTCCCGCGTTGGAGCCATTTACAGGGGGTTCAGGAAATAAGAAAAGAAGGGACTCTAGGACAGCAATCCGCATCCTCCTTGGGTTGGGTTAGGTTCGTATAGCTTGATTCATGGGCCTCAATCTGCATATTCCCTAGATCTCAAATGTTCAATGATAAACGTCAGAAATATCTGAATGCCGTTTAATGCACTTGTGTTATTAAACACCCCAGGTACGTACACACACACACACACACAATATATATATATATATATATATATATATATATATATATATATATATATATATATATATATATATATATATATATATATATATATATATATATATATATATATATATATATATATATATATATGTGTGTGTGTGTGTGTGTGTGTGTTCGTGTGTGTGTTGTTACGACCCAGATGTCGTAAAAGGTTTTGTTTCTATTTAATGTACGTGAGTGAGTTATTTAGGTTGACACAGGCCGTATCTGTGTTCGTCCATAATCCTCGAGCAGGTGATACCTTCAATACTCCCGCTCGTATAATTTTATTAGCTCTATGCTAAATATACAGTGGCGCTGGGAGTCATATGCTGTCTCTCTTTATTTCTGTGCAACAGGTAGTTATATTCTATGGTTATTAGCGGAGAAGCGATCCGTTGTCTATGGGTTGGTATGACTGAATTTGTAGTGCATGCGTATGTGGAGAGGACGGCTCTCCGTCTGCGTAGAGCTCTCTTCTGGTCCTGGTGTTGAAGTCGAGAGCTGATATAGTGGCCGCGACCATTTTTTAGGTCATTGCCGCCACGTCTAGTTTATGTCGTCGTCCTTCAGGGCAGGCTGGTACCTACAGCTAGTATAATCATATTAATTCGTTTTAGGGTCATTGCCATTCCAGTGTAATTGAGAGTAACGTAGATGGGTCGTTACAGTGGATAAGCCGCTAATGCTTGGTGTTATAGCAAGCGTGCCGTGATGCTTATGGTCTGGTGCCGGTCTAGAGTACGCTGGTGAAGCTGCCGTCCCTCGATGTCGCTCAGATTAGTATTTACAACAACCACCTCAATGATGGATTTCAGTTAGTTGTGTGATATAGTTTGTGCCATTGCCTAGGATAAATATATTTTTTGTTGTATGCGCAATATTTTATGTGTCAGATTTGCGTGACATATAGCGACTGCCAACGTCATTATCAGTGATGACCTACCGATAAAGTCGGGGGACCTGGTGAACGCCACCACAGTGTAATCAATTTAAGTGAATATATTGGGTGTCACTTGTTGCTAGAAATATAATTCCATTATTAGTTATTTATTGTTCACAATTACTGACCTATAGGGTCGTCTAGCTGTTATTCCTTGGTCATAAGGACATAAAATTCACGACGAGGCTTCACCTCCAAGTGTTTAATTAAGTAAATATCTACCAACCAGTGAAGTTTATCTTGCGAGGAGCGCTTCACGTTTCTTACAATTTTATTCTGGAGGTTTGGTTTACTTGTTACATAGGTAGCACTATTTTTAAACATTAATTTCATTGTTTAGGCCCCTCAGGCAAACCATTTTGAACCTGATTAGGTTATTATACCGTATGTACACGGTTAGTGAGCTCACGGACCAGTAATTGAACAGCTGACGTTAATTAATAGCTGGTGGTATTAACCATCGTGGATTACCTATATATTAGATGGACCTAACTGTGTTTATATAGGTCCCCACTACTATACAGCATATTCTTTTTATCGTAGCATAGTACTTATGCTACCGCTGTTAATGGATGTGTGAAGATATGGGTCAATATTATATCTGCCATTATTATTTGCTGACCATACCATTGATTCCTATGCTATAAAACTACTAGACTAGTAAAGTGTTGCTTGAGCTCAAGATTTGTTGATTATAGAAGCAGTAGAGTGCTGATAACCCCTCTGGTTATGCAGTACCATGTTTAAAAGATTGATTATTGATCTGACACTTTGTGCGTTGTGATAGTGATCCTAAGTCACGGAACTTAACACCCGAACCCCTCTAAGATGTCTATCTGCTCAAGCTTTACTTAGGCATCCGCTACTTATTGAGGGAATTGTATTGATTTCCACCCTTCTGGTACTTAGCAACGAGTAGTCATAGCAAATAATTTGGCCACCCAACGTGTGGGGCTTCTTTTTCTGCTTATGTAATTTAGATTACGGTTTAAGTTAATTAAATTGAATTCTTTTGACTTGGTGACTTTTAAATATTGTTTTATATGGTAAGAGCAGGACATAATTATAACTGAGTATATATATATATATATATATATATATATATATATATATATATATATATATATATATATATATATATATATATATATATGACCTTTGATATGTGGGGTATATTAAATAATTTTGATATTTTAGTAATTTAAGTATATTACTTTTGATAGTGATATTTATTAATAAATGTACCCTGATTGTGAGTGTTTGTTGTTGATCATTGAGCCCTTTAGGTTTATATTGTGGCGGTAGTTGTCGTTATAGGGAACCAGAAGCAGTATATGTGTTGTTTGTTGATTTTAGTATTGTTGTTGACGACTTTCGCAGTGTAAGGTGTTTGTGGTTTTTGTGTCTGTTAGAATTATGTTGGGAATTTTAACTGGGTAGTCTCCAATTGGCTGTAAGCTATATTATTTCGGAATAAATGTCGAGAAATTATCTAGGGACGAACTTGTATATGAGCTTTTAATTAGAGGTTATGCTGAGGAAGGAACTTTGGTCTCTTATTAAGAGTGAACCCATCGTAACTTTAGAGGTTGCCAACGGTAACTCGGTGGTTGAACTCGACACCGAGTTGGAAGTTTGTTTGACTAAGGCCGAGTGTTTTAAAAATTACTTGGTGAATTATCGAAGCTTGAATAAGTCTGCTGGCAAGTTTGTAAATAATAAGCTGGGGCACTGGTATGGGATGCTTAGTTGGATCAGTTTGGAAGATTCGGAGGATTATAAGGTTCGCGTGGCGGCGAAGGCTAATATTTTATTGAGGTTAGGTCGAATGGAGGAGAGAGTTGATGAAGCTGACGCAGTGGCGGAGTCATAGTTGGGTAGAACATCTGCTCAAGTTGATCACATCTACACCGGTGCAGGCTTGCACGAATATAGTCAACGTTCATAAACATCAGTACGAACCTAGGAAATGGGGTATCACGTTTAATGTAAATGATGAATTAAGTATATCAGCTTTTTTGGAGCAGATTGAAGTTAAACGTCGCTCTAGTAACTTGATAAATTCTGATATTTTGGTTTGTCTTTCCGACTTGTTGTCTGGTAATACTGCAGTCTGGTATGAAGCAGTTCGTGGAGATGTTCATTCGTAGTCTGATTTTCAGAGGCTACTGCGGGAAGAATTCCAGCCATATTTTCATAAGCGTGAACTGTGGCAAGAAATATGGTAAAGACATCAAGGTGAAAAGGAACGAATGGGATTTATTTCGCTTTTATGGCAAGTCTATTCAGACGGCTCTTCCAAAACCGTGCACTGTTGGAGCCTGATTTGGCTTATCAACCTGCCCCGTCAGAAAAACGCACACCACCTCGTAAGGTCATGTCTTGTGTGAGAGGTTCTCTCAAGTGTTGGAATTGCAACCAGGAGGGACATAGGTTCGCCTAGTGTTCTCACCCTTGGAAGGGTACCTTCTGCTTCCATTGTGGGAAGACGGGTGTTGTGAAGGCAAATCGTGCAGAATATTCGGGAAACGGCAACGGCGGCGTGGCTACCGGCAGTCGCCAGTGAAACCAAACCCGATAGATTTGTCATGGCCTGTTGGCTTGGAATTCGTTGAATCGGAAGACCATATGGGTAGTGTCGACTATATTTTTACTAAGGTCTATAACGATCCGCGTCCTCATGTTACGGTGGACATATATGGAGTACAGTTGGTTGCTTTGTTGGACTCCGGATCTTCTAATTCTATTGTTGGTGGTCAAGGTTGGAAAACTTTGCAACGTTTGAAGATCGTCTCCTTAGAGGAAGAAAATTATGTTGAGGTAACAGTGGCTAATGGCTCAACTTGTCGTCCTATATGTGCCAGCCTTCCGGTTCGTTTGGAGAATAAGGTTAGGGTCGTTAAGTGTTTGGTTATACCTGAAAGTGATGTCGGTTTAATATTGGGCATAGCTTTCTGGAAGACAATGGCTATTTTGCCAGCTTTTACTAAGGGTGCTTCGGAATTTTCACCGGTTAATCGTATTTGTGCCATTTTAAAAAGAGACGTGATTTCGGAAGCGCAAAGATCCGCATTGGACCGCTTGGTCACTACTAATTTTGAGGCGATGGGGACTCAGGATGTGCGAAAGGGATCGAACACCACATTGATCATCCACCTATCATTATTACTGCATCTCTCCGCATATGCAGGACATCATGCATAAGGAACTTGACAAGGAACTAGGTATGGTTAAGCCCTCTAGGTCGAGTCGGTCATCGCCGGTCGTTTTAGTTGAAAAATCAAGTGGGGAGTATCGGTTTTGCGTGGACGTTAGGAAACTCAACCAGGTTACGAGGCGTGATGCTTACGCCATTCCCTATATTTTTATTATTTTGGATAGGTTGAGGAATTCGAGAATTTTGTCGGGGATTGACATCAAGAGTGCGTTTTGAAAGATACCCATGTCAGACTCCAGTATGGAAAAGACTGTTTATACAGTACCGGGTCGTGGATTGTATCACCTCCGAAGGCAACCCCAAACGGGGTTGCATAATGCGCCGGCTTCTTGGCAACGTTTCGTCGATAATATTTTGGGTCATGACAGGGAACCACATGTGTTCGTATATCTTGATGATATTATAATAACGACTCCTGATTTTGACACTTAACTTCGAGTTCTACAACAGGTTTTAGAGAGGCTTAGAGAAGCGAGGGTTGCTGTTAACCGTAGTAAATGTAACTTTGTCAAACCTGAGCTTAAGTATTTGGGCTATGTCGTGGACCAGGATGGCTTGAGGGTCGATCCAGAAAAGGTTAGAGAAGTTATGGACTTCCCAACCCCTCCTTGTCTTAAGGAAGTGCAACGTTTTGTGGGTTTAGCGTCGCGGTATCGTCGGTTTATTCCGAATTTCTCGGAAGAATTGCTGCCTTGACCCGGTTGACCAAGAAAAATGTTAGGTTCACTTGGAACTCTGACTGAGTGTGTGTCTGTACACAGATTAAGTTTTTTAGCGCAAAGGAGGTCAAGATGTGCCAGAAAAGTTACTTAGAAAGTTTTATAATTTTTTGTCTTAAGTCGCGCTTTGAAACGTCAAAAACAAAGCGAAGACTCTGAAACAAATACGGGTTATGTAGATAAAATGTCGCAAGAAGTGTGTTTTACAAACCGTTAAGTTTCAGCTTCAACCGTGATTGTCCTTCATTTTACTAAAATATTTCGAGAAAATTAATTTCAAATAGAACTTTTCTCTAATGCTTTGGCAGTGGTTTTAGTTATAGAGTTTATGGTTTAATACTCTATAATTTACACCTAGAACCCGTATGCGTATGCGTATGTTAGTTTCAGTTTTTATATGTTTACATACATACAACATCTCTACGGTAAAGCTCAATATTGCCGTTATTATACAAGATGCCAGAAAAAATTGTATACGTTAACTATAGGGTGTTTTGAGCCCATCTTATAAAATCATTTCGACAATCACAGGTGACCCATAAGCCGGTGGTAATACAAATTTTCTTTTTTTAAATCGAACACCTTTTGTATTATTGCATTTTCCATCGAATTATAATGCATATTTGTAAAAAGAAATTGATAGCGTTCATCGTTTTCGAGTTAGTTCACTTGTTTCACATTTTTGGTACATATCAAAAATTATGATACAGCGTTTTTACCAATATAAAGCAGTCCCATGAAAAGGACGCATTCAGAGAGAGTTTCATTTATATTATTCGTTAAAAAATCGAGGCGCCGCCCCGGTATACAATTTTTTGTGTTTCCATGGGAATTATTGTTTGTAAAATTTTTGTGAAATTTTGGTAATTAATAATAAATCTTTAATAAGTTATTGTAAGAAAAATCTTTTCGAATTTCCATGAAAAAATTGTTTGCAAATTTTCATGAAAACTTTTTTTGGGAGTTTCGTCGAATATCTTTTTGTGTGAATAATTATATCTTGGTAGGTGGGTAAATAGTTTGTTGTCCAGGCAAATCAGACCAGTTTTTTCGGGAACATTTTAAGTTCACTTTGGAAAAAACTTCTCAAACAATAAGTTATTTTGAAAAAATTATAGTACATTGTTTCTACTACATAGGTTATACTGGTAACCAAATTTGATATCTGCTTTCATTAAAACAGATATATTTGCTATTCAAAACATTTTTATGAAAGTTAACTACCAAAACGCATTTGCTGCCTCCAGATTTTATTTAATTGAATTGTTCATATGAAACTCAAACCATATTTGAAATGCACTTTTGTGTGTTAAAAGGAAGTCAAAAGGGAAATATTGAATATGCAACAAACTTTGATTCTTTCAGTTTTCCCGATATCCGCATTTGGTCCTGACCAAACAGCTAGAAAATTTGGAGCGGGAAAAGCGAATGTATATATCTACTTCTTCTAAAGCTTATATATAAACCTATCATCTTGTTATAAATAAAACAGGGAAATGGAGACAGTCTAGAAGTTCGAAATGGAAGTTTTATTATTCTGGTATCTTGGAGTTGTGACGTTATGTTTATGGTGGTTTATCGTCGATCTGTAAACAGCGAACCCTTCTATTGAAAATATTATTAGATGAATGATGAAGCGAATCAAAAGCTGGATCCAAGAGCTCAATATCTGATACCTTCATGTATACAGTCCACGTCTTTTAACTTCAAAGACTGTTTTTAAAAAAACATATTAAGCCGAAATTGTAATGTAATATAAAGTAATTTAAATATTATTAGACAACAGTATTTTCACCAGATTGTTACACGCATCATAGTCAATAGTTGCACATTTATGTTTTAACGTTTTATCTAATTATGTTAACGATACATTATTAAAAGGCACTGGCCCGATTATGTAAAGCGTTGTTAACTCTGTTAGCTATGACTGCTGTCCCATCATAAGTCTTTACTGCATCGTTGTTGGCCAACTATGAACTTAACTCTCCCTAATTTATCGTACAGAAACGACGGGCAATAGCTTTTTTGTAGTGGAATAGTTCCTTAAAGTAAGGCCTATGTTTCTATTATTAACTTAAGTAGGTGTTTACGCACTTGTAGAAGCTAATGCTTATCAGCTTACATACTCGAGAAAAGAACTAAAATTGGTAACTAGCTATTCGACTATGGTGGGTATTTTAATGTTAGAGTCGTCCTCTTCTTAATTTAAACAGGATTGCCAATTATAGGTCCCCAGAGGATATACTAGCGAAGGAATTTCTGAGGAGCAATGTCGTTGATAGTAACGATACAAGAGGCAAATATCTCTATCAACATTTCTCCTGTGGTCTAGAAAAGTAAGATCGACTGTATTATATGAATCTCCTATGAGGCGAAAATTTTTATTTCTTAAAAGCATCTAGGAAAAACAAGATCGGCTTCAGACCAACCCAATTTCACCGATGAGTCGGGGTCCTCCCCCTACATTTTCTATTTAAAACAATTACTTTATCTTTATTATGTTCTATTGTAGATTTGTCGCTAGTTTTCACTTTTCACTTATCATATCTATTTTTTTTTGTTCTTTTGACACTGCGTCTCTTTCTATTCAGAAGTGTAGTCTTCATTGGTGTAAAAGTCAAAAGTTTTGATATTTCTTTTTTGCTGCCTTTCTGAAACATTTTATCAGGAATAGGAGCGACCATTGCTACTTTTGCAAATCTTAACAATGGAAAAGATTCGATACCAGATGCAGAATAGAGTATCATTATCATTATCATTATCATTATCATTATCATTATCATTATCATTATCATTATCATTATCATTATCATTATCATTATCATTATCATTATCATTATCATTATCATTATCATTATCATTATCATTATCATTATCATTATCATTATCATTATCATTATCATTATCATTATCATTATCATTATCATTATCATTATCATTATCATTATCATTATCATTATCATTATCATTATCATTATCATTATCATTATCATTATCATTATCATTATCATTATCATTATCATTATCATTATCATTATCATTATCATTATCATTATCATTATCATTATCATTATCATTATCATTATCATTATCATTATCATTATCATTATCATTATCATTATCATTATCATTATCATTATCATTATCATTATCATTATCATTATCATTATCATTATCATTATCATTATCATTATCATTATCATTATCATTATCATTGTCATTGTCATTGTCATTGTCATTGTCATTGTCATTGTCATTGTCATTGTCATTGTCATTGTCATTGTCATTGTCATTGTCATTGTCATTGTCATTGTCATTGTCATTGTCATTGTCATTGTCATTGTCATTGTCATTGTCATTGTCATTGTCATTGTCATTGTCATTGTCATTGTCATTGTCATTGTCATTGTCATTGTCATTGTCATTGTCATTGTCATTGTCATTGTCATTGTCATTGTCATTGTCATTGTCATTGTCATTATCATTGTCATTATCATTATCATTATCATTATTATTATCATTATCATTATCATTGGTGTTGGTATCGGTATCGGTATCGGTATCGGTATTAGTATTAGTATGTTTTATTTGTTCAAATTTTACAGTGTGTTCCACAAATACGCATAAGCTTGTGCTGCAGTTAACACAATTTAATTTATTGGTCCCAACTAAAAAACTATCAAATAATTTTTATAAGATATCACTTTAAGTGTTTTGGGAAGGAACTAGCTGCAGTGAGAGCACGTTAATGAGAGCAGGTCCTCATACGACTGAAATTGTCTCTGCAACTTATTTTAGTTCCCTTTTGGCATAGACTGTTTCTAAATTTGTTTGGACAGCAGTGGTATCAGACTTATGTTGTCTTTTCGATATTGGTACCTGCTTAAGACCTGTTTAAAATTGTTGTAAAAATTCCAACAGCTTTAGCATTCAATGACGGTATACAATAGATAACTGACGAAGGTTTAGTGGGGTATTCCTTTCAAAAAAGCTTCTTAGCTAGTATTTGCTCAGTCTCCTTGCTGAATTTTTGAATTAGATGATTAGCTTTTGCTATTCATCTTAACTTTCTCCGCTGCACATTTTTTACCAGTTGAACAAACAGAAGCTACGGCATTATTTACCTATTTCACTGACCAGCTCTGAAGTTGAACATTTATTGTGTAATATATAACCATCTAAAATAAAAAATAAATTCTACCATTGAAATTAAAGGTGGGCCATACCGGCAATTTTTGGTGATATTACCCCGTATGGACCTTAATTTTACTTTATAACCACAACCCTGTTTTTCATCGTGCAAAATAAATAATGTGTGTGGGAAAATATCACTAAGCATAGGAAAATATCTGTATTTACGAAATTTATATTATTTCACAATTCTTATCTCACATCGCTTATTTCCTAAAGTCACAAAAATATAAGAGAAGCAAGAAACATCCGTTTTCACCTACCATATGCAACTGAATCTTCTGAGTCGGCTATGATCACTTGTAGCATAAGTCCTGTAACGCAAAACTGGCTAGAGGTCATTATTCTGTTCGACATATTGCCCCACTGCGCGAGAATACCACAATTATGCTGTGGTAATACTCTGCTCTTTCCTACTTATAATTACATTTTTAAATAATATAATTTTAAAGTAGTAATTAAAGAACCTCTACCTTTAGTAAAACCTGTAGTAACATTTTATTATCAAGATTGTTTGGCCTTATGGAACACCATTAGATTTATATTGCTACCCTGCGTCGTTAAAGTTAGGCCATTAAGTGAAATGGTATTTAATGTGAACGCGAAATTGTTAGTGTAAACCCATGTAGTATCTGTACATAGGGTATCAACGTTAAACTTTTTTCTCCTGTCTTTCGTTTAATAGAGTCGTGAAAATGTATCGTTTAATTGCGCCAAACCTAAAACACATTGAAACTGCTCGAGTGTGTTTATTATCAGCTTAGAAGAACTTTGGAAGACAATATAAAATAAAATAGGTAAAGCTTCAATTCGGTTTTACCATTGTTCCTGCTTGCATAATGAATTTTATAGGCATCCACAGCTTAAATTTAAAATTCTGAGATTTTGTGCATCGATTTTTTTTAAAGTATATCAAATCAACGCCCCAAGAGTAATTCCGCAAGCAAATGGTAAGAGTGTAAGCATAAAGCAGAGTCTGATGATCATAAGCGAATGAATGACTTGATTCAAACCGACTAACGCTAAATTTTAAGAAAGCAAACATTCTGGCTTTTACTTTATACCGGGTCAATTTACCTAACCATAATTTTCCATTTGTTGGTTCAAAACGTAAAAAGGCGGGACGCAGAAAGTGCGTGATGGTAGTGAATTTTCATCAAAATGTTTTTAATGGCAAATATGTCTTTTTTAAATAAAAGGCATGGAATTTGGTATAACTTACACATAGTAGAAACAATGTCCCTCATGTCATTAAAATAACTTTATTGTTAAAAAGTACAATAATTTTTTGAAAAAAAAAACTTAAAATATTCCAAAAAACTGGTCCGATTTTCCTGGGCAACAAACCTCTTCAAGCTATTTACACACCTGCTAAGATATAATTATTCACAAAAAGCTTTTTGACAAAAATAAAAAGTAATGTTTGCAAGAAAAATTGCAAATAATTTCTTTAACGAAAATTGCCATTTTCTTTACAAAAATTGGTTAAAATACTTTTACGCGAAAATTATGTTTTTTTCACGAAAATTTGCTAAACAATTATTTTTCGCCCAAATCTTTTTTTTTCACAATAACTTATACATTTATTATTACCAGCACTTCAGAAAAATCTTTCAAAAATTATTTTTTTCAAAAAAGCAAAACTAATTTTACATAATATCTTTTACACGAAAATTTGCTAAAAGATTCGTAATATTCAAATTACCTATATGCCCAACGTGCATCTTAATTTTCATGCGTAATTCACATTCTATAATATAAAGCCGCGTACCAAATTGGTTGCCATAGTTTTGTTATTTCAGGGGTAAACATTTTTCTGGAAGAAAACCCTAAATTTTACTGGCAAAACTGGTACGATTTTCCTGATTAATGAACTTAACCAAGCCAGTTCTAAATGTAAAAAGAGGCCCGGTTTGTGAGCATTTGAAGACTTTTTTCCAAATTGAAGAGTCGCGACGATCTCCTTATATTAGTTTTTTTTAAAATGAAAATTCACCAAAATCCTTCATAAACGTAACGTTAAATTACTTCATTAAATTTGTAGTTGCTTTGTTAGGGACTGAAAAACTGAAGGGTTCATGCTGCCTTTTAGTGTATTTTCATTAAGTGTGTGTGTGGGCGTGTGTGTGTGCGTCTATATATATATATATATATATATATATATATATATATATATATATATATATATATATATATATATATATATCCAACCGATAACTCAAAAAATGCTTCACAGATTTGTAACAATCTTGGGAATTACCCTTATTTTGTTAATGGCTTGGATGAGTTCGGCCATCAGATATTAACGCCCAATTTTTCTTAACAAAAAATTAAAAACTATTTTTTTAAACGCAATATCTCCCAAAATCTTTAAGTGATTGAAACTAAAATGTACAACTTAAAAGAACATAAACAGACCTGGTTGCGTACCAATTTGAAAGTCTTTTTATCAAGGAAAAATAAAGTTATTTGAAATCGAAATTAAAATAATCCAAGAATGTACAACATTATGAAATGTACAACAGGGTCTCTATTTCGGTGCGGAGTCAGGTATTGTGTCGTCACGACAGCTCTAATTAACACAAAATAATATAGATAGAGACTCTGTACAACTAACTAACAATTTTGTTTTTCATCGTGCAAAATAAATAGAGTGTGTGGGAAAATATCCCTAAGCAATATAGGAAAATATCTGTATTTACGAAGTTTAGATTATTTCACAATTCTTATCTCATATCGCTTATTTCCTAAAGTCACAAAAATATAAGAAAATCAAGAGACATCCGTTTTCACCTACCATGTGCAAATGAATCTTCTGAATCGGCTACGATCACTTGTAGCATAAGCCCTGTAACGCAAACCTGGCTAGAGGTCATTATTCTGTTCGACATATTGCCCCACTGCGCGAGAATACCACAATTATGCTGTGGTAATACTCTGCTCTTTCCTACTTATAATTACATTTTTAAATAATATAATTTTAAAGTAGTAATTAAAGAACCTCTACCTTTAGTAAAACCTGTAGTAACATTTTATTATCAAGATTGTTTGGCCTTATGGAACACCATTAGATTTATATTGCTACCCTGCGTCGTTAAAGTTAGGCCATTAAGTGAAATGGTATTTAATGTGAACGCGAAATTGTTAGTGTAAACCCATGTAGTATCTGTACATAGGGTATCAACGTTAAACTTTTTTCTCCTGTCTTTCGTTTAATAGAGTCGTGAAAATGTATCGTTTAATTGCGCCAAACCTAAAACACATTGAAACTGCTCGAGTGTGTTTATTATCAGCTTAGAAGAACTTTGGAAGACAATATAAAATAAAATAGGTAAAGCTTCAATTCGGTTTTACCATTGTTCCTGCTTGCATAATGAATTTTATAGGCATCCACAGCTTAAATTTAAAATTCTGAGATTTTGTGCATCGATTTTTTTTAAAGTATATCAAATCAACGCCCCAAGAGTAATTCCGCAAGCAAATGGTAAGAGTGTAAGCATAAAGCAGAGTCTGATGATCATAAGCGAATGAATGACTTGATTCAAACCGACTAACGCTAAATTTTAAGAAAGCAAACATTCTGGCTTTTACTTTATACCGGGTCAATTTACCTAACCATAATTTTCCATTTGTTGCTTCAAAACGTAAAAAGGCGGGACGCAGAAAGTGCGTGATGGTAGTGAATTTTCATCAAAATGTTTTTAATGGCAAATATGTCTTTTTTAAATAAAAGGCATGGAATTTGGTATAACTTACACATAGTAGAAACAATGTCCCTCATGTCATTAAAATAACTTTATTGTTAAAAAGTACAATAATTTTTTGAAAAAAAAAACTTAAAATATTCCAAAAAACTGGTCCGATTTTCCTGGGCAACAAACCTCTTCAAGCTATTTACACACCTGCTAAGATATAATTATTCACAAAAAGCTTTTTGACAAAAATAAAAAGTAATGTTTGCAAGAAAAATTGCAAATAATTTCTTTAACGAAAATTGCCATTTTCTTTACAAAAATTGGTTAAAATACTTTTACGCGAAAATTATGTTTTTTTCACGAAAATTTGCTAAACAATTATTTTTCGCCCAAATCTTTTTTTTTCACAATAACTTATACATTTATTATTACCAGCACTTCAGAAAAATCTTTCAAAAATTATTTTTTTCAAAAAAGCAAAACTAATTTTACATAATATCTTTTACACGAAAATTTGCTAAAAGATTCGTAATATTCAAATTACCTATATGCCCAACGTGCATCTTAATTTTCATGCGTAATTCACATTCTATAATATAAAGCCGCGTACCAAATTGGTTGCCATAGTTTTGTTATTTCAGGGGTAAACATTTTTCTGGAAGAAAACCCTAAATTTTACTGGCAAAACTGGTACGATTTTCCTGATTAATGAACTTAACCAAGCCAGTTCTAAATGTAAAAAGAGGCCCGGTTTGTGAGCATTTGAAGACTTTTTTCCAAATTGAAGAGTCGCGACGATCTCCTTATATTAGTTTTTTTTTAAATGAAAATTCACCAAAATCCTTCATAAACGTAACGTTAAATTACTTCATTAAATTTGTAGTTGCTTTGTTAGGGACTGAAAAACTGAAGGGTTCATGCTGCCTTTTAGTGTATTTTCATTAAGTGTGTGTGTGGGCGTGTGTGTGTGCGTCTATATATATATATATATATATATATATATATATATATATATATATATATATATATATATATATATATATATATATATATATATATATATCCAACCGATAACTCAAAAAATGCTTCACAGATTTGTAACAATCTTGGGAATTACCCTTATTTTGTTAATGGCTTGGATGAGTTCGGCCATCAGATATTAACGCCCAATTTTTCTTAACAAAAAATTAAAAACTATTTTTTTAAACGCAATATCTCCCAAAATCTTTAAGTGATTGAAACGAAAATGTACAACTTAAAAGAACATAAACAGACCTGGTTGCGTACCAATTTGAAAGTCTTTTTATCAAGGAAAAATAAAGTTATTTGAAATCGAAATTAAAATAATCCAGGAATGTACAACATTATGAAATGTACAACAGGGTCTCTATTTCGGTGCGGAGTCAGGTATTGTGTCGTCACGACAGCTCTAATTAACACAAAATAATATAGATAGAGACTCTGTACAACTAACTAACAATTTTGTAAATTGTCAGCACTGGCTCATTTCTTATATATATATATATATATATATATATATATATATATATATATATATATATATATATATATATATATATATATATATATATATATATATATATATATATATATATATATATATATATATATATCTTATACCGGGACAATGTTTGCGTCCAAAGGCGCCAAATTTTAGCATGCGCATTATCTCTGCGCTTGTTATGTAGTTGTTGACATTTTACAACTTACTTTTAATTAACCTAACATATTTCAAACATGGATATAAATATTGAGGATAAATATTGGACGATAATTATAAATGGAAATTGGGAGCTGGTGACTTAAAACAATGCAATTTTGCGTAAACTAATATGTCAGTAAATCATATTTTAAGAGCAGTGTTAACACTCGGATTTTAATGTTTTTTAATTGAGCTCGAAAACAGGACTCCATATACATTATTATTAGTGTATAACCGGGGAAATAACTAATGCCATATGTAGTAATAGTAACACTATAGGCATTTTTATAGTTTGCCTCCATGCGGAGTACATTATTTGTTAGGTTCGTTGTGTTAAATTTAGTACCATGGGCGTCAATGTTCTTGCAAGTATCAAAACCGTCTTACAAAATGAGAACGGTACTGATAGATAAGTTACTAGATCCATCACTTTTATTATCGATGATTTCGCAGGTTAGTTGGTTAATTTTTTTAAATAAATAGCACTTTAAAGCGTATTTCTGTATTTATCATATTGTATGTTTCAAACAGTTACAGTCTCCCGCTCAACCGCCCAAGCCTATCGAGTTTAATTTACAAACTGCTTGCTTGCGGTCGATCGAATTTCAGTGCAGTCCTGGGCAAAAGCTAGGTTCATACACTCGCGAATTGTGAAATCGCCGCTAAACGTATTCCTATTGGTTTATTTAAAATAATATCATAAGACTTGTTTTTTATTAGATTTTATAAATGTATTTTACAAATTTATTGTGTGCATACAGCTTAGGTCGATCTAAATGTCTTCTCTACTTTTAAGTTTGTGTAGCTTCAATGTTAATTAACGGCTCCCCTTTATTATACTTTATTAGCTTTTGCTTATATATGTAATACAAAAATAAGAAAGAAGCGAAACAGTAAGTCATTATTTTTAATTTAGTGCTGTATTCGATATTATCTGAAAAAGACATTATAGGCGACGAAGTGGAATGTAATTTCCGTAACTTTACACTTTACTACATGGAGGGTTTTTTCAGAAACATGCTTAGAACCCTCTTTGCATGCACAAGCTACAAGGAAAATGTGTTGCAAACAACCCGCACGAAAGTTAAGCGACCAGGAATGAATAGGGTTGCTGGGCGGGGAGGAAGTAGGAGAGGAAATTGCTAAAAAACATTTAGTCTGACTTTAAAGAGAAGCGTTTCTCACATTTTGTAACAATACCTCCTTTAAAGCCTGTCTACCCCACACACCATCATATTCGCCCAGGTGCAGTAACAGTCTTGGGGGTTGCTCCCAAGAAATTTGTCGTGTGCTTTATGCTTTGAAGATCGTTGTATGCATGCACAAGGGGAAGGATAACCCCCGTGTTTTTGGATGAGGGGACAGAAACCCTCCTTGTCCTGTGGGTTCTTCCCCTTCTGCATGCATACAATCACAATCACGGATCATACAACATGTATAGGACCACTTCGGAATCAGGATGTTTATTTTTAAAGTTCCCGACAGGTCTTCTAAAACTTTTCTTCTGAGTTTTTATAGCATGTTATGGATAGGTAGCGTCTTTCTCATTTCTGGAAAGTAAACCGAAAACACAGCCGATATTCCGGCTACCCAAATGTTCCTTTAACTTACTGTTGTAATAAGCAATCAACTCCTTAGTTTTCTTATTTTCCAACCAACGTCTCAATCTTTTCTCCCAGTTTTAAACAATTTTTTTTGCATTGAAATAGCCAATATTTTTATCAATAATTAATTTAAAGTCTCCAAATAAACCATACCAAAAGTTGTCTTTAATTTGCTGGCAACACACATCACTTAATGTAGCCATTTTAAACGCATTGAACACTTGGATACTGAAGAGCAGACTGAAGCACGTCTTGTCTCTAAGACAACTAAATTTTGAATGAGCTTAAGAGTGTATGTCTGAGAATTTATAGATGTTGCAGCACTCTTCGGCTTAAAACTGTATTTATTAATATTTATTTCCAACCACGTTAGTCGCTTTAACTCCAACCAATTTCGGCTTCTGCAAACTCTAAAGCTTTTGTCTAAATCTCGTCGACGAATTCCTGAAATATGATTTCAAAATTAGTTGAAACTGTAGCATTTTTCTTTTTAGTATTGAATGATATCATTTCATTTCTATTTCGATTTTGGAGCACATACAAACCAAACAATACTCGAATCATTTTAATTTGATTATGTCTAGCTAAAGAAGCTTCAATCAGATGAAACAATTTATGTTTTATTGTTTCCATAAACTGTTTAATATCAATACCTTTTTCATTTAGACGATAAGTGGCCATTCTATTTTTAAAAGCTTGCGTTAACATATGCACTTGTCCAACTTGCCATGGCTCACATACTTTTGATTTGTGGGTTTCACGGCGAAGATGTCCCGAAAATGAACTCTTTTTCACTTGTAACGAGCATGATTCACAGTATATCATCTTAACTACAGGTGCTTAACTAATAAATAAAACACGTGTGGTTTGCTTATACATATTTTTTAACAAAAATGTTTGCGATACATATCTTTAAAGTACGACGCTATATTTCGCACAAAAGTAAATTAACATAAATATAGTTAGACACGTAAGAAAACCAGTTAATATAAACATGAACATATAATCTGAGGTAAACAAATAGTTATCATTTAACACAAGAGTTCTTCAATCAGATGTCTCACCATGGGTGCCATTAGCAAACAGAAACATAATTTTGTAACGCATCACTTCAGACTTGCTTTTGGGCATGTTGTACATTGAAAGTTGGATAAGCTCATCATTACGTAGATGTGTTGTTGGAAAGCCAGACCATTTCACGCAGTCGTCGATGTCGGAACAGATTCGCACTTCTTTTATATTTGGTGGTGTGTAAATATAAAACACATTTTGACACAGTGCTGTTATAATGATGGAACTAGCTTCAAGATGAGCCATTGTATATCGTGTGTCTTTGAAACGATCAAGTACTTGCTTCTTTGTAAAGTGCAAGCACTATAACATACTAACTTGGACTGATGGTTCATAGCCTTTTAACATGACTTTTATAAGCTTTATAACCTCCTCGTCACATGGTAGCTCCTTCTTATTAACACATTTGAGAACAGCAGCGATACAATAGAGGAAATCACTAAGTCTAATATCAAAGTTCAAATCAGTTAGAAACTTCAGCTTTTCGTTGACGATTTCAACCAAATCTAGTAGTTGTTGAACTATATCTTCGGTTAAATAAAAAGTAGCAGACCCATCTGAGACTGATAAAGCTTTAATGTTTAGTATTTTAATTAGTTTGACGGTACATATTCCAATATTTTCTGGTTCAATTTTATTACATTTGGTAAAGTACTCCCCAGCTGCTTTTTTCAATGTTGAAATAAAATAATCTCATTCCATGTGTCAGATGATAGACATATAGGTAGATACTTTATTCGCTCACCATAATACACAACCAAGTGCATAGAGCACGCCACAGTACAAAACACAAGAGACACGAAAATACCACAACAGGCCCCAAATAAGTACATAATCAAAAAATCTATATAATCATAAAATATAAAAATATAAACTTTAAGCGATTAAATTAAGTTGCAAAACATGTAAAAACTACAAAAACTATCGCATACATAACATACTCTTAATTAAAAGCAAATAAAGATACAAGGTGTATATAACGATATATACAAAATCAAACGCAAAAACAGCAGACAACACAAAGCAAGTCCAAAAAAAGAATGATGAGATTGTTATATTTGGATTTGGTGGATATGGGCTTGTATTTAGAATCTTAATTATTGGTATCAATCCAGCAGCTTTTGGTATACCAATTGCGATACTTAGAGATGGATTAATGACATACCTTGTTTCCAGCAAGATTCTCCTTTCTTGTTTAATCTCATTAATATTCTGGCGTAGGGATGCATTGATTTGACTCCAATAACAATCTCCACAAATATCGTTATTATTAGGTCTGAAGACCTCAGGTCCGCGTTAACATCAACACCATACATGTTGAATAGAACAAGTTCACTAATATATAACTACTATGAGTAGACTGCAGACAAGACTTGCATATTATTGCATGTTTTATATGCTTATACCCCCACTTTTGAGTTGCTATTCAACTTTATTTAACCGTCATCGTTGTTTTTATTTGTGTAGAAGATCACATACATTTGTATTTGAAAACACATGACTCATTTCCTGTCACATGAACAGGAATTCAGATTGTATTAGAGGTCACTCGAAATTTGCAGCCACAAACTACTCAAGGTTGCCATCTAATCGCATTGTTGCCCCATTAACACATCAAAATTTTTAACGTATCGGAATTTTTAACATGTGGGAGTTTTTTAACATGTCTGGTTTTTCGACATGTCGGGTATTATTCATTTTAACTGATTCTACACTTCGAGCCAAGGCTACACCAAACACTTGCTCTCTAAACCGAAAATTTAAAAAATTAGTTTTGCGCATGCACATATGCTATATTTGAATTTTACTCATTGAGCCGAGTAAAATGACACCTCACACATGGAGTCTAAACCAAATTCTAAAAAAGTTAGGTTTGCGCGTGCGCATATGCTATACTTGATTTCTGCCTACTGAACCGAGTAAAATAACACCAAACACCATACCTCTTAAGCGAAAACTAAGAAAGTTAGATTTTCGCATGCGTTAAACGCCATAGGTACATATGTCATTTTTATAAAAATTGAAATAGCGGACGTTCTCATTTTGCCAGGTTGTGCCAACTACCATTTAAAATTTTAATTTTTTTGAATTTTTGCGCCACCAGCAGCGATCTTGGACTACGTCATCTCAGTTTAGAGCTTACGTCACACTCTATACAACCGCCATATTTGTTACGTCACGCGCATGGTCAGTAGCGGGAGGTGGAAAGTGGAAAGGTGGCTCCAGAACATACCATCTCTACCTACTTATATATATATATATATATATATATATATATATATATATATATATATATATATATATATATATATATATATATATATATATCGGAAGATTCTTTAATAATTGAAAGAAACAGCTGTATTGCAACGGTGCCAGATCATTTCTATTAAAATTCACCAGCATAACGCACTTGCTGCGGCCAGAGTTATCTATGATACGCATACCAAAAATCTAGTTTGTCATATGTGCACTATGTGGTTGTGGCAATATGAGATAAATGAAGTTATTGTGTCACCACAGGCAACAATTCCCACAATGCCGTTATCATTGCAGGGAATTTTATTGCATTTCGTAGTTGCAGAACAATGCCATTGTGTCTGTCAATGGACGCTTCAAATAATAGATTGAATAGACGCTTCTGTGTTGTAGGCTGTCTGACGCTCAAACTTTGGAGGCAGTTTCTTGGTAGTTATTTATTTTAGGCGTCAGGTGTCAGTAGTTCTTATGCGGCAATGGGGCAAGGAAAACTAATAGACTAATTATTTTTATTTCATAAAATTAGTGAACCAAAGTAAGTGCTACTTAATATAGGGTGTTATATATATATATATATATATATATATATATATATATATATATATATATATATATATATAATAGTGTAACAGGTAAATTCGATAACTTCGTAAAAAATAATTTACGGAAAACACCTTGAAGAGGAATATTCTGCTAACTTGACGTTATACTACATTACTTTCATTACGTCATTTGTTTTTCAAGTTATGACGTCATCGATACTTCTTTAAATGATTTTATATTATTGTTTTTGATATTCTTTTTTATTCTCCTTTTGAGGGTATAAAATGTTTTAACGTTCGGAAAAAATTGCAAAAAGGCCTTAAACTTCAAATATTAAAAATGTTCTTTATTTTAAACAATGAATCTATTTACCATGTAAAACATAACACCATAGTGACAGCTGTCAAATCTCAACAATAAATTAATCTTATTTGTTTATCTACAGTAGAATTTAACTTTTGCTAATAAACGTGGTTCAATTGGGCGAGAAACAGAGTACTGAAATGTTAATGATGATTGGATAAGACGACAAAGACATAACACATCGAGAAGTATGTCAACTTTTCAAAGAAAAGTACCCGGATAAGCCGATAGGTCAATCAACTGTTAGTAGGATTAGAAACAAATTTCGTGAACATGGCGTTGTAAAGAATCTTCCAAAAAGTGGACCTCAGATGATATTAAGTGAAAATTCCCAACTTGGTGGTCTATGAGAAGTTGAAAACATTCCACATGCAACTAGTAGGACCATTGCTTTCGATCACGTCCCAAGCCGCACTTTCGTTATAAACATTTTAAAATTTCACTCATATAAGGTAAATATGACGGTAAACAAGAATTCTATGAAAAGATGATGAAACTATGTTTTCAAAATCCAATGTTTTTCCAGCGTCTTCTATTTTCAGATGAAGCAACATTTTGTTTAAACGAAACGGTCACTAGACATAATTATAAAGATTGGGCTAGTAAAAATCCTCATTGGACTCGGGAAGTTCACAAACAGCGCGTCCTCAAAAGGTTAATGTATGGGCGGGCATTATTGACAACCATATTATGGGCCCATGATTTTTTGAAAATAATTTAACAGGGGAAAGGTACAGTGTCAATTGATGCCTGTGCTGGTTGCATTATTTCGCAATGCAGGCAGGCCTGATCTACCAATCAACAACGTTTGGTTACAACATGATGGTGCTCCTTCACATTATGCAACTAATGTTCGAAGCTATATAGGCCAAGTTCTTCCAGGAAGATATATAGGAAGAAGAGGTCTAATATAATGGTCGGCGGCTAGGTCTTCTGTTTTAACACATTTAAACTTCTTTCTTAGGGGGGGGGGGGTTAGTAAAAAGCAAAGTTTATAGCAATCGACCCAATAATTTAGAAGATCTCAAGGGGGTAATTAAACATGAAATTAGATGAATATCACCGCAAACTTTCCATAATGTGAGAGATGAATTTTACAATCGTTTTGGGTATTGTCAGTTGGTACAAGGTCATCACTTTGAACATCTGGTGTAGTATAAATTATTGTTGCTCTGCCTATTTTCTAATTGATGTTGGTGTAAATGAAAAAGTCTGAAGGCAGCAAGTGCCTTATGTGGTAGTGAGAACAAAAATTTTGATGAAATTTTGCCAACAATATTTTTACGAGAATTCGAAAACAACAACAATAACTTACCAAACATATACTATTAATTAACGAAATTTCACCAAAAAAAATTCTACAGAAACAAAAAATTTTCTGCGAAAACTGACATTTTTACAAATAAAAATTGCCAAAAGAATACATAAAGTTCAAATTACCTGTATAACTAATCTTTCATTAAGAATTCTGGAATATTTTATCGTCTGACGACGCTAACTTTGTTAGTGAAACTATCGTTATGTCTTTAAAAGAATGTATTGTGGTGGTCTGGGTTCTCCAAGTGTACTTAAAAGACATATTTGCTTTAAAAAATATTTTTATAAAAATTCACTATCATAGCGCACTTGCTGCGTCAAGACTTCTGTGACAGAAACTCGCGTACCAAATTTGGTTGCCATAACCTTGTCATTTCTGAAGATATAATCATTTTCCGAAAGAGAACACAAAATTTTCCGGGAGAAAATGTGCCGATATTACTGGCTAACGAACTTATCCAAGCCACTTGCAAAAGGAAGGTACTCACTAAATTTGATCTAAAAGGGACTATTATTTTTGAGTTATCGGTGTGAAACATATATATATATATATATATATATATATATATATATATATATATATATATATATATATATATATATATATATATATATATATATATATATATATATATATATTGTGTGTGTGTTCAGATTATTACTAGAAGCACATACTAGTTTCGCCCTTAGTTCGCGCTTATTTGAAGACATTTTTTCAAAATTGAAAAGTCGCGATCTGCCTCATTAGTGAATTTTTTTACGAAAATTTACTAAAACCAATAATAAAAAGTCTGGACGCAGCAAGTGCGTTATGGAAGTGAATTTTCATAAAAATGTTTTAATAGCATGTCACTCTAATGAAGCAGGCATCAATCTGGTTACCTGTATTGCCTATGTAGTAAAAACAATGTACCATATTTGATCAGAATTACTTATTGTTTGAAAATGTACAACAATTTTCCGAAAATAAGCTTAAAATGTTTCCAAGAAAACTGGTTTCCTAGCCAACAAACTTTAGGTTAATAGCAAAATTGAGTTATTGAAATTTGAAGGATTTAATGAAAATTCGCTACCAAAACGCACTTACTGCGTCTCGATTTTTTTCTTAAAAACATGCATCATATTTCGATTTAAAAAAATGCAACAATATAGTGGTGAAACAAAAAGACAATTGTAGGGATCACCAACGACATATGGACCACTCTGTGATTGTTAAAATATTTCTATAAGATGCAGACACCCTATAATTAACGTATAATTTTTTTTCTCGTATCTTGTATAATAACAATTATATTGAACTTTGCCGTAGAAATGCGTCACCGTGTATATATGCAAACAGATAAAAACTGAAAGTAAACCCGGATATGGATTCTAGGCGGCGGCCTAGTTTGCGCTCATTTGAAGAAATCTTTTTAAAATTAAAATAACCTATATAGTAAAAACAATGTGCCATGTTTCATAAAAATAACTTTATTGTGTGAAAATGTAATAAACTTAAAGTATTCCCGGAAAAACTCGTTTCTTGGTCAACCTTATAAGTTAATAGCAAATTGGGCTATTCAAATATGAAGCATATGATTAAAATTCGCTACCAGAATGCACTTGCTGCATCCAGAATTTCTTTTCTTACAGACATGCATTATATTTCGATGGAAAATGCAAAAATGCAATAACATAAGGCGTGTTTAATTAAAAAAAAAAAAAGAAAATTTGTATCACCAACGACTTATGGGCCAGCCTGTGATTGTAGAAATATTTTTTTAAGATGTAGCTCAAGACACCCTATAATTAATATTTACAATTTTTTTTCATATCTTCTACAATAACGGATATATTGAGCTTTATTGATTTTTCACAAAAATTCGACAAAAATTATATACCATTAAACGATAAACTCTATATAGCTAAGACTACTGCCAAGCATCAGAGAAAGGATCTATTTGAAATGAATTTTCTGGAAACATTTTAGTAAAATGAAGGACAATGACTGTTGAAACTAAGGCTTCAAGGTTTGTAAAACATCCTTTTTGAGACATTTGATTTCCATAGCCCGTATTAGATTCAAGTTATTTGCCTAAATGTTGCCGATTTTGACGTATTAATTCGCAACTTGACGTTTTGAGGAAAACCCCAATTTATTTTTCTTTAAATGCCTATAACTTTTTTGTCTTTTGACCTACATAGCTAAATTTTGGTAGGTAACTTACCTATAAAGATCTAAGCCCGCGTACCAAATTTGGTTGCCCTTACTTTGTGAATTCCGGAGATAAAATTTTTTTTCGAAAGAAAACACAAAATTTTCCGGGAAAACCTGGACAGATTTTCCTGGATAACGAACTTATCCAAGCTATTTTCTAAAGGAATTTATTTACCAAATTTAATCAAAATCGGCCCATTATTTTTTGAGTTATCGGTGTGATATATATATATATATATATATATATATATATATATATATATATATATATATATATATATATATATATATATATATATATATATATATATATATAAACATATAAAAATTGAGACTGACCCCGGTTATGTGTTCTGGGGGGCCTAATTAGCGCTCATTTGAAGAAATTTTTTCAAAATTCAAAAGTCGGGATCTCCTCATTAGTTAATTTTTTTTTAAGAAATCGATGACGTGATAACTTGAAAAACAAATGATGTAACAAGATGAAAATACTGTAGTATAACGTCAAATTAGTAACATGGTTGTACGCCTTTTTTCCAGAAAATTTAAAGTTATAGAATTTATCCGTTACTTTATTTCTACACTATATATATATATATATATATATATATATATATATATATATATATATATATATATATATATATATATATATATATATATATATATATATAGTGTGTCCACGGATTGAGTGTGGGTAAGGTATAAGTAACAAAAAAATTTCGAATTAGATTATGATATTCTGGCAATCGCTCCTGCTTTGTCTTAAACTGAGATGTTGGGAAAATGAACAAAATCAATTGATATACAGAGTGGTTTATAACTGATGTAATGAAATGTATGTAGTTTACTACCTTCGTTTATATAGATACCGCAAAAAGTTATTAACAAAAATTGTTTAGAATTAAAATTTATGATAGTCTCTCAATTTTCAAACAGATCAGCCTACTATGAATTTTTTTAGTTGCGACTTTATTTAAATGACGTTCGACGGCTTCTGTGATTAGGTGTACTTTAAAAAATACTTGAATCTGTATTACAAAAAGTCTTTACCATAATTAAACTTGGGGTAGGTTTGCTTTCATCTCAACCAATAAAAAAAGTAAAGTAAACGCACAATTGGACATTCGAAGCAATAATTGGCGAGTTGCATGGCTACTTGAGCTCTACCGTGTTGTTCGTTTTCCGGGATACTACTTATTTGGAAAATTGAAACGTAAATTTTATTTGTCACGAACGGCAAGCTTCTGTATTTAAAAATGTTAATAACAGAACAAAAAATGTTTATTGTGCCGTGCTATGGTTTGGGTGAAGAACATTCTTATCAGAGAGTGTTAAGAAAATTCCTTGAACGCTGGCCAAATTATTCGATTTCTGCTACTGGTGTAAAAAAAGTTGTTACAAAATTTATGTGTACTGGGAGTGTTTTAAATGTTAAGAAGACAAAATCCGACCAAAATGAAGAAGACAATGCTGCATCTACATTAGCTGTGGATTCTGTTAGGCGTTTTCCGAAATTATCATTAAGAAGAAGGGCTTTAGAAATTGGCAATATTATCAAATCGTATTTGCAACAAATTTATCGTACCAACAAGGTGAAACCTTTCAAAGCAAAACTTATACACACTTTGGAAGAAAATGATGAGTCAAAACGATTAGATTTTTGTTTATGGTACGGCGAGCAATATCTACAAAATTACAATTTTGGCAGAAGTATTATTTTTTCGGACGAATCCACTTTCACCACTAATGGGGTGGTAAATTACCAAAATGCACGCGATTGGTCTATGGGGAATCCAAATTATAGAGTTAATTGCAGAAGACAATGCCATAAAAAAGTAAATGTGTGGTGTGCTGTTTCTTACACTGGGATAATTGGGCCATATTTTTTTGAGCGGAATATGAACCAGTACAGTTATCTGGAAATGCTGGAAAATATTCTTCAAGACCATTTGCATAACATGTCACTAGAAGACATACAAACAGCATACTTTCAGCATGACGGCCACCCAGCACATGCAACAGGAGTCGTTCGAGAATGGTTAGATCGCGAATTTCCTGGGCGGTGGATTGGTTGATACCTTGGCCTCCCAGAAGTCCCGAGCTTACCTTAATGGACTTTTATTTATGGGGCTATATCAAACAGAAAGTCATTCGCGGCTTCATTAAACAACTATCTTGATTTGTTGAAACTGAGGTTGAGAGAGGCAATTGACGGTATTCCAATTCAGCATATTCAAAATGCCTACAAAGCATTTACTAAACGGGCTGAGTTATGTGTATCGGTTGGTGGCAGCACATTTGAATAATTTCTTTATCTTTCGTTGTTCGTTTTGATTTTTGTTAGCATTAAGCGTTTTGTATTTTACTAATAAATTATTATTTAACATTGCATGGTTACTTACTTTGCGCACCTGCGTTCAGAAAACCACAGGTAAAAAGCTCCATGTTGATAGGGAAAAAAATGTTAATAATTCACTTGAAAATTTAAAGTAGGCTGATCTGGCGGAAAATTGGGAGCCTGTCATAGATTTTAATTCTAAACAATTTTTGTTAATGACTTTTTGCGGTATCTTTATAAACGAAGGTACTTTACTCTCAACACATTTAATTAAATCAGTTCTAAACCACCCTGTATATCGATTGATTTTGTTCATTTCCTTAACATCTTAATTTAAGACAAAGCAGGAGCGATTCCAAGAATATCATAATCTAATTCAAAAATTTTTTGTAACTTATACCTTACCCACACTCAATCCGTGGACACACTATATATATATATATATATATATATATATATATATATATATATATATATATATATATATATATATATATATATATATATATATATATATTACTGTATTTTAAAACATTCTATTATTTTTTAACTAATACATATAGATGTAGGCATCCTAATGAGCAAACCATTATGTTTGTTGGTATTATTTGCTCGTTAGTGAATTAACCCGAAATAGCGAAATTGACGCTTAGGTTAATCCGTAATTACTATTGTGACCCAAAGCTTCGAACAGTCATCGTCCTTTACTTAGCTAAAATGAAAGTGTCTGTAATTCGGGTAGAAATTAGGTAGTCAGCGAATCCAGAAATGTTTGATGCGACAACATAACCCAGGCAAATCTACCCTCTATCAGTAAATAGGATTACACATAGCAGCTTATAGGTGACAAGATCAATTTGTTTTAGTCCATTGTCTGTGTCAGGTACTGATTAAGAGACCGTGTATCTCGTTTGTCACTGGGTGAATTATTATTACATTAATATGGGCTACAGTCAAGTCCGCTGGACTTGCCTAGAATAATAGATGAAACACAGTTTCCTTCTTTCTATATAGGTATTTTGTTTCTGCAAATATCAGCTGGTTTAATTCTAAATGCCACTCAGCTCTGTAGCTTCTATATATACTGATTAGAAAAATCCTAGGGCGTGCTCGACAGTGATTAATATTTAAGTGACGGTACAGTAAAGGGTATATATACAGGGTGTGGCGCCAGAACCCTTAGTTAGCCGTTTATCAATAACTACTCCGATTTGAAATTTGAAAATTTACACGCAAACGATCGAGACGAATTGCAGTTCAGTGAAGATAGTCTACTTTATGTCAAGCTTCCGGTTTAACTGGAAGTGACCATCAACTTGATTATTTTATACATAACATGGTAATTTTCATTATATTTTCGAATTATACATTGAATTCATGATAAATTATTACTACTGCACCATATGTAAAAAATCAGCCGTTTTCGAAATTTTTCGATTTTTTTGAAAATTTTCGCGAAAACCAAGGTGAAGGTTGCACGCTCTCTCTATGTGGAAATACAACTGAGAAGACGCAGTTTTTGTACAGATTGCCCTCAGATTGGCCCATAAACGACACATTTGATAGCGTTTCTTTTAAGTATACAGGGTGATGATAATTAGCCGTGCCATTTGGTAAAATTGAAATTACAATTACTCGCTTATTTCAAATGGAACACCCTATATTTTATGAGCTATTTCGGTTCACATCCGGTTTCCCTTTCAACGTGTATTAGCATTCCCTATACCTAAATTCCACCGTTTCCCGAATATATCAATTTTATTGGATTCACTTAATTCAAATTGCCACAATAGATTTAAAGTAGGCTTTGGAACTTGATAATATGCTTGTTGACGTCTACATGTCAAAAAAGCGTCAAGTGAAGCTTATTGTCATAAAAATCGAGATACTATCAGTCAACGTGGTGCAAAAATGACAAATTTGCAGTACACAAACGACAATATTTTGTAGCTTATAATTATTTAGAGTGAGGGTCAACGAATTGTGGGCCGAACATGTCTTGCATTTGCAGAAAAGTACCCGAATAAACCGAAACCCAGTCACGACATGATAAAGAGGTTACAGCAAAATTATTCACAGCATGGAAGTTTTCGCCCAAAAGTACAGAAGCGTAAGCTACTCGTCGATAACGAGGTAAACGAAGTGGACGTATCCCAAGCAACAAATTAAGGCACATTAACCAGCACTCGAGTCCAAATAACCTAACCAAGTTGTAATTTAGTAATAATTGACCAAAATGTTGGCTTGATTGAGAATACAGCTCCCAATTTTGACTATTAAAATTACTCCAAAGTCAGTAACGTACAAGTAACTAAATTGGTAAAAATTTGGTTCAATTTTACCTATAAATATCCTTCAATATGATTTTGAGTTTCAATTCCACAATTGGTAATTTTTACGTCGAAGTGTGCCTTAAATTGGACTGAAATCAGACTACTAAGTCCAAGTACCTAAAATACATGTTTTAAGGTAATTTATTACCTAATATTAACTTGCAATACGTCTCTATGGTTAAGTAAATTTGAGGTCTTCTTATGAAGTCCAGATTGCATATATATTACCAATCTAACTGCAATACAACACAGGAAATATTTTGGGCACTAAGATAATCTAAAATGGCTTTCGGATTGGCCGTCATAATTACTGCAGAAGTGGTCTTCCAAGTCAAATTGCCTACATCAAAGTTGAACATACCCATAAAATCTGACTTCAAATAAAAATGTCCTCAAAGTTCAAAGTGTACAGCAGTGAAATCAATTTGTGAATGGTGAAGGTGTTTCAGTGGATGAACTTAATTAATAAAAGTTTTATTCTTCAGTCACAGTCTCTGTGGAAATTCTAAAAACGTACGAGAACTTCATCGGCTACTACTATATGGAAGAAAAGCTGCTGATTTAAAATGAGAACGTGTACCCCTTCAATTTAATACGTCCTTTTTTATGCCCATGAAATGAAGCATTGGCAACACGGTCAGCTGTCACATGTTTATGTTCATTTACTTATTTTCGCTCTATTAGTATCTATAACATATTATGAAATCAAAGATCAAAAACGATATATAATCATTCCTATATGTCTCCGGTGTGCACGTATATAAGTAATATATATATATATATATATATATATATATATATATATATATATATATATATATATATATATATATATATGTTGATACATGAAAATATATGATAGCTAATAAATTTAAACTAAATTCGTTTACCATATAGTTGAAATTCCCATAATAGAACAAAATGCCTTCAAAGTTTGGTTAGTTTGCCTCGTCATTGGGAATTGTGACTTATAAATAAAAAAATAGGGCAAAATTAACTTACAGGTCAATAATGTTACAACGGTAGCCATATTAAACTATGCTTGCCGTATCCATCTTGATTGTATTGAAAAACTAAAAACCATTTTTTGTTGAATCTAGTAAAATTAAATTTTAACTCGAAAAAAAAACATAATATAATACTTGTATACAATAAGGGTAGGATAGTGTTGTCTTGTTTACACCATTAATCCTCAAAATCTGAATTTCAAGAATTTTGAATAGTTTTTAAATTTAACTAATTTTACTTTTCAGAGGCGGTAGAATTATATCAAAGTATCATAATCATGTTAACAGAAAAAAACTTAACCGCAGTGGTTTTTTCCTTTATACAGTGCGAATTACCTTTATCATTGATTCAAATATTTAAAGTATCTTCTTTGATCATTCAACATGTCAGTTGTAAACAGAGATGGACATATCTAGTTGCTAGTATTTACTGTTTGTTCATACATTATACATAACCACAGATCCTACAGAACAATGTCACATGCGCAGTTCTTAGCTAAGAATTTCACTGCACTTGCGCCCAGATGTCGGATTCAAGTAAAACGTTGGACGTATTTACCAATAAATTACGTCCATTGGCCCAATATAGAATGAAAATGCCCTAAATATAACTAAAACGCGTTGGTCTAAGTGCCCTGCTGGACCTATTATCGACTTCCCTATTACTTTCAGTTTATTCCCCACATTGGTAAAATACACAAAAATTTTACTTAAAAATGACCTGTGATGATTTTGTCGCCGACCTATTGTTAGGGCGATTTTACGTCAATTTGACTATAAATGTTGCTTGGGATTGGCATTGTTTGTTGCTGATCCCAAGGCACCTATCGGGGATTGCGAAAAAGAATTACGCTTGTCAGCGAGAACAATTCACAGAATTTTGAAAAAGCATCATTGGAGACCCTTGTCTTACCACCCGATACATGGTTTGCAACCAAACGATCTTCCTAGACGTGTTGAGTTCTGTGACTGGTTCCTATTGAAAACACAAGAAGATGAGAATTTCTGCAAGAGAATTATTTGGTGCGATGAGGCGAAGTTCTCCAAAAATGGCATGCACAATCTCCACAATAGTCACTTCTGGTCAGATGAAAATCCCCATGTTATCAGGATCAACTATTGCCAAGACAGGTGGTAATTCAATGTGTTTTGTGCAATTAAGAACGATAAAATTTTTGGGATTAAAATATACGATGAGAATCCCACTGGTATGAGTTATCATATTTTGCACGAAGTGATTCTAGTTTCTCTCAACGCATTAAGTTTAGAAGAAGCTAGAACAAGCTGGTATTAGCAATACGGAGCACCGCCCCACAGTTTCCATTTAGCTTATGATTCTTTGCAACAACATTTTGAAGACAGGTGGATTGCCAATAACGGCCCACATAGATGGCCACCACGGTCCCCTGACTTAACACCTCTGGATGCAAGCATCTGGGGCTACATCAAAAATGAAGTTTACCACGAACCTGCCATCACAAAAGAAGACATGGTAGGTAGAGTTTTACGTGCCTTCAATTCACTGAATTCGAGACAAATCAGAAAGGTTACGAACCAAAACATTATAAGACGAATAACAAAATGCCTCTATGTCAGTGGGAGTAATTTTGACCATTTGTTATAAGTTCCACAATTTTTTTATTTGTTTTTGTGTTTTAGTTTTCCACTAGCTATTAGTTCAGTGCTGTACTCATTTATAATAAATAACTACCTATATTGTTGAGTTGTATTTTGGTTTTACAAGTTAGTTAACAACACATTGATTTTACAGAACTAAAACAAGGGAAATGCAGCGATTTGGATGCAAATACAAAGTGTTATCTTTTTTACGCGAGAAGGCCCAACAAATGTTATGTTCGAATTTGTAAGAAGTGGTGTTTGACATGTAGACGTCAACAAGCATATTATCAAGTTCCAAAGCCTGCCTTAAATCTATTGTGGCAATTTGAAGTGAATCCAATAAAATTGAATATTCGGCAAACGGTGGAATTTAGGTATAGGGAATGCTAATACACGTGGAAAGGGAAACTGGATGCGAACCGAAATAGATCATAAAATATAGGGTGTTCCATTTGAAATAAGCGAGTAATTGTGATTTCAATTTTACCAATCGGCACGGCTAATTCTCATCACCCTGTATACTTAAAAGAAACGCTATCAAACGTGTCGTTTATGTACCGATCTGAGGGTAATCTGTACAAAAACTGAGTCTTCTCAGTTGTATTTCCACAGAGAGAGAGAGAGAGAGAGAGAGAGAGCGTGCAACGTTCACCTTGGTTTTCGCGAGAATTTTCAAAAAAAATCGAAAAATTTCCAAAACGGTTAATTTTTGACATATGGTGTGTTAGTAATAATTTATGTCAAATTCAATGTAGATTTCGAAAATATAATGAAAATTACCATGTTGTATTTAAAATAAGCAAGTTGATGGTCAATTCCGGTTAAACCGGAAGCTTGGCATAAAGTAAACTACTTTTACTGAATTGGAATTTGTTTCGGTCGTACGTGTGTAAATTTTCAAACTTTAAATCGAAGTAGTTATTGAGAAACGGCTAACTAAAGGTCTTGGCGGCACACCCTGTATAGTGAGAAATGTATACAGTGATAGTTCAGTAAAATTATTCAAACATTTGCTTGTTCGCTATTTTGTTATGATTATATGTAATTACTAATCGTGTTGAGCAGTTGTCGAATGCTCTGATATCCCAACTTGTTCTGCTCATTTCAATTTTGTTCGATTAATAAATTGTTAAAAAAAAATCGAAAATAATTAAATTTGGGTATAGAGTAAGTAAGTCTTGTACAGAGTTGCTTCATCAATACAAAGATAGTCAAAAAGACATTCCAAAGCAAAGTTCCTTTTTTCCAATGGAACATCCTGTATACAATGCAATAATTTGAATTCTTTATGCTAAACCAAAGTTTCACTACATCTTGCATATTTGAACTTAGCCGTTTAGGAGATACCGGGTTTTCAAATTACATTTTTTCGTATGTGTGTGTTTTTATTTCTTTAACGTCGGCCTATTTTCGCGACTATGGCCAATCACCGACGCCAGAGAGCAGTTTCACCTCACTATCCTGGAAATTTTGCCAAACCCTGCCTTTCTGTAAGGTATGTAGGTATCTTTAACGTGCCCAACATCCCATGGCCACGGGGCTGACGGCTTTACGCACCCTCCGAAGGGCGGAACGTGCAGACATTCACCTCGCTCAAATACAATGCCACAACCTCTGTTGATGTTAGTTGTACAGTATGTACTGAAAAATAAAAGGAGTACCCTGGGATCGAACCCAGTACCGTTCGGTTCAGAGGCACACGTTCTTACCACTAAACCACAGAGGCTTCAAAAGTTTTTGATGTAATTCCATAAGTATTGCACCAAAGAGGGGTCTGAAATGCTTGATCACCATAACAACAGTACAGAGTCGTTCTTTTGTTGTAATTATTTAATCTGCAACTGATACAAACATTTCAAAAATATTTCTAACGTGAATAATTAATTATTCGGTTTCAACTGGCACGGTTAAGTGAAACTGGGCGCCGTAACGCTCTTGTTTTTGAGTGCAAATGATATAACTTTATGATATATTTTGCTGTAAAAATATAATCTAAATTCTCTACAAATAAAGATAAATTCAGGTTAAATAATTATACTATGTTTATCAAAATTCACTTAAATAAGCCGGAACGCTAAAATGAATAACAATGTGGGATATATTTCTCTTAAAAATCATATACGCCATATATAGCTTAAACAAGTCGAGGCAGTAAAATTTTAAATCATAAACAATGTAGCCAGATCTAATAATAGACGAAACGACCTCAATACATGGCAGGCAGGAAACACACTGCCTGTGCGCAGAGCAAGAAATACTGGTCACGTGATCCCGGGTAGCCAATGCGAAGGGATGATTTCAGCCGAGGCGTCTCTGGTCGGGAACTCTAGCCTCACTTGCAAAGCGTTAGTTGAGCGGACAACCTGTCAAATGGTGTTCACTTTACCGTAGGCACTGGTACTAATAACTGATGTAAAAAATGTGTCCAGTGGATTAACTGCTGTATGTTAGACGCCCTGCTTATTAGAGGATAAGTCGAAAACGAAGCAAAGTATTATCGTTCAGAGTACCAAAGAAATATTTTTTTCAATAGGACGCAGGAAAATGGTCAACAATTAAAACCATAATGGCTTGGTTAAAAGTTTTGATTAAAAATTTATACCTATGCAAAGCTTTCACCCTAGTAATCCAAGTAGGGTTTAGGCATTTCCTTAATCATTACCGTTGAAATACTGTTTTCAATAAGACGCAGGAAAATGGTCAACAATTAAAACTATAATAGCTTGGTTAAAAGTTGTGATTAGAAATTTTTACCTATGCAAAGCTTTCACCGTCAAAATCCAAGTAGGGTTTAATATTTACCGTTGAATAATGTATATTTATGAATAAAATACCCTTCATCTATCGAAGCTACTGGCGCACGTCTTAAATAAACGATTTGTTAGAAGTGTTGCCATCTGGGATTTACTTATGAGTATTTTCATGTCGAACATATTGTTTAATTGTGTTTTTATGTTAGCATAAAATTTATTTGTGGATTTATTTTTTCTGTTAGGATTTTTACGATCCAAAAATTACTGCAATTTCTTTTGTGTATTGTAATTGTGTAAATAGTACCTATAATCACAAAGTAAGAACGACTGATTTTTTATTTTATTTTGGGCTTTAGTAATGACTTAATGAATCTTCGAAAATCACCCTGTATATTAACCGCCAAATGGCACAAAACTTTTATTTCATAGCGCAAGTTTCATGCGCAAAAAAACGCAGTATGACGCTTGGTTACTATTACTCCTAGTGCTCATGTCTTCATTGATCAACCCATCATCTAAATTAACAGGACAACTTATCACACCGAAGCTGGAAAACTCATCAGTTATGTATTCCCGCAGTCAACACAGAAATCAAAACAAATATATATGACATACTGCCCTGGGGCGAAATGTGACAGCTTCTGTTTCATTTTCCTTTCCGTTTCTGTTTTATCGTGATGCCAGCATATGATGTTTTAAGTGGATGAAATGACTAATGGCCTAAAAATTTCACCATGCTGGTTCTTTTTTCAATTAACAGTTCGCAACTTTACGTAGCTTAAAGCATATTTAACACATTGGCATGTAGAGAGTGTCCGGATTTCGTTGCTTTTATGGCGCATTCTCGATTATGAGTAGAGATAGAAGGTTGGGTTTTCATAATATTGTTTTACTTTCTTGTGAAACTAACATCTTTTCTGTGATGAGATTATACAACTGTGAAAACTAATTCGAATATATTTTTTATGTAAACTCTGTGATGCAAAAGCTTGTTTCTATTGAGCACAGATTTTGTGATACAAAACAAACATATGATTTTTGAAATGGAACATCTATATATGTTTACATCGTCGGATACAGCTCATCGAAAGCTTTTTAGATATTTTTGATTATGTATAGATATTCTTTTAATTATCTAAGTAAATTGCATTTGTTGTATTTCCATATATTATGTAGACTATATCGACAGTGTTTCCTAAACAAAGGACCAAGTAAAGTGGCTTTTTCATTAAGCATCCTGTATTTTTTACTCACTGACTCTCACTGGAAGCTTTTTACATATTTATCGCACTTCGTATTTCTACAAAGAGATTTTAAAATGAATATTCTTGGGATTAACCTTACTTGTTATAGCAGGCAATTGAAAGTAAAATAAAAAAGGAAATAAACACGCTTCATTGTTTTACCTGTGAAACTCTTATACTTACCTAAGAGTCTTTAGCTTTATTTTTCATTTATTGTTATTTTGGATTTAATTGAGGTGATAAGGCCACGAATACACCTTTTGGTAATGATCGAAAATATGGTATATTAAGTTGTTCATTATATGTCACTAAAATGAGATTCTAGCATCGCAATTATAGTTCGAAAGGTATTACGTCGGCGTATTTTGGTTCTATCATAAGTAATGTTCAATTTTTATGCCATATTTTAATAGGGTTCTGGAAAAAATACACCCGTATAAAGCTATATTAAAAAGAGATTAAAAAATATATTGGTTAAGGGTAGAACCTTGGTGGTTCACGGGTAAGAACGTGTGCCTCTGAACCGAAGGGTACTGGGCTCGATCGCAGGGTTCTCCTTTCACGATTTCAGTACAAACTGTAACATTAACATCAACCGAGGTTCTGGCATTGTATTTGAGCAAGTTGAATGTCTGCACGTTCTGCCCTTCGGAGAGACCGTAAAGCTGTCGGTCCCGTTTCCATGCGATGTTGGTCACGTTAAAGAGCCTCACCCTCCTTACAGAAAGGCAGGGGTTCGGCAAAATTCCCAGGATAGTGAGGTGAAACTGCTCCCTGGCGTCGGTGATTGGCCATAGTCGCGGAAATAGGCCGACGTTAAAGAAACAAAACACACACATGACTAAGGGTCATTTTCACAACCACGATAAAAAATAATAAGTTTTTTAGCAGGAAACTAAATAAATTATGGTTCTGACTAGTGTGGCAGCAGTTTGTGTAAATAAACAGAAAATATCAGTGGTTTGACAGTCAAGTGTTCAAGAAAAAATATGAAAGCTTAAATTTAAACCATTTACCTAAATACAAAACAGTTCAAAACCTTCATCTAGGAGATGCACATCGGCGTTTACAGTTTTGCAATTGGTATTAAAAGATATAAATATGGACAAGGATTTTTATGCTAAAGTTATTTTGTCGGACGAGGCACATATAAACAATGTTGGAATATTAAATAGACACAATAACAGATTTTGGTTCTAAGAGAATCAAACACATAACATTTCCTAGAAAAAGTAGGGTAGATTCGGTTTTAGTGGTTTTTGTTTTATCCTGGAAATAGTATTAAATTTGTTATCACAAGGGAAACTTTACACGAATATGTATCGAGAAATAATGGAAAAACTACTGCTTGGTTTATGTGATAATATTCCATTGGCTCATTTAAAAACACATTTTCTTCAATAGGATGATGCTGCAGCGCACAACTCACAAACAATAACATGATATTTAGATTATTAATTTCCTGATTCGTGGATAGGCACCTACGGTCCTGTAGCGTGGTCGTTCGGGTCTCCAGATGTGTCAGATTTTTTTTTGTAGGTAGCACTAAAAAATAATTTTTTCCATCCTAGGTATCCTACAAAGTAGGACTGCGTAACGCTGTTAAAAGAGAACTAAGAAATCTGGAGGCCAGGCCCGTTGTCCTTTTAAACGCCTGGCGTAGAATAAGGACAGTTAGCCAAGCTGAAATATAACATAATGTAAATCAACTTAAGCGATATTTTTAAATATTTAAATTATTTATGTGTGTTTTATGTTTTTAAATTTAGTATTTAAAATATTCGGGCTTAATGATTTCGTACTAGTTATATCAAAATACCGTTTTTGTAACATCATTATTTAAAATTAATTGCCTTTAGTGTGGCATCAAATAATTAGCATTCATTAGAAAATATATAATAAATTATAGCATATTTCATCTTTTTGCTGAATGTACAATTTATTGTCAAGCAGACGTCAAAATTTATTGTGAGATATGATGTTTATATTTTTTTGAGAAACTGCACTATAAATAAAAAAGTCTGGACGCAGCAAGTGCGTTATGGAAGTGAATTTTCATAAAAATGTTTTTAATTACAAATATATCGCTCTAATGCGAGCAGGCATCAATTTGGTTACCGGTCCAACATATATAGTAGGAACAATGTAACATATTTTATCAAAATAATTATTTAAAAATGTACAAAAATGTTCCGAAAATAAACTTTAAATGTTTCCGAGAAAACTGGTCTCCTATCCAATGAACCTTAGGTTAACAGCAAATTGAGTTATTGAAATTTGAAACATTTAATGAAACTTCGCAACCAAAACGCTCTTGCTGCGTTCATACAAAAAATTTCCGAAAATAAAGTTAAATGTTGGTTTCCTAACCAACAAAACTTACGTTAACAGCAAATTGAGTTATTTAAATTTGAAGGATTTAATGAAAATTTGCTACCAAAACGCACTTACTGCGTCCAGATTTTTTTCTTACAGACATGCATCATATTTCGATAAAAAATGCTAAAATGCAGTAATGAATTTGTTCTATGAAAATTAGCTAAAAATTATAGACCGTTAAACCATAAACTTCACTAAACCTACAGCGAAAGCATCAACTTAACTAAACCGACAGCCAAAGCATCAGAGAAGGGGTCTACTTGAAATGAATTTTCTGTAAATATTTTAGTAAAATAAAGGGCAATGACGGTGAAATCTCAAACTTAACGGTTCGCAGAACACACTTCTTGCACAATCTTTTCTTTTCACAATCCGTATTTGTTACACGTTCTTTGCCTAAACATTGCCAATTTTGACGTTTTAAATTGCGAGTTAGACGTTTTGACGAAAACTCCAAAATTTGTTTCTTTAGATGCCCGTAACTTTTTTTCCTTAAACCTAGAGACCTAAATTTTGGTGCATGTTCACTCTGTATAATACAAATACGCGTACCGAATTTGGTTGCCCTCACTTTGTTATTTCCGGGAGACCTTGTCAGGTTTTCCTGGCTAACGAACATATCTAAGCCACTTGCAAAAGGAAGGTACTCACCAAATTATATATATATATATATATATATATATATATATATATATATATATATATATATAAGGAAGGTACTCACCAAATTTGATCAAGATCGGTCTATTATTTTTTGAGTTATCGGTACGATATATATATATATATATACATATATATATATATATATATATATATATATATATATATATATATATATATATATATATATATATATATATATATATATATATATATATATATATATATATACACGGATCTCCCCATTAGTGAATTTTTTAAAGAAAATTCACTAAAAAAGAAAATTTGAATCACCAACGACTTATGGGCCAGCCTGTAATTCTAGAACTATTTTTTAAGATGTAGCTCAAGACACCCTATAATTAATGTATACAATTTTTTTTCGTATCTTGCATAATAACGGATATATTGGACTTTAAAGATTTTTTACGAAAATTCGACAAAAATGATATATTTTAGTAAAATGAAGGACAATGACGACTGAACTAAGACTTCAGGCTTTGTAAAACATTCTTCTTGAGACATTTTCCTTCCACAGCTCATATTATTTTCAGGTTCATTGCCTAAATATTACTTAATTTTGACGTTTTAAATCGCAAATTTGACGTTTTGAGGAAAACCCAAATTTATTTTCCTTTAATTACCTGTAACTTTTTTGTCCTTTAACCTACAACGCTAAATTTTACTAGGTACCTTACCTATAATGATATAAACCTGCGTAACTAAATTTGGTTGCCCTTACTTTGTTAATTCCGGAGATATAATTTTTATTCGAAAGAAAAGACAACATTTTCCGTGAAAACCTCGGCGGATTTTCCTGGCTAACGAACTTATCCAAGCCACTTGCGAAAGGAGGGTACTCACCAAGTTTTTTATACAAATCGGTCGATTAATTTTTTAGTTATAAGTGTGACACATAAATATATAAACATATATATATATATATATATATATATATATATATATATATATATATATATATATATATATATATATATAAACATATAAAGTCTGAAACCGACCTCGGATTTGAGTTCCAGGGGTCCTAAATAGCGCTCAATTGAAGAAATTTTTCAAAATTCAAAACTCTGGATCTCCTCATTAGTGAATTTTTTTAAAGAAAATTCACAAAAAAGCTTCACCAACAATAAAAATGGAATAATATGGATCCAGTGAAGATATTAGTTAAGATGATTCGAGTGTTTTTCTAATTGAAAATTTAAAGAAAGTTTGGAGATGACAGTTTCGAAGGTTTTTGACATTTTCATTTAGACGTTTATATAAAAGATTGTATCATTTACATGCACAAGCAATCTTTTAATATACGATACACTGTATAATTTATTTGCAAACAATATCTATTACATGCGTACGTAGCCTCGCGGCGCAAGCTGCTAGGTATGCGCCTACAAAGCGACAGGTCCCGGGCTCGATTCCCGAGCAAGCCAACGAGAAGCTGACCTTGTCTGGAAAACTAAAATAAATAAAATCGGATAATTACGCTAATGGCCAGAGATGCCACAGTCATTAGATGGATAAAAACACACACAAAAATATTACTATTACTATGTTCCATGGCTCACCATAAAAAAATTAAATTGTAAACTGAAGATAAGTTCGGTGTAAGATCGTCGCATAAAGACGAGATGAATAAAGTTAATAAAAATAAATGTGGTGTTCCATTAAACACAAGCAGTTTGATTTATTGTTTTTAGAAACCTGTGCACTGTCCATAGCCTGCTAAGGAAATACAAAAAACAAAAAATTCAATTGACTAGCCATTTAAATATATATATATATATATATATATATATATATATATATATATATATATATATATATATATATATATATATATATATATATATATATATATATATATATATGCATCTTAGGACAGGGGTATTTCTGTCATCTGAGTCGAAGGTTATAGAACTAGGTGTGCCTCAAGGCTTAATCCTTGGGGCAGTCTTGTTCTTACTTTATATTAACAAACTGTCTGAAGTATTGCCCGATAAGACAACCCTGTATGCTGATGATACATCTTTGGTTTTACGAGCTCCTTCAGATAATGATCTAATTTGTGAGGCATCACAATCACTGAGAATTCTGGAACAGTGGTACAATAGAATGAACTTACAATTGGATGTGACTAAAACAAACTTAATCTCATTCAACTATTTTAGGGGTAACCAGTGATCGCTAAAATTTAACTAAGAATTGCTGAGCACGCAGGATGATGTTAAGTTTTTGGGCTTGAAGCTTGATTCTCAGTTGAACTGGAGGGCTCATGTTGGCTATCTAGCAGGTCAGCTTTTAGTTATGCTTTGCGTGTTCTGTCCGATTCTAGTAGTATTAGTGCTGGCCTCGAGGCGTACTACGCATATGTGCACTCAAAGCTTCGATATGGACTAATGTTCTGGGGTAATTTCATAGAGGCCGGCAGAATCTTTAGGCTTCAAAAGGCTTATATCCGCAGCATATTCAATCTGAAGTATAGGAGTGCATGTAGGAAAACATTCCTCGACAACAGAATACTTACCTTGCCGAGTTTGTATATATTAGAGTACGCGTGTTTTAGAGAAAATCGAAGTTTGTTGTCAGATTGTGAACAACAGCATCACTATTATATACATAATAACATAAGGCGTGTTCGATTAGAAAAAATAAATAAAATATGTATCACCAACGACTTATGGGCCACCCGGTGTTTGTATAAATATTTTTTACGATGTAGCTCAAGACACCCTATAATTAATGTATACAATTTTTTTTCGTACCTTGTACAATAACGGATATATTGAGCTTTATTCATTTTTTTACGAAAATTCGACAAAAATTATTTACCATTAAACGATAAACTCTATAGTTAAGGCTACTGCCAAAGCATTAGAGAAAGGGTTTATTTGAAATGAATTTTCTGGAAATATTTTAGTAACAAGAAAGACAATGACGGTTTAAAGCTAAGACTTCAGGCTTTGCAAAACATTCTTCCTGAGATATTTCCTTTCCATAGCTCGTATTAGTTTTAGGTTATTTGCCTAAATGTTGCCAATTTTGACGTTTTAAAAATTATGGGCCGATTTTGATTAAATTTAATATATATATATATATATATATATATATATATATATATATATATATATATATATATATATATATAAACATACAAAAATTGAAAATGACCCTGGATATGTGTTCTAGGGGGCCTAATTAGCGCTCATTTAAAGAATTTTTTTCAAAATTCAAAAGTCGGGATCTCATTAGTTTTTTAAAAGAAAATTCACTAAAAGGTACAGCTTATACGGATGCCGGGACACTGGCGTGGCGGGGAATGAGGTGGTATATGACCTCACGAGGCTTAGTTCCTGGCGGCCGTACTGTGGCCCGGAGCCTGCTATACGCATTAGTAGAAGGGTGCTCTCCGGAGTCCTAGATAGATGGACTGAGTAGCCATGGAGAAGCACTGGATGTCGGTCAATGGTTCTAGACAAGCGGACAATTTCGTGGAGAGACCGGATAGAAGCAAGATTTTCTGACTTCTTGGTAGGAGTCGTTATGCGCTTCGCCGTATCATAGGGGTGCTAACAGCCCACTGTAGTCTCAGAAGACATCTTACGTTGCTAGGTGTCGAGAGGGATCCCATTTTCCAGAAATGCGGCGAGACTGAAGAAACATCTTACCACTAGCTGTGTGAATGTGAGGCGTTTGGGAGTCTTCGAACAGAACTGTTTGGTTAAAGGACCCTACAGAGAAGTCAAGTAAGTTGCGTCGAATGGAAGACAGTCATTATCTTTATTTTAAGGTCGACGAGTTTTGGTGATGAAACCGATGGAATAGAATAGGGCATGGTTTCTGGATGTCAGGGTTGGCAAAAAGGACCCGATGTGGCCTACTTGTGTGGCGCTAGCCTTGTTACCATTGCTACAGCTGCTACTATCTGTTATGGTACTTTGATTGTACTATAAATTGATTATATGCGTCTATATCTCGATTCGAAGCGAGCTCTTTATATTATATAAAACAATATTTGCAAATCAACATTAGCGACTCCAGGCCTACAAAATCAATAAGAATACTAAATACAGACATAGAGCCTATTTATTTCAGTAAACAAATAACTGTTTTTTGTAGCCTACTTTCTCCTATTGTTTTAAGTGTCAGCACTTCGCACTAATTAATTTTTTAAAAAGTAACTCTTTTATTTTTCATAAACTCACAAGACTGTAACATTTCGCAAAATGTTGAAAAAGTTATTCTGCAACTATTTTAACAGAACTTCCGCTGTTAATTTGTTTGCACCAGGAGTGTTTCCTTGTCTAAGTTCTTTAAGACTTCTCTCAAATTCTTCTCATAAAACCCGCGCCCAGACCATCTTGGCTCATTTTTCATATCTTTACTATACTGCTCTTCGCAATGATGTTTTGTGCGTGGGAAACTCTTTAAGAGAGACCTTCTGTGATATTGCTTGATAATAATAAAATATATTTGGTACCTTCTTGTATCCGCTGGCCTTTATAATAGTTTATAAATCTACCATTACATAAAAAATTTAACAAATAAATTTGTGCTGGTAATATGAAATCTCTCAAATGAATAGTAGAATACGTAATCCAGATCCATGGTACAATACATTCTAATCAAGTATGCTTTAACATTTCACGGTATATATAATGAATATTTATCGAACATAAAAATTATTTGTTCATACACGTTCGTTCCTTTGCATTGCGCAAATAGTGATATAATTCTACCAAACGAGGTAGTATCATAAACAATGCGGTCCATTATAAATTCAAGTAATATCTATAAAGGTTATATTGCGTTTTCGCGAATTTATCCCATATAGTAGTATCAAGTAACTTTACTATTATTTGTAACTGATCGGGTCGACAATAGTTGGTAGATGAAACTTGTTTTCTTTGTTGCACAATTTTCTTATTTTTGCCATGCCTCTCCTGGATTGGTATCTGCTGTTATAGTGGATACATAGGCGCGCCATGAGTTTTTTTGCTGTTTTTTAGTGAATTTTCATTAAGAAAATTCACTAATAGAGAGGTATCGATATATATATATATATATATATATATATATATATATATATATATATATATATATATATATATATATATATATAAGCATATAAGCATATAAAAATCAAAACCGACCTTGGATATGGGTTCTAGAGGTCCAAATTCGCGCTCATTTGAAGAAATTTTCCAAAAGTCTCACCATCGATACCTCTCTATTAGTGAATTTTCTTAATGAAAATTCACTAAAAAACAGCAAAAAAACATATATATATATATATATATATATATATATATATATATATATATATATATATATATATATATATATATATATATATATATATATATATATATATATATATATATATATATATATATATATATATATATATATATATATATATATATATATATATATATATATATATATATATGTATCCAACTGATAACTCAAAAAATACTTGACCGATCTTCACTAAATTTGGAGATTACCTTGATTTTGTTAATGGCTTGGATGAGTTCGAAGATGAGCACCGTAGGTTTAATTTTTGGTATAAAAAATGTAAAGGAAATTTTTAAAACGCAATATTTTTTTTTGTTTTAAGTACTGCAGTGATTCAAATGAAAATTTGCACATATAAAGGAGATGTCAAAATAAAGTTGGTAACCCAATTTCAACTTAAATGGTCCACGGGGAAAGAAATTGTTCGAAAATGAAAAAAATGTGTAAGAAATAAATAATGTTTAGAAATAAATAATCTACATCAGTTTGAATTGCATAGGCATTTCGCACATTCAACGTTGACAAGGATAGTTAGAGTATTAATGTGTTTGTTATTACTTTAGACGGCTTCACAACAGTAGTTAAATATAAATAAGCAGGGTTGTCAGATATAATAAAAATTAACAAATAATAAAATTTAAATCGATTCTTAGGATGAAAACATATGAACCTAACATATTTTTTAATTATTAATGACATAATTCAAACAATAATTGCGGTACAATAACCAAACATTTTGAATTACCAAATCCGTATGATATTTTAAATTAAAACTGATCTGTACGTTACAACTTTTTAGTGAATTTTTATATTATATGTCAATGCAGCACTGTAATATTGTTTAATGTCTACTGTCACTGTCATCTGTCATCTGTGTTTTTAAACGCCGTTATGGTGGAAACGTAGTATCCAGGCCGTATTCTGTTTTTATTTTGTAAATAAATAGCAAATAGAACGGTGAAATGTTTCTTTCACTACCACGAATGATTCAGGTAATCGTGATATTATATTTATTTAAGCAGAAACACCTTACAAAAAATATCAGAAGATACACAAGTGACAGCAAAATTCAAGTAGTGAATTGTTTTTAAGAAAGTAACTTTAAATTTCGGAATCTCTCTTATCCAAAGATGGATTTATATAATTAAAGTTGAAAGATGTTTACTATATATAAAAGGTATGTATTCCTATTTTTTTGTTATCATTTTAGAGGTAATCTTATGTACTTTGAAGTATTTACCCAAACTGAAATAATTTAGCACATGTGCAAAGCCTAAGATTTATTTTCTGTTCTGTTTTGTGAGCTTGAATTAGTTTTTGTTATAATTTATTTATTGATTTATGGAGATATAATCAGAACTTATTTAAAAAATTATTTCCTCTTTTAGCAATGGTAGCGAATAGTTTCCACAAAATCAATAGTAGTGAGTTTTCTTAAAGATGAGAAAGATTAAGAGGGTCATGCAGGAGGTATGACCTATGACCTTTGATGTTACAGTGGCTTCTTTGAAATATGTAGTATAGAGTATTAAAAACAGGAAGTGTACTGTCCAGGTAATAATTTTTTTACTAGTGTCAAACTTGTAATTTCCCTTAAGCTAATTTTATTGAACAATTTTGTTACATTATCAGAAAGCTTTTCCATACTGAGTAGATATCTTGTAATATTATATTTAGTAGATTGTAAAAATTGCTGGTATGTATATAAAAGTAGATGAATAAAATATGGCAGTGGTATATAAATGAATCAAGTAACATGACAAGTGGGTATCGCTGGTGACTCAGTTTCGTCAAGTTGTGTATGCCGTAATAAGAGAGTAGTCGAAGTGGATAAGGAATATTGTTTATTTGTAATAAATGTGGAAAAAAAAGTTAAAACAAGAAAAAATTGCTATTGTAATGAGGAAATGTTCTTTTATACAAACCCAGCGCAGGAGCATATGGACACTCCTTACAAAAAGTGGAAGCCAGTTTAGCCTGTTGTAATGCTATCTATGATTGTTTGTGACTTATACTGCTTGTCATAACATCCAACTATCCAACACATTGTTTTCTCTTTTTTTTTTGTGAATTTTTGATTGTTTTTAGTGAATTTTTATTTGAAAAATAAATGTTTTGTCAACAAACTCTGTCAGTATGTGTTTGGGTTTTTACCGTTTTACTCATTTGTTAGTGAATTTTCATTAATGTTAATCTTAATCTTAATTATCTGATAGGTCAATACCTATTTTAAACGTATTATAAAAAATAACATCCGGCTTGTACGTCACCATTATTATTATTTTATGATGTACAAAGTAATGTTGATATAGAATTTTGCGTGATCAGTGATCTGATATTTTTTGGTAATCTGGCAAGTCCTATACAGCAAAACAGCAAAAAACTTTTCCATTGTTTAGGCACAAACAGTGCTGCAGTTTCATTTGTGTTTTAAAACATTTTTGTTAGTTTCCATAATAATCTAATCTAATATATCTCATTCTTTATTGACTTTGAGAATTTCCCCAGGTCTCAAAATAAAAAAAGTATTTATTTTCTCTGCATTAGTAAAAGCAAACTGCCTCAAAGACGATCTATATACTTCATTCCGTGAATTTACGGTTGGTTAATTAATGTCTTCATCTACCCCTGCTCCAAATGATTCACGTGGAAGCTAATGTGTTCATTTTTATAAATGATAAACAGCTGAATTTACACAAATAAAACTTTTGGTTTATTTTAAATATATATATATACTTCTTTAATTAATATCCCAACCATGGCAGTGGTTACAGTGTGGTAATTAATATATAATCATTTTATGAAATATTTATTACATCTTTATTTCAAAAAGTAGCCATTTGTCATTTTCAAGAGGTCGAGTAAAATATGGATGGAATAGAACTCTTTAGGCCTTAATCTGCCTAATCTATAGAGTGATGGTTAGGTGTAGGTTGGGTTGTAGTTCAATTATGGAGTCTTAATCTTCCTACTTTCTAAATCTCAACAGATATCATCTCTAAAGCCTTGGTGTATTCAACCATAGACTTGAAAGAGATCAAACTGTCGCTTGGCGGTCCTGTATTGTCAATAGTGGGGCTTTCATCTTGATCCTATTGGTTGGGTAGTTAGGTTTATTATATACCTTACATATAGAATGTTAGATGTAGAATCTAGAAGTTTGTATGCATCTAATTTTTTTATAATTGTGTTGCAGATTATCAACCATACAAGAAACGCCTCATGGACATGAATGAAGATTTAAAGGGAAGGTTTGTCCATCACAGACATCAGATTTAGGATCGTCTGTCTGGTCATGTGAAAACTTTGTACATACTTACAGATTAGTTAAATAGCATAATTGTCGTACCCTTAGTCCTAAGATGACAATCTCGAAAACAGGATTTCATAGAAATCTCAGCTAACATAATTTTTATTACTAATTTGAAACCACCAAATACCACCACATTATACACTTGTATCAAAATTATATATAAAGCGTGGGCCAAACTCGATGGAGTATTAGAAGTATATAGTGAATCAAAATTGATAGAAATCTGAAATTAGGTTATGTTCATAAGTGGTTATGGTCTTCATTTTAAAATTATTTTTATGACATTGCGGCGTCGTCCCATAACATTTTTTCAAATGAAAAAAAAATGTATGTATTGCGACACTCTTATGTTAAAAGTAACATTTTAAAAGTTTATATATATATATATATATATATATATATATATATATATATATATATATATATATATATATATATATATATATATATATATATATATATTTATAGATATCTGCACGGGCACTGCTCAGAGGAGCTTTCTTCCATAGTTCCTTCACCTGCTGTCCCCAACAGATCTACCAGGGGAACAGAGCGAATGCACCCTTTTACTGTCCAGGTCACCAGACATAGAACAGTTTGTTATGCCCGCTCTTATGTCCCGAGGACTTCCAAGTTGTGGAATTCCTTGCCGGCACATGTTTTCCTTCTCCTCCGAACCTCCAAACCTTCAAGTCCAGAATTAACAAGTTGCCTCTTTCCTCCTTGTCGACACCCACGGTACGATAGTATTTAGGCTGTAAGCCCTCGTGTTGTGTTGTTGAAATAAAAAAATAAAAAACTCAGACATTATTATGATTCCAATTTCTTGACTTTACCACACTACACAAAACTAAACAAATCACATGTTCTGCCTGCGTAACTTCTTCCATTGATTCGTCGCCAATTTATATTGTGTCTTTAGAAATGCAACGCATATTAACTGCTATCACGTAACATTTACTTAAATTGCTAATTCAATAATTGTATGACTTGCGAATATATAATCCATTGACATTGACAACATTACATCTGGTAATCATTTTCATTTTCATTTTATTGATATTTAACTTCTATTTCCTATTCTGCCAGAGTTTGCTGCTGAAAATTTAAGCTCAATAAAAAAAGAGCCCCAAACTTAAAATATACAATTCAGTATCTACCAATAACTTTTTTGTCTTTAAACTTATAGACCTAAATTTTGATACATGATATACTCTTTATAATACAAACAGACCTACCTAATTTGGTTGCCCTTACCTGGTTATTTCCAGAGATATTTTTTTTCGAAAGGAAACACAAAATGTTCTAGGAAAAGCTGGACCGATTTTCCTGGTTAATTAACTTATCTAAGCCACTACATACATACATACATACACACACACACACACACACACACACACACACACACACATATATATATATATATATATATATATATATATATATATATATATATATATATATATATATATATATATATATATATATATATATATATATATATATATATATATATATATATATATATATATATATATATATATATATATATATATATATATATATATATATATATATACATATACATATACATATACATATAAAAATTGAAACTGACCCCGGATATGTGTTCTAAGGGACCTAATTAGCACACATCTGGAGAAATTTTTTCAAAATTCAAAAGTCGGGATCTCCTCGTTAGTGAATTTCTTTTAAGAAAATTCACTAATAAAATTAAAAATCGATATAATATAGTGCAAAACTCATTCATATTTAGAATCTGATATTTCTCTGTGAAATAGGACTATGGAGCTAATCAAACTTTATTAGTTAGATGATCAATATGCTAGTTAACCCGGCGCCAGCTAATCAAGTAATTTTTCTGGGAGTAAATAAACATTGACATGAATACACCTATTAAAGTTAGCTGATTAAGAATTCACTGTACTTATCAATTTTTTTTTATAGAATTTTTCATCCTCTGATGGCGTTGACGTGGTCAACGAAACGATCGTAAGGTCTTTGAAATATGTGTTGTGGTGATTTGGGTTCTCCAAGTGTACTTATCAGTGATCATCACAGGTTCCAGTTTTCACATAGGGTACCATGAAACATTTCGGCTTAAAAAAAATATACTGGATACCGTTTGCTATTAGCATATAGTTGTATTTATCATCGGCAATTCGCAACGGAAATTGCTTAACTCACTTTTCACACTCATTTAAAGTCGGAAACTAAAAGAAAAACTAACAGTTCGAAGGAAAACCCATTTTGAGCCATTTTCTCGGGTATGTTTATCATCGATAGTTGTCAGTAGAAATTGCTTCATTAGCATGAAACATTTCGGCTTAAAAAAATATACTGGATACCGTTTGCTATTATCATATACAGTTGTATTAACCATCAGCAATTCGCAAAGGAAATTGCTTAACTTACTTTTCACACTCATTTAAAGTCTGAAGCTAAAATAAAAACAAACAGTCCGAAGGGAAGCCTATTTTGAGCCATTTTCTCGGTTTTGTTTATCATTGACAGTTGTCAGTAGAAATTGCTTCATTACCATGAAACATTGCGATTTGAAAAAAATATACTGGATACCGTTTGCTATTAACATATACAGTTGTATTTATCATCGGCAATTCGCACCGGAAATTGCTTCATTGACTTTACTAGTGATTCAATCACCTCACTGTCCGGGAAATTTGGGTCTTTAACGTGCCCAACATCGCATGCGCACGGGAGACGGCTTTACGCCCCCTGGGAAGGGCGGAACGTGCAGATTACCTTGCTCAATCAGAATGGCACAACCTCTGTTGATGTTACTGATGCACGTACAAAGGGAGGAGAGGGGAAATTTGGGATTGAACCCAGTACCCTTGGGTCCAGAGGCCCACGTTTTTCCCCTGGACCACCATGGCTGAAAATTAACTTTTTACATTTCCGTTTTCCTACTGTTGTCCGCAAAATATGTCAAATATCAATTTATGTAGATGACGCCATATTATAATTTATTTACATTATAAAAACATTTGTTCACTCCTTGATTTCCTTCTATATTTAAAATGAGCCTTGGCAATACTCATCTGGCAACGCTGCACATCGTCCAGCGTCCACTTCTGCCTTCCAATTACACCCGAATTGTTTGTTTACTAGTGAGGTGTCTACAATACAGGATTACCGTAAAGTAACGGGGGGGGGGGTAGATTTGCCATTTGCAACAAACTTGCAGGAGGCTTTCTGCAAGTAATCTATCGGTAATCTTTGAATTGAGGGTGTCAGACGGCGCAGCCAAGATATGTAACAGAAACGTAAATACCACATACAGTGTTGTCGGGTTGTACTTCTTTTTATTGAATAAGATGTAATACATATTTTATACTTTTTAATATATTTTTGCCTGTATCAAATACATCTAAAAATAGGTCCAACAGCATCTACAAAAAAATGTAAAAAAACATAATATTGTTACATTTAAGTGTTTATTGGTTAAATTTGCAGAGAACCAGCCGAACGCTTTTTAGTTAATTTTCTTCGAAAAAATCCACTATTGGGGAGATCCTGACTTTTGAGTTTTATAAAAGAAATATTAAATGAGCGCGAACTAGGACCCCTAGAACCTACATCCGGGGTCAGTTTAAATTTTTATAAGTTTATATAGTTTATATAGAAAATCCAATTATTGCATATAGGCTGTCTACAATAAAAATGGTCTTTAGGTAGAACATATAATGGCAGGTAATGTGAGATTTTCAAATGGAACATCCTGTATTATATAGGAATAGCAAGATCAATTGATTTTCTTTCTTAAAGTACTATATAATGTTCTACCTATTCTTAGCGGTTTTCGACTTATTAGCAAAAAACCAAAATATTGCAAGTAAAATTTTGAAACTCCGTGGATTAATACCAATCATTGCTCAACAACCTGTCATATTATCAAATAAAGCTGAAAAAAAATCTGGTTTATTAGTTAATATTAAAACATATATATATATATATATATATATATATATATATATATATATATATATATATATATATATATATATATATATATATATATACCGGAGGTTTCATTTGAAAAAACAAACTTGGTATCTGGTAAGGATCGATGTGTCAAAAATATCAAAATGAAGATCATGACCAGCAAGCTGCATGAAATTTGGAAGGTGATAAGTATTCAGACTGGTACATATTTTACTGCTAAAAGAGTGTGGTTACCTTTAAAGGGGCGGTACATTGGTGCCATTACTAATAATTTTCTAAGAAAAAAAAAATCTGTCACTGACGTTTCTTTCTTAGCAGTTATGTAGGTCATTTAGTGCTGATAATTTTTTTTATATTTTGTCGATTTTCATCTCGCTTATGAGATAAATGCAATTATGTTGTCTTATGTTGTGTATCGAATGTGTTTTGGAAAGAAAGAAAAAATTAGGCTGTTATTGTCATTTATTTATCAAGGTAATAATAGGCTTGTTCAATTGAAACCCATTTTTGGTTCAGAACAAATTTATTGGCAAATATATTTACAAATAATTACTATTATTATTAGGGCACATATCCCATTGTTTCACCTACTGATGTATACCCTGCTTAAAGAATTCTTGTGGCTAATGCCCGAAAAATTCTTTTAAGGCATTTAGTACTTCTTCATCCGACTGAAAACGATTACCTTTTAACACCTTTTGCTGTAAGCCAGTTTGTATGCGATACTACGGATAGATTCTATAATCACACCAACATCTTCTGAAATTGCTTTGAATGACAATAGAAGATTTCCTCTAATCAGGTCTTCTACACATGCCACATTCCTGTCTGTTGATGCAGTACTCAATGCACCTAGTTGCGGCTTATCATTCATCTTCTCTCTTTCACTCTTAAATTTTCGAAACCATTCCTTGACAGTTGGATATGCAAAACATGTGTTTCCATACACTGCTTGCATTCGTGTTTGAATTTGCAATGGTTGCAAACCTTTATCACACAAAAATTGAATGACCGCACACTGATTATATTTAGATGGATTGTTAACAACAAATGCCATTTTAAAGTCACAATACTTAAAATCGCTGTTAAATACAAATGACAGGAACTCATAAGTGTGATTTTTACAAACAAAACTAACATTGCAAAACGTCATTTGAGTGATTACAACTGTTTTCAAGGCTAACCTGACCAAAGATGGGTTTTAATTGAACAAGCCTTGTAATAGATGCTGTATATGCTTTTAAAATGCACTTTTCAATTATACCTTGGGTGAATTAGCTAATTTGTTATTACATTGTGGTGAAGCGAAACAAAATGGAAAAGAAGCAGTGAGAATTTATTATGACAGGTTTTCCCGGATGAATAGCACGCAGCAGAAATATTTTTGAACATATCTGCAGATGTTTTAGGGAAATAGATGCCTTAAAATCTGTAAAATCTAATTCTATATGCAAAAGATACCAATGACCTCCTCAAATTTAAGAGTCAGTTCTCAATGCAGTGGAAGGTAACCCCACTACAATTGTCAGAATCGTTTCTAACGAGAAATTATTGCAAATTAAATCACTACATCCAAATTGCTGTGATAATCTACTCTTGCTAGAAATACTATCTCATGAAATGATTTCAGGATCCATGACTTGAACAAAAAGAAAATATTCGTATTCCTCTACCGATAAACTTCTGAAAGGTTATATTACTCGACTTTTAACAAAAAAAATTAAATTTTCATAAAATCACCCCCCATTGATCCCCTACCCCCTGAAGTGACCCAACCCAAAGACAATATGAAGTGTTCCTTTGCCAAAGACAAAACAAATCCCATTCCAGAATCAAGTTGTGTACGTTTTCAGATGTTTTGTCTTTTTTTTTTTTTTAAATTGAAATTTTTGGCATCAATATTCCACCCTTACACATTTAACCCCAAATTTGATTTCATCATAGAATACCAGATGTTTGATGAAATTCAAAGTTTTTTAATAAACAAAGAAACATTATATTACTGAAGGTTTAAAAAAACATTCAATTTTCTCAAAATCATTTATCACCTATCCCCTGGAGCAATTTTAAAATAATCTGAACCGTTCGTTACAGACCAAAAAAAATTGTTTCCAAATCATGCTTTTTATATTTGTGTATGGGACAGTATTAGTTATTTGGACAATCAAAATAAATGGAAACTTTGAAACTACAAAAGTTTTTGACGTACCTGCATAAACTCCAAGCAACACAATGCACAAATTGTAACAAAAATGGACTGTGCACTTCTGGAACCTCAGGCAGAAGATTCCAATTTTTTTTGACAATATGTCAATTTGACCAACCAGGCAGTAGAGCCGAGGAGATTGCTTTTAATGTGTTTTAAGTAAGGTAGCGATACATCATCAAACAACAATGAGTGGGCCTCGTATATATGTACATACTACGCAAATCCGTTTATTAGTGTATAGACTTTTATAAGCAACGTTCAGTCGCGAGGACTCAATAATTTACTCGAGTGTCACAATGAGTTCAAGAAGAGATATGTACAGTGTCACATTGGACTGCTAGGAAATCAACATGTGTAACAATTCATTGAAACGCCAACCAGAGAAACCTTAAGCTTCAACATATAAAAACATTGTATCGTCTGTATTTTCAAACAAACCAATATTTTTTGTAGAAAACAATTAATTATAAATTAAAATAGTTCATTTGTCCATCTCAAACCACTATCAGAATTGATTTAATTAAAAACGTTTAAATTAAAACCAACTAGGCGTATTGTTTTGCCTCTTTTTTTTGTTGTTGAAGAATTATATTTCATGTAATTTTACATTTACTAAGCTGTTGGAATTGTGATACATAGTCTTCTTTAATTAGTCGATAGTAGATAACACTAGAACTAAATTCACTTTCAAATGTATATTAAAACTATTAATATGACCTATATATTATATTGATTTTACATGACAGCTCTTTCCCAACGATGTGTCTTTTTTAGATAATTTATCCATATCGGAGGGAAACAGCAGCCACGTAATTATAATAATAAAATGTAAATCTTACACCTGTGAGTAAATATATTATTTTACACGATTTTCATTAACAGCCTTTGATTGTATTGTCACAATAAGCGAATTTTGTCCCTTACTTAAATATACCTTGTATTGTTTTTTGTTAATTACACTTTTAAAATTGTATTAAACTTCCTTTCTTTTAACTTATTGTTTATTTTCTGTGAGAACTATTAGGGAATTTCCCACATCCAACACTTTTAGATAAATCAACTGCTGATAAATATAATTTGACATCACTAATGCACGTCGACACTACTCTTTCCCTTTGCATTCCTTGTCTTTACTGAGTTATTTACATGTGAACTTCTTCATGATCTGTTACTATAAGTTAAAAAACATTAAAAGGAGGTACGACTGCAAAATCTGAAAAAGGCAGCTGTTAGAGATCCGACTAAGCTCTTTTTTTCGCTTTTCCACTCATATTTACAGTTGGTTTTCCTCGCCCTACACCCTTATTAACTCCTGGTCCTGTAACTTTTTTAGAGGTTGTTTATAAGAAATGTTTGTTGTGGGTTCTGCACCTAGGAGAACACTAAGCATGTTTCGGAAAACAATTCTCAAAACCCTCCATGAGGTAAACTGCTAATTTACCAAATTATTATATATATATATATATATATATATATATATATATATATATATATATATATATATATATATATATATATATATATCATTTTGTGCTGTTTAGACAAATTTAATTCCTGATTGTCATTTATTTTATTAAATTAACCCACTATAAAGATTTATCTAGAGATATTGTATTTTATTTGTCCCTTTGGTAGTACCTTTCTTTTCATAAATCAAACATCTTAATCTTATGAAAATTCACTACCATAACGCACTTGCTGCGTCTCGAACTTTTAGTCTATTTATTGTTTTGCTTGCGATGGCTCTCGTCCTTTTTAGTAAAATAAGAATATCAATAACTTTACACTTCTTGTATGGGTTAAGTGCTACTTTACTTGCTGCTATTGTATTCTTACAGTCTTTATTCCACCAGGGGACACCCTTTCTTGTATTCTTGTTGGACGTGTACCCTATATGTTGTTCTGCTTCGTTAATTATGTTGTTGAATATTCGAATACGTTGGTTTGTATTCGGTATAGGACCTCGGTTATTAAAACGCCATTCTACCTCTTGTTTAAAGTTATTCCAGTTAGATTTTGATTAATTTCACTTTTTAGATGTCTTCTGGTGCTGCGGCGTGCCAATGTAGAGTTCTATCGCGATCGGGAAATGATCATTACCATAAGGGCCATAAGCACATTCCATTCTGCTACTGCTCCTAGTTTGGGGTGGCAAATGCTTAGATAAATGTTGCTGAAGCTTTCTGATGAGATGTTTATGTGCGTCGGCTCTGCTCGATTTAGAACTGCTAGATTGGTGTTTTTTATCGACTTTTCTATTATCCGACCTCTGCCAAAAGAGTTTTTTGAACTCCATGAGATAGCATGTACATTAAAGTCTCCGACAGTTATAAACGGTGACTTAGGTTGATTGAACAACTTTAATATTTCTCCTTATGAAGTTTGGTGATCAGCTGGGATATATATGTTATATGTTATATATGTTACATATCGTGATGGGTGATGGGCAATACACTTTTGTTACTATAGTCTCACAACTGCTGCTTAGATTAAGTTCTTGCGTAAAGTGCTCCCATTTTATATATATGTGATAACTCCCCCACCTGCTTTTTGGTTATTTGTGCGATTGAAGTGGTAGCCTTCGTATCCATTTATTTGAGAAGATTGGCCAGGTTTTTGATTTGTCTTCTGAAGACATACAAAGTCTGGTGCACGCTCTATTATTAATTGCTGTAAGCTTTCAAGCTTGTTGTAGAGTCCGCGACAGTTCCAATGTGTAAGAGAAGTGAATTTTGTGATATATTTAAAATCTGATTGTTGTTCTTCTTTTCCTGACTCCCATTCGTCTTGAGAGCTTTGTGTAATGGGGCTATGATTATCGTCGGACGAGTGGAATATTTCTTTCTTTATTTTGTTACTTATTCTCGTTAGTCAACTTTTTTGCGCTCTGTTTGTTATGTGTGGGTAAATATTATAAATATCTGTCACCAATGAGTCAATGTCATTAGTGAAGCGTCGAACTTCTAGTAGGTCGCCATTGCTATAACAATTATCGATAAAGCTTTTTATGTGAGGGAATGAGGTATTGTGCAAAGGTGGGTCTTTCTTGTAGAGTTCTTCTAGAGTGTCCCAAGAGTTAGACAATTTTGTTATATCTCTAGAGGGGCTTCTTTTGTTTTCTGGCTTTATGCTTATTCTTGGCATAGTTGTGGAGGGTGGGGGCATCTGGTTATCCTCTGTAAACGTAAATATATATATATATTCTTGCATGTCGGATATAGAGGGCAAGCTCGATGGTGATGCAAGACGTTTGTTTGCTGCTTTATTGTTGTTTCTTGTCTTTATTTTACTGGTTCTGCTTGTTGTGTTTATTAGTTCTGATTTTCTTTCATTGGTTCTGATACTTGGGTTTATGCTTCGTTAAGTGCCGGTACTTGTGGTGGTATTGTTCCTGCTGCTTCAAGCGTTTGTGGTTCATTAATTTTGTTAATTTCGTTGTTGGTACATTTACTTGCTACATGTACTTTCTGTTTACATATGCAGCACTCCATGTTATCGCTTGATAGGAAGTTTCTGCATGTGATATCTTCATGCACTCTTAGATGGATTAGGAGATTTCTTTTTCTACATCAGCTATAAATACTAGCCGTCGGAAACTCAAAACACAATTATTTCAAGTGAGTTTTCTATTATTATGTTGGGTATTGTGGGTGATACTTCCGATATAATAGGCCTTTTTGACGGTGTAGTTAATCTCGTATTTGAACTGTGCTATTTTTGATGTTTATGAATTTGTGTTGGTTGACTAGTAAGTCAACAAATGTTTTGTTGCTTAGGTATATACATATTCTGCCGTTTAATATTCGTGAGGCATATAATATATTTTTAGCACTTATAATGTTTTTTATAGTGTTGACACTCAGCTTTAATTCGTCTTTAGTATCCATTAATACACCTTGATTCCTTTTTGAATAGTTCATAAGTTGGGGGATTTTGCTACTTTCGCATATGAGGTGGAAGGTTAGGGATCAACTTGACTCTGTTGGTGAGGGTGTTACTTTCGAGTTGTTGCTTTCTGCACCTACCCTGTAGTCAGAAATGATTATGACGTTTAACACCCAAAATGGTTAAACAAAGATTTAAATGAATATTACATTTAATACTAGGCAGTAATTCTGTTGAGTAAATACAATTTACATTGTTCTAAATTATGATTGGACGTTCAACGAAGTATTTCACAACTGTACATAATTAATTGCACATTAACTCATTTATATTCAACCACTACTGTTATTTGATTTATGTTTTATTATAATTTAGCATTTGAAATAATAAATATAAATTAAATTCATGGTTCACTTGTAATATATTTTATTGTTTCAACGGATGTTAACAGCATAGCACATAATATAATAATTCATTTTAAATTTACCATTTTTGGTCGCAGCAAATGCGTTATGGTAGCAAATTCTCATAAAATTGTTTTTTGATTGGCAAATATGTCTTTTTTTAATGGAAGGCATAACATTTCGAATAAGAAACAATTTAAGTACCATATTTCATCAACATAACTTTATTGTTTGAAAAACTTCAAAATAAAATGCTCCCGAAAAAAATGGTCAGATTTTCCAACTGTTTACACACCAGCCAAGATATAATTATTTGCAAAATGCCTTTTGATAAAATTTCCCTAATATATTTTTTTCATGAAAAGTGGCCACTTTCTTAACAAAAATTGGCTTAACGAATGTTAGTATAAAATTATACTTTTTATGAAAATTCGAAACCTTTGTTTTTACAGTCACTTATTAAGGATCTTTAATTAATTACCAACATTTCACAAAAGTCTCATAAAATGGTGCTGTAAATTAAATTGTAACTTCCACGTAGCTGTGATAATCTACTCTCCTCAGAAAGACATTCTCAGGAAATTAATTTAGGGTCAAAGAGTTGACCACAAAGAAAATATTCGTCTTCCTGTACCCATAAACTTCTGAAACGTTGCATTACTCGACTTTTAACGGAAAAAAAATAATTTTGGCCAAATCGCCCCTTATTTGTCCCCTTCTTTATAAAACGATCTCACCATTTCTGAAAAATCCCAGGTTCCTCAGGTCTCTCTCTCTCTCTCTCTCTCTCTATATATATATATATATATATATATATATATATATATATATATATTATTATTATTATTATTGGCATACTTTACCTATTAGCTCTTTGTTTGGTAACTTACACTCCGAAAGGTACACAGATATACCAATTTCCAAGTTAAAAAGGAATTTGGAGTTTTTTCTTTGTTGTTAATCTTAAGTTACATTTTAAAAATTAAGCTTTTTATTAAAGTATTTTTTCTGTTCAGTTTCCCTCACAAAAAGCTTATGATATAAGGTGATGTATATTGTATATTATACATTGTGAAATGAGTCGTATAGGCCGTGGGCCTCTCAACGCTGCGACCCCAATGGGTCTTTGTGCATGACTCTTTTTCCTAATAGTTGCTCAAAAAGTTCTTCAAAAATAATTTTTATGTAGTCCACTCTCTTTTTGACGGATATTTACCTATTTCCTGGGCTCACCCTTTCGAGGTGTTTGAGCCTTTTGCAGAACTCGGCCATGCAGTCGCATAGCAAGTGTCCTGTTGTTTCTGCTGCTTCAGTGCAGTATCTGCAGTGTTCACTGCCTGCCTTGCCCATCTTCATTAGACAAGGTGATGCAAATATTTAATGGATTTGTAGAGCTTTACAAAATAATTGTAACCCTATATTGCATGCTAGCCTCAGGGAAGATATAACATTTCATAATTTCCCACATGTTACTCGGATTTTTAAATTTGTGTAACTCAATAAGCACGTGTGGTACTATCTGTTTTAAAAAGCACAGCTTTCAAACGCAGTTCAACAGAAGAAATGTATTCTAATTTACATATGTGTCTATTTTCAAGCAACAATGACATGGTTTGAGGTTTTTCGATAACCAAATAGGTCATGAAGTTTGTGTTACTTTTCGTTAACACCATATCAGGAAATACCTCAATTAATTAGGGAATAAGTTACCTATGAACTGAGCATTTAGCGCACTTAGCGTATGATTTGTGACAGCAAATATAAGGATGAAAGTTAATTCAAAGGACTCAAGATACGGTCTTTAACAGTTCCCTGATGCTTCACGTGTCAAAGCCGGCAGTTGTGAAATTATCCCTCTTTGGTAAATAGATATGTGGGAGATGACTTGCGTAAGTTTCTCGCTTATAAGGATATATAGTTTAATTGAGTTTTGATGTTGAGAGCTGTTCTGAATAGAAACTTACTTCTTTAAACGGATTTATCACACAAAATACATTATTATGTATTTTGGGTGATAAGTTCGTCGTAATATGTTTGCTGTTTACTAAAAAGTCTGGACGCAGCAAGTACGTTATGGTAGTGAATTTTCATAGAAATGATCTGACACCAAACATTTTTTCGATAAAATGCTTATAACTTTTTTCTTGTAAAATATAAATCTAGGTTTTGGAATATAGTTTACCATTTAAAAAGTAAACCTACGTACCAAATTTGATTACCATAGCTTTGTTACTTTCGGAGGTAAAAAAAATTAACGGAAAACCTAATCGGATTTTCCTGGCTAAGGAACTTATCCAAGCCACTTACAAAAGGAAGACACCTGCCCAATTTCATCAAAATCGGCCCATTATTTTTGAGTTATCAGTGTAAAGTTGTCCCCCTCACAAGCAAATTTGGCGAGTGTCAGGTTTTTTCGACAAAATCTTTTCCTGGCAATTATGGCTGCTACCTCGTTTTCAATGGGCCAACCTGTATATATATATATATATATATATATATATATATATATATATATATATATATATATATATATATATATATATATATACATATAAAAAATGAAACTGACCCTGGATATGTGTTCTAGGTGGCCTTCTCGGCGCTCTTTGAAAGCAAATTTTCAAAATTCAAAACACGCGACCTCCTCAATAGTGATCTTTTTACGAAAATTTACTAAAAATAACATCAAAATAATAAGAATATATCATAGAATTAAAACTTTTTAGACTGAGGTTTTGACTTATGTATAGGCTTATGATTTATCCCCTGCCACAATCACGTTAAAAACTTAATATCAATGTCTAAAATGCCTTCTTATGTTAATAATCACTTAATTGATTTTTGCATAGTGACTATCGTTTTTCGAGTAACACACTCCGTTTTTAGTGAATTTTCTTTAAAAGTATCACTGATAAGGCGATGGCGCCTTTTGAATTTTGAAAAAATTTCTTCAAACGAGCGCGAACTAGGCCCCTAAAAGCCATATCCGAGGTCAGTTTCAATGTTTATGGTATATATATATATATATATATATATATATATATATATATATATATATATATATATATATATATATATATATATATATATATATATATATATATATATATAAGAATTATGGGCCGATTTTGATCAAATTTGCTCTAGTATACTCCTTTTGCAAGTGCATTGAACAAGTTCGTTAGCCAGGAAAATCAGCCAAGCTTTTTCCGGAAAATGTTGTGTTTTATTTCGAAACATTTTCATATATCCAGAAATAACAAAGCAAGGGCAACCAAATTTGGTACGCGTATTTGTACTATAAAAAGCGAACGATGTACCAAAATTTAGGTCTATAAGTTAAAAGAGAAAAAAATTATAGTCATTTAAATAAATACATTTGGGGTATCCATCAAAACACAAAACTCGCGATTTAAGACGTCAAAATTGGCAACATTTAGGCAAAAAAACTTAATGGAATAGGATCTATATAAAGAAAATATCGCAGGAATAGTGTTCTACAAACTCTTAAGTTTCAGCATCAACCGTCATTGTCCTTCATTTTTCTACAATATTTCCAGAAAACTCATTTCAAATAGACCCTTTCTCTGATGGTTTGGCAGTAGTTTTAGCTAAGTGTATGGTTGAACGGTCTATAACGTTTGGCTAATGTTGGTACATAAAATTCGTTAGTGACGAGACCGCGACTTTTGAATTTTAAAAAGATTTCTTCAAATGAATGCAAACTAGCCCCCCTAGAATCGATATCCGGGTTTAGTTTCAGTTTTTATCTGTTTACGTATATACAGGTTGATGCATCTCTACGGTAAACCTAAATATAGTTGTTATTATACAAGATATGAGAAAAAATTGTATGCGCATAAGTGTTACGCTAATTATAGGGTGTCTTCAGCTGCAGCTTATAAAGTTATTTTGACAATTATAGGATCGCTCATAAGTCGTTGGTGATACCTACAATTTTTTTCGAACATCCCTTATATTATTGTATTTTTGCATTTTTTACCGAAATGCATGTTTTCAACAACAACAAAATATCTAGACGCAGCAAGTGCGTTTTGGTAGCGAATTTTCAATAAATGCTTAAAATTTCAATAACTCAATTTGCTATTAACCTAAAGTTCGTTGGGTAGGAAGCCAGCTTTCTCGGAAATATTTTAAGTTTATTTTCAGAAAGTTTTTGTACATTTTCATCCAAGTTATTTTGATTATATATGGTACATTGTTTCAACTGTACAGGTTATAACGGTAACCAAATGGATGCATGGTTGCATTAAAGACAGATTTGCTATTAAAAACATTTTAATGAAAACTCACTTCCATAACGCACTTGCTGCGTCCAGACTTTTTTCTTATGAAAATCTGATTGAAAAGCATGTAGCTCAATGCCGCCGGAGAGGTCATCAAAAAGGCGACGAAACAGTTGATCTCTTAGGAAAACAATTTCCATTTAAAAATGACGGCTACACCTAACATAGTAAACAAATGGGACAAAGAATAAGAAAAAATTCGGAACGCAGCAAATGCGTTATGGTAGCGAATTTTCATTAAATGCGTCAAATTTGCATAACTCAAATTTCTATATACCTAGAAAGTTAAGTTTCGGTATGTACTAATGTATTTACGAGAGCAACATACCAACCAAACTTCATCAAAATAGCTTTGTTACTTATGAGATACAAATTTTTTTTTCGGCAAAATTATTACTTTTTTTTAGAAAGACTGGTCCGGTAGGGCTGGCTAAAGAACTCGTCCAAGCCATTAATAAAGGAAGGGTTCTTGACGAGTTTCATCAAAATCGGTTAATAACTTTTTTGTTATCCTGTGGATGGATATATATATATATATATATATATATATATATATATATATATATATATATATATATATATATATATATATATATATATATATATATATATATTCAAAAGGGCCTTGGTTTCGGGTTTTAGATGCCCAAATTCGCGTTAATTTGAAATTTTTTTTGCAAAGTCGAACTCATCGAACCTCTCTAGATTTTAAATTAAAATTCGCTCAAAAGGCCAGACGAAGCAAGTGCGTTATAGTAGCAAACTTTTATTAGAATAAGCTTCCATAAAACAATTGTTAGTTAACTTATAATTAAACGTCAAAATATTTAATAATAGAAAACCAGGTAGCACAGGACATCCACTGAACATGTGCGTATTTTTTTGCTTATATTTTTTCTCACTTTCAACCTTTTTTCGATTTTAATTACACATAGGTTATATAATTTGAATTTTAGAAATTTATTGCAAATCTTGTAAGAAGAAAGTAAATTTTCGAACAATTTTCTTTAGTGTTTTTGTAGTTTTTGTTAAATTTTTGTGAAATGTTGATAATTAAAAATTAATGCTTAATGAGTTATTGTAAAAATATTTTAAAAATTTTTGTCTAATATTACTTAAGCCAACTTGATTAAAAAAATTGGAAACTTTCGTAAAAGAATACGTTTGTTCATGTTTACGTAAAAATGTTCCTTTCAATATTGTCAAAAAGCTCGTTGTAAAAAATTGTATCTTGGCAGGTGTGTAAATTGCTTGAGGAGGTTTGTTCACCAAGAAAATCAGACCACATTTTTGGGAATATTTTAAATATGTGTTGTGAAAATGTTTGTACTTTTTCAAGCAATAAAATTATTTTGAAAAAATATGGTACATTGTATAGGTTATACTGCTAACCAAATTTCCATATTTGCCATTAAAAACATTTTTATGAAAATTTACTACCATAACGCACTTGCCGCGTTCAGACTTTTTGTTTTAATTTTAAAGATTTGATAGCAAAAATATCACACATGGCGGTTAGCCTTTAAAAAAGTTGATAATACGATTTTCAAATGCTTTTTACATTCTTCTATTTAAATGGTGAAAAATCCTACTAGTTTGCTAATTTAAACAATACCCTATGTTTAATAATAATAATCTTGCCAAAGATAATCACTTAATTTGGATGTGAATTCTAAGTGATCTGAAGCGCGCTCATTTGAGGAAAAAATTTCAAAGTATCATAGTCCTGTCCTAATCTTCTCATTAGCGAATGTTTTTAAAGAAAATTTGCTAAAATTAACAACGTTGTTAGTTTTATTTCATTGAGTTGCACAATAAATGAGTCTACTAACTTGTAGAAGTAACTGCTAGTTTCAATGTAATAAAGACGAAAGCTCTTAAGGAAAGTTCTCATCTCATTAATTTACTTTTTAAAGTGCACACTTTACCAAGAATTCAAAAAATTAAAGTCGTTTAAGCAGTATCACTAAAGTACGCTTCGAGTTAATTAACTAAATACATCATCTTCTTTTTCTTTTCAGACTGATATGGAGTACGTCCTGCAGGTAGCCAAGGAAATTGAATTAAGGTAAGAAAAATGCTATGTGATGTGTTAATAATTTTTAAATACCTGCACTTTAAGAACAGAATATCTAAAACGGTTTTATTTCCCTTGCTACGCTTAGGTATCTTAACAGCAAATTTTCTTAGCAGTGACTTGATACACAGTATTCAATTACTGCCGTTGAAATCTAGACATAGATGGGTATAGAATGGTGTACACCTGTAGTTTGGGGCCCCCACTGTGTGCTTCAAAACAGACGGACGGCCTCGCTTGGGTGATGCTCGGCAGCGGGACTCGCTGGGATGTCGCCTTGAGTCTAGCACTGGTGGGTGTCGGGCTTAGACGAACCCGGAGGAGAGCTGAGATCTCTAGGGGTGGATTACAACTGGAGATTGGATGCTGCTCGAGAGCGAGACTTCATGACACCCGCCTGGAGTTAAACACTGACGGATATCGGGGCCAGACAAACTCGGTGAGGGGTTATCTCTCTTTGAGTTTCGAAAGGGACAAGCGACTTTATTCAGATGGCAGTACACCTGTCAAACAAATTATCAGCCTTAAAAAAAGATCTCCCGCAGGGATCTGGATTTCATCGGTGAAAATTAAGCAATTAGACGTGAGCCACGTTATACCTAAGGCGACGGTGGGGGGTCTGGAATAGCTCACTCACATGAAATATAATCTAGTCAATTTAATCTTGTACAGTAAGCAATACATCGAGCGTCTTTTCGCCTGAAATCGCAATTGCAGGGCGGCCGGACATGAGGCAATCTTTACGCTCAATGTTTCAGTAAATTTGTGGTGAAGTCTGCTTACCGTAAACCTGTCAAGTGGTGGGCGGTCAGGTTGAACCATATTAAATATGTCAAACGTCATCATAGGCCATAGCCATAGTCACAACCGCTGACCATTAAAACTTCGATACGTTCTTGTTCACTTAGACTAATCATATCCAAAAAAGTAAATGAAGTAAATTAACAAACACACTGATGTTTTAATTCACCAACAGAAATGCTTCCAGTGCGGAGGATCGGGTTAATAATTTTGTCAAAACTGATTTTCTGGGTGAAAGTATTAAAGTGTAGCCTGTGTTGCGCTTAAATAAATTCCATGTCTAACATGGACCAATATTTTGGGCTTTTTTGGTCAGAGATAAAAGTACTTGAATAGCCTTTATTTTACTTCATTTATTTTTATCAAAAGTGGATTGTTCTCATTCTTGTCGAAAGTAACTTAAAAATAATCAACACTATCAAAAAGTACGCTGAAAAGGTTGTCGCTCTACAAAAAGAGGGTGCTTTAAAAATGTTGGTGATTCCACCAAATAGTCGCAAATAATCTGTTATGCAATCCCGCAAATTTTGAGTCCGGTGCCTCTCTCGGTTTAAAATTTATGGCCTTGTTGCGTTATTTATGCGCAACCCTGTATACACAAATATGTACGTATTCATCAACCTGAGATTGTAGATATGGACAAGGACGACATATTCACAAAAGAAAGTAAATGTGTTGATAATAGATTAATACTCGAAAAATTATAATTTTAGTGAACATAAATTTCAAAATATATAATTAACTAAACGCTGTTGATTAAGAAGAGATGGCGTAGACAACAATTTAAATAACAAATGCTGCACTGAGTTATGTAATTCCTTTTTACAAATACTCTATTGATATAAAATTCCTTCATTCTAGAGTTTTTCATGTTTATCCCCAAAGAAAGCTGTTAATAGGCACACTAGAATTTCTAGCGAGCCTTATTAGGATAGTAGGGTAAAGCAATTGTTGGCACTTTAAGCAAGATGTTTTTACAAAAAACAGTCTTATGAACACATTTTCAATTTTGCCTATTATGCTAGTTAATCTGAAGTTCTTCTTATGAAATTGTGTAACCGAAATATTCCAAAATTAGTTAAATGTTACAGATGAATAGAAAATTAGGTCTTGGGAAACGGGTATAGCTACTGACATAGTAATTATAGTAGTTGACATGAGTATGTATGTACAGTGATTTACACTACTCTGTCTCTGTTTTATAAGCGGATTAATAAAAGACGGAAATGAAGCAAAAAAGTATTTTATTGATGCAAAACGGAAAACAAATATTTATTGAAAGTAACTGTTACCTAATTTTAAATTTATGTGCCAAAACAATTGTATCTTGTATATAAAAAATATTGTGCTGAAATAAATAAAGCAAGTTTTTTTTAATGAACACTATACTCTATAGTATAATTAAATATTGCACCGAATTTTCTCAAGTGCAGGCATTCCGAAAAAAACCTGAGATTGCATTTTTGTCTCTAATCATCTGCTTCCTAATGAGGTAGTTGAAATGACAACGCCGCCCACAAGAGCGGCATTTATTCCTTGAAAAATATAGAAAAATTTAATAAGCATATGAAAGAGGGTCCCTGATTGATATCTCTAGGTTCTAAAATCTTACTTTTATTTTAAAATGTTCTTATTTTCTACTTTTACAAAAAGCACTTTTTTACCTCTATCAACTGCAGCCATTTCTTTGGGTTTATCAATTGGTAAAAACAGTATATTGGTATTCTTCGTATCACAAACCTGTTTTTTATCACAGCCTTTTTTGCTTGCAGTCTTATTGTCATCGATCTTCTGGGTTTTCCTGAAGATACTCACACTGTCAGTGGAAGTTTTCTTATAATTTGTAGTAATAACTTTGTCTTGTATTTTTGATATTTTTGGAACATTTTCTGCTACCTCTGGATCACATTCTTCATTACTCACAGCAAAACCTTCAAGTCTAGTTGCAACAGGCACAACGATTTCATTACAAATTATGGCTTTCATGGTAGTTTTATTGTCATCGATCTTTTGAGTTTTGTCGAAGATACACACCACCCTTCTAGTAAAAGTATTCTTGTAATTCACATCAGAAACCACTTTGTCATCTGTATTAGATTTTACTGGAAAAAATATACAATTCCTCTAGATAACATGTTTCACTACTGACACCAGAAACGTTATTTTGAGTTTCAGCAGGCACAATGATTTCATCGCGAATGATGTTAATTCTACCTGCAATGTCAATCTCTCTTTCTGTGTTACCGATAAATTCTTTGGCGTTTTCTACCCACTTCTCTACTTCACTCCCATTATTTACACAAGCATTGTTTTCCCAATTGAAGACGTTATTGAGCGGTTTTTCGTTATTTAGTGATTCACCATTCAATTCAGCGTTAAAAGCAGTTTTTGCTAAGAAGTCAAGTACATTTCTGAAACCTTTCATGGCTAAGACTTTTTTACCTTGAGGACAAAGTTGAAAGTTTGTTTCGTCGCCATTGAATATCCTTGACGAATCTTCTAATATATATGTCTGTCCTTCGCCGATGAGAAAATCTTCAACGCTTTTGAACCAACACTCAATGTTAGTTTTGCTTACTACAGAGCTTGCCTTTGTAACCCCCTCTGAAGTACGCATTGAAAGACTTGGATGACGTCCCAAAAAAGCGATAAACCAGCCTTTGCCAGGATGATTATTTTTAAATGAATTTGTTCTGGGGATTTTTCTAGAAACTGCTGAACACTTACAGTGATATCCTCTTCCCTACGATAAAACCCTTTTGTTTGACAAGATTCTATCCAAAATACGAGGGTATTCTCTTCATCAGGTGTCAAAAATAGAACCGGCCCGCGTAAAATTTTTGCAACATTATGGCTCAAACGAAATACGTGCTTGGAACGTTATATATCAATTTTTTTTGTTGACATTCCGTCTCTTATAGCAAACAGCGCCCTCTGAACATCTTCCTCTGTGTACAATTTTCTTTTACTTCGTATCTTTTTGAAATTCGGATATTTTAAAAAATCGTCTGAATTAAAATTTATATCAGGACATAGTTACTGACACCAGCGAAAATAGTTATTGGCATTACATAAAACAGACATTGGCACCAATATACAAATACTATTTTATCACCAAAATATTTAATAATAATGTGTCAACAATTGTCTGGTGAATGCTGTAAATTTCATTACGTCTATCTGACCCATCTTAGTAATAACAAGATACAAATTGAATGTAAACAATTGAATTTTTGAAAAGTGCTGCGAGGATAGTTATGGACGCCAAGTGTCAATAACTGCATTCAACACATTTTTTTAGCTTACAGTAGTTGACACCATGCAAAATTATTTAAAACAACCACATGTTAATCCAATCGGCACGCAATATCATCGTACGTTTACCAAAGAAAGCTTAAACATCGATGGCAATGTAATATAATACAGGACGCTATTCCAACAACTCAACATACATGCTAACTGTTATGAAAACGTTAAAGTTAAAAGCAACTCGAAACAGCACTATACACTGCTAACTACAAACGCCATTATAGTCTCAGGTTACCAACCTTAACAAAAGAAAATACGTACGAACACATCTTAATAGTTACTCTATATATTTCTGTTTTTAAACTATCCCACAGAATAACACTGCTTGTTAACTGGATATTTACAACAAGGGTGCCTATAACTGTACAGATGTCAACAATTTATCCTAATATGAAAATTTTACACCCCAGTAGCATTAGAAATTGGCAAAGAGGACCTGTGAAAATATGTAAAATGCCTTGAGGTTAATCCAATTGAGAAACTTTATCACAACGTGAGGCTGCAAATAGGTGTAGCATTCATAAGGAACCATCTTAGGATGCTGCTCGAAGGAAACTTGGACGGTCATTAATATTTAGAGTTGAACAAGAGAAAGACTTCGTGAAAAGTATATATCGTTTGGTAGAAGTTGGTTGACATCAAGAATGTTGCTCTTCCAAACATGTACTTTTTGTGAAAAAATAATATTCCCTACAGATTTAGTAACAAGACCCCCATCGCAGGTAATAAGTGGCTAAAGTTGCTTCGTCAGAGGCACCCACAATTACACACCGTGAACTACAAATGTTGAATCACGCACGGGGCGATAAATAAATATACGTTATCAGCAACGTTTTCACTAAAGTCGGGGCTTTACTACAAAGTCGAAAGATAAAAAATAATCCAGAGTGCTTATGCAGTATAAATTAGAAGATTGTCACATATATTTACATCACCAACCCGTATTGGCAGTAAAGCGTGCGAAGAGGTTTCACCAAAGGTCAAAGAAGCAGAAGAAATAGTCAATCGGGGCTAAATCCAGAGAATAGGGCGAATGAGGGAGCAATTAGTTGCCCAATTTATGCAATTTCGCCATGGAGACTCCACATGTGTGCACCCTTGCATTGTCTTGGTGGAAAATAACTTTTTTCTTGGCTAAATGCGATCGTTTTTCTTCAAATCGTCATTGAATCGATCCTATAAGTTGGTATAATATTCGCCATTGATTGTTCTTCCCTTTTGAAGGTAATCAATGTGCATTATACCACGTGCATCCAAAAAAAAAAAACGGTCGCCATGACTTTATTGGCTGACAACCCACCTTGGCCTTCTTTGGCGCCAATTTACACGGAGAGGCCCAGTGTTTTGACTGGTGCTTGGTCTCTGGTGTGTTGTGGTGAATCAACGTTTCGTCCAGGGTTACGAATCGGCGCAAAAATTCATCCCTATTGCGGTTGAACAACGCTAAACACTCCTTCGAAGTTGTCACACGATTGCGTTTGTGGTCGATTGTGAGCAAACGCGGCACCCATCTTGCGGATAGCTTTCTCATACCCAAGTGATCATGCAAAATCGAAACCACTGAGCTATGTGATATGCCTATGGCTTCCACATTCTTCCCCACTTTCAATCTCCGATCGGCCAACACCATATCGTGCATTTTTTCAATTACTTTGGGTGTATCGAACACAACTGGCCGTCCAGAACGTTCGGTGTCATTTGTGTTTGTACTGCCGCAACGAAATTCAGTAAACCACTTCTTTTACCATGGAAGTTAATGTTGCAGAGTCACCATAATATTTATTAAGCTTAGCCTTGGTTTAAGTGATGTTTTTTTTTTCGTAAAAATAATTTTGGTGAGCACACGAAATTCACTTTTTTCCATTTTCGTTATAACTCAAGAGGTTGTCTGCTTTAAATGGTTGTCTAACACAAACTAAATGACGCAGCTTCTTCGAAATTTGACAGTAGTCGACTGACAGATGCTTGTTGACAGGAGCAGTGTTGCCCTTCCTGTGAAGAGACGGGAAATTAAAAATGTCACGGACTTATTGACCCGCTCTCGTATATATATATATATATATATATATATATATATATATATATATATATATATATATATATATATATATATATATATATATATATATATATATATATATATATATATATATATATATATATATATATATATATATATATATATATATATATGTCAATGCAACGCGAGAAAATTAAATCGACAAGGCCTTTTTGCAAAGTAGTAATAAACAGAAAAATACATACACAAAAGACAATAAACACAAAAATTTGGTTCAACGAAAATAAGAGACTCAATACAACACTTACATCGGAAGATTTTAGTAATTATTTTTGCAATTTTTAGGAAGCCTGAGACAGCACTACCCAACGGTTAAAACTACGTTGAGGCGCCAGTGAGACAGCTTTTTCAGGACACTACAAATATAATTGGAATGTTGTAATACACAAGCATAACTTTTTACAAGAATGAAACGTACGAAATAATTAAGATTATAAAATTAAACTGACATATCTTTTGAAACGTTAACTGCAAAATCATTTTGTAATTGTTTAAAAACCTATATTTGAGAGGTCACGGTTAAAACTATTTCTCTTTTAAATTCGTGCAGTCTTATGACGACTTGTTATTTTACTTCCACATCGTCAATACGTGTGAAAGTATGGCATGAGCGACAAAAATTTCAATTTTGTTTTCGCTGGGAAGTAGCCACGATAACTTTAGAAAGAATTGCGATACCGTCTTCAAATTTGGTATACAGCTAGCACCCAGTAAGCGAACCGTTCGAATTGCTTTTGGATAAAATCGCTCCAGGAGTTAGGGTATGAATGGGGAGTGATTTGGTGAAAATTGTTTGTGATTTTTGAGTCATTTTTGGTTAAAACTCGAGTAATATAACTTTTCAGTGTTTCTTTATCTCCTATTCTCTGCTGAAATTAGATAAGAGGTTGAATGTGCGGGGGTGGAATATCGGTGACAGAAATTTCGATTTTTTTTTCGCTATAATGGCGTAAAAAGTCTAAAAACCCATAGAAAACTTGATTTTAGAACATTTTTTGTTTTGTCGGCCTGTACGTGAGATATCGTCTTCAAATTTGGTATACGGCTAGCACCCAGTAAACGAATCGTTCGGATTGTTTTTGAGTAAAATGGCTCCAGGGGTTAGGGGAGGAATAGGGCCTGATTTGGTGAAAATTTAACTTTTTTCGTTAAAACTCGAGTAATATAACGTTTCAGTGTTTCTTTATCTGGTACTCTGTGCTGAATTTAAGTTATGGGTTGAATGTGTGGGTGAGGAATATCGGTGACAGAAATTTCGAATTTGTTTTGCTAAAATGGCGTAAAACGTCTCAAAACATATACAAAACTTGATTCTGGAGCGATTTTTTTTTCTGTTGGGCCTGTACGTCTGTCTGTTTGTAGGCGCAATAACCTTCGAACGAATTGAGATATCATCTTCAAATTTGGTATTTAGTTAGCACCCGACAAGGGAACGCTTATAATTGTTTTTGGGTAAGATCGCCTAAAGGGCTAGATAGATGAGGGGTGATTTGGTAAAAAATGACTTTTTTTGTTAAAACTCGAGTAATATAACGCTTCAAAGGTTTATGGGTACAGGAATACGAATAGTTTCTTTGTCGTCTAGTCATGGACTCTAAATTCATTTCTAAAGGAAGTAGATATCACAGCTACGTGGAAGTTAGGATTCAGTTTCAGCACTATTTTGAATGTGATACATTTCCAGGAAATTTCCCTTTTTTAATTTTCTTTCAATATCTAGGATTTTTGTGTTTTGATAATTTATTGAATGTGTAGTAGACCTACAATGCTCTGCTAATGCACTTTCTTTATGTGATCCTTGTATCACTAAGGTGTTGCATTAGTAATTTTTTTCAACTGTTACTATATACCAACTCACTAGAAAAGCACGGAATTTGTTTCTTTGTTTTTGTCAGCTTTGTCTTTTAATTTCGTAAAAAGATTTTTTTACTGCGAATCTGTTATTTATAGCTACTTTTTTGTTTTTTCATCTCTTAATACGTTAACTATGTCATTCGCGAGATTATTGATATGATGACCTACACAGTCAGATTCTCGGGTACACATTTTTAATAAATATATTTAATAGCAGTTGTAAAATTTGTTGTTTTAATATGGATGACAAATTCTTGTTACTCTACTTTTCATATTTGTGATTTAATATATTTTTTGGTCGTTAGATTCCCAATGTATGTAGCGGTTTGAACAAATTAACTTCTTGTACTAGTCCAATATCATTTTATTTTTAGCTATTCTAATTAATTTGGTGTCTAGAAATGATACACTGTTTCCCCTTGCATTGTAAATTGGATGTGTTTGTTAAGACCGTTTAATTTCTGTAACGTGTTTTTTAATTGATCATGTGGTAGAGCAGGTATTATGTAATACTGCAAGTATTGCGTCGGCGACGAATATTTCAAAAAAAAATTTCCGCTTAAATGTCGCAAAAATTGCCAAAACATATAAAAAAACATGATTTGGGAACGAACTTTTGTTGTCTGTCGGTCTGCATGTCTGTCTGTTTGTAGCGCCGATAACTTTAGAACGAATTGAGATATCCCTTTCAAATTTGGTATACAGTTAGCACCCAACAAAGGAACGGTTGGGTTGTTTTTTAAGTAAAATCGCTCGAGGGGGTAGGGGATAAATAGTTGTAATTGGTTGTTATCTGGTTTTTGGTGTTTTCTGTTGTGAATGTGTGTAGCTACGTTTGTTTGTATCTGCGTGTGTGGATTTTATCTAATGCTGTTATATGTTCCTTGAATCTTGTTTCTATTGGTTTTCTGTCATTCATATATATTTTTTATTGCACTTGTTACATTCTATTTGTATAATCCGTTTAATTTGTGTGGGTTATGTTCTTGTTTTTTAATTATTTTGTTTAATATTTTGTTATTCGTTTTGTAACTCATTTTTAAGTGATATTGTTTGAATGTTTGAGTTATTTTTTGATGTGGTGGTTATAAGTGAATGCTGTGTATGTATTTGTTTCTGGTGTTTTGTTTTCAGTTTTGTTGATTTGTTTGTTTTTGATTTCTCTTACTAGCTTTCCTATTGTTTTCTTGTTGTATCCATTTCTTTGTGTTATTTATATTATGATGTTGTATTCCTTTTCTCGTTCGTCATTATGGAGTGGCACATTTAGGATGCTGTTTATTAAGTATGTGTATGTGGCCATTTTGTGTGTGACTGGGTGTATTGAGTGTTTACGTATAGTGGTGTCTGTTTGCGTAGGTTTTCTGTATATTTTGTATTTAATCTGATTTTCTTTCCTGATTTGTGTTAAGTCTAGGAAGTTTGTGGTGTTGGTTGATTCTTTTTCTATTGTAAATTTTATGTTGTTGTTGATTTGGTTTTCTGATTGTCATATATTATTAATATATCATCGAGTATTCCATCCATTTAATGTTTGGTGAGGGTGTTGATTTTATCTTCTAACTGTTGTATGTATATTTGTGTCATGATGCTTGATAGTGGAGAGCCCATTGGTAGTCCGTCTTCTTATATGTAGTATTCTTCGTTGAATTCAAAGTAATTTGGTTTCAATATGATATGTAACACTTCGTTGATTTGTTGTTTTTTGTTGTTATTTTGCATTTTATTTTCGATTATATTTGTGGTTTCGTTAATTGATATATTGGTGTACATATTTGTTATGTCCAATGAGGCAAGTCTTGTGTTTTTGCTTGTGTTCATGTTTTCTAATTTATGCACTAGTTTGATGGAGTTTTTTTATGTTAAAGTTGTTTCCTAGTTGTAATTCTTGTTTTACTACTTGGTTTATCTCTTTTGCTATTTTGTATGATGGTGCATCTTTGAAGTTGATGAGTGTTCTTAGTGGGTATCCCGTTTTGTGTATTTTTATTATTGCTGTCATTGGTGGTGCTTAAGGGTTGTTATAATAATGTGTTGTTTTTTGGTTGAATATTGTCTTGTGTTTTTTATGATGTTTAGTATTTGATTTTGGAATTGTTTCGTTGGGTTTTGTTCAGTTTCTTGCATTTGTTTTTTGAGATAAATGTGTTTGTTTTTTCTATAATTTTATTTCTCTCTCAGGGCTCGTCCGCGACTTTGCCGCCCCGAAAACACTCCAGCCTTCAGCTTATTGTTTCCAGCTGGTTTTTCAGTGGTTCTAAGTTTGCGGTATCTATTGAGTTTATTGCTTGTTGTGTGTCCACTATTAGGTTCTCTATTTTAGATTTCCTTGTATCTGAAAAGTTGATCTTTATGTTGTTTTCTATGAATTAATTTTCCTCTTTTGTGAATTTTGTGTCTGTTATGTTTATGAATATATCCTGAAATATGTGGTGTGTTCCATAAGAGTGTCGTTTGGGAGGACCAACGGGTATTTTTAACCATATTTCTTCATTTGACTTTTTAACATTTTCCATGTAAGATTTAGAAGCATTGGCATTTTTTCTTAAAATAAGGTAGTTACCTACTCTCATTTATTGTAGCTAGTATGCACAGTTGTCATGAAAAATGGTTGTGAAAATTTGAACTCCTTGTCTAAATTTCTCAAAAATAACCAAATTAATTGCTGATGGTTAAAAATATCCGTGGATAGATTGAATACGTTTGTACCAAGATCTCGTTTTTCTTTAAAACGTGTGGATAACCTTTGAGTCTCAAAATATAATTTTCAGCAAACATTTTTTATTGCTGATTTTAATCAAGATAAATCACTAAAAGAAAATTTGTTTTTAAAAAACTGGTTTGATTAGGCTGACTTAAATGAAATCATCCAGGCCATCTTCAGGGTCTGTTTAAATTTAAAGTATTAATTTTAGTAACATACCGTACCGATAGTGTACAATTCTTATGAAAATTCACTGCTATAACGGACTTACTGCGTCTCGAATTTTTTATGTGGTACTTGTACAGTGCATTACTTTTCCTATTGAGTTTAGCTACTATTACTTCTTTAATAAGATGTCCTTGCAATATTCTGAAAGTAATACTTATGAAATTTGTATGAAATTGGATGTCGCAGAAACCAATAAGGATAAAGTCCTTCGGGATGCCAAGGGCTTACGGTTGCTTTCTGCCAAATTAAAATAAACAGGTTTCACTTTACTTTTATTCTGCATCTGTGCCGTTTTCTATATACGAGAGCTTACTTTCAGAAAAACCAGCAGCAAAACACAAAATAAGAGTATTAGTTATTATAGAGTGTGTCCCAAACTGGATGGGAATGTATTGCTATCTCCGTTATTATTAGAGATAGGAAGAAGGTTAAATTAGAAATGTTTTGTACAATTTCCTGCTCATTCCAAATTTGTTGTATTTTGATCTGCCTCTTTTCGTTTTCGAGTTGTTTTGAAAAAACAAAAATTTGTCGATTTCTTTTTTCTTCAATATCTAAGTAGGCGTTGATCTGACATGTCTAAGATTTGCACATTATTGGGACACTTTTTACAGTATAATCTTTTTGTGCTATTCTGAGCTTTGGATTGTCATTTGATTTTGAGCTACATGTATCAACGTTTGTTTTTATTATGGCAGCCATATTGGATTTTTTACTCATGTGATAGCCTGTGAAAAGAGCTTTCCAATTATGTACAACATATATACATAGAAATATTGTAATTGCACTGACAATTTTGAGAAAAACCGTTTTGAGGATAGTAGGCTATGAAATCCAATACCAGAAAACAAATGACAAAAAAAAGTGTTCAAAAAGCAGTAGGCCATGGAGTCTAACAATAGATTTCTACTTTTAACATAATTTTCCGTAACGATTCACGTTAAAAAAAAATAGCAACTTTGAGCACACCAAAGAATCGGCCCATTATTACAAATGATATTTTACATTAAAACATTATCCTACAAATTTTTATAATTATAGGTAAACCTAGTAAATAACTAAATTTACTAACGGAACTAGGAAGACACCTTTGAAAATTGTTTGATGTTTAAACGTGTCAACTGAAAAACAACAGAAGAAAGGCTGCTATGGATATAACACTATCGCGACAATTAAGAATACTGTCGTTCTTAATTATCTGAACAATTTGACCCTTCAAATTGTTGTACACCTATTTAACACGTTGCTTAAAATTTCGTACTAAATCGTTTCTTTCCTGTTTATTTTAAATATTATTCAACACAATGTTCAGTATTGAAAAATATTTTGACATGTTGGAATGTTATGTTCGTTCTAACCTAAATACTGAGGTAGCTGGAAATTAATATCAAAACAGCTACCCAGAAAGACGACAACCAAACACCCAATATTTCGCAGGATAGTGACTAATCTATTGAACGCCGGTAGCTTCCACGCAAATAAACTACCAATGCCTAGAAGTGACTTAAGTAATGCCGTCTTAGAGGTATCAAACGAAAACCCTCCGCAATAAGTTCGGTTTTATGATGAACAAATTGACGTTCAAAAAAGTACGGTACACCGTGTACTAAAGCAAAGTCATTACCATCCATACAAACCTACAATCGTACAAGGCGTAAATGTTGACGATTACCCTAAGCGATTTCAATTCTGGAGATGGTATCAAGGACAATGTCAGCAAGATGAAAATTTTCATTTGAAAATAATATGGACTGATGAATCCAGATTTACAAATTGTGGTGTGTACAATCGCCATCATAGGCATTATTGGGCAAATGAAAATCCCCATCTAAAGTAAGAAAGACAGATTTGGTATTAATGTTTGGTGCGGCTTATTAGGTAGAAAACTGTTCTTTTTATTTGTAGATTAGACAGTTAATTTTTTTTTAAATCAATGAACTTCATTGTTGGTCCGTTGTTTTTTCAAAATAATTTAACTGGGGAAAGGTATCTTAATCTATTGTCCAGCTCACAATGCTAGGATCGTCAAAGAATTTTTGTACCAAAATTTTAATAATCGTGTCATTTGTAACAATGGGCCGGTTCATTGGTGTGCTTGAAGTCCTGATATAATACCCATGGATTTTTATTTTTGGGGTACTCTGAAGAATGATGTGGATAAATTCGATCCACCACAAAATATCAATGAATTACGAAACAGAATCACGGAATATAATCATATTACCCTCACCAGAGTTTGCAGGCATGTTTCAAAAAGGTGTATAAAGTGGATTCAACAAAACGGTGGCCATATTGAACAATTTTCTATTTAGTGTATTTTTAAGTTTCTATTTTATTATTTATTGAGTTCCGTTTCTAATTGTGTTGTTTTGCGGAGTTTAAGTTTCTATTTGTTATTGCCGGGTTTCGCTACTAGACCGTTTCACATAATATTACCTAGCATTACCTAATTAAGTATTGTTAATTTAATTACCATATTTTTTTTATCGTGAATTATTACGGAAAATTATGTTAAAAGTAGAAGTCTATTGTTAGACTCCATGACCTACTGCTTATTGAACACTTTGTTTTGTCATTTGTTTTCTGGTATTGGATTTCATAGCCTACTATCCTCAAAACGGTTTTTCTCAAAATTTTCAGTGCAATTACAAGATTTCTCAAGCGTGTTGTACATCATTGGAAATCGCTTTTCACATGCTATAACATGAGCAAAAAATGCAATATGGCTGCCATAATGAAAACAAACGTTGATACCTGTAGCTCAAAAACAAATGATAATGTTAAGTTGAGAATAGCATAAAAAGATTACTCTGTAAAAAGTGTCCTGATAATATGCAAGTCTTAGACATGTCAGATCAACGCCTACTTAGATATTGAAGAAAAAAGAAATCGAATTTTTTTTAAATAACTCGAAAAAGAAAAGAGGCAGGACAAAATACAAGTCATATTTGGAACGAGCATGAAATTCTACAAAAGATTTCTAATTTAACCGTGTCCCTATCTCTAATAATAACGGAGATAGCAATACATTCCTATCCAGTTTGGGACACACTGTATATGTGATGATGCTAAATTAAGTGTCCAGTTCTACAAACCAAGTTAGGAACTCTCTTTATTGTCTTTTAGCATAAATATTATTGTACGGCATAACAATTATTGCACTAAAATAAAATATACACTTTGCACTTAAAGTATATATAAACTGCATCCACAAAATCTGGAACAAATTGATTATTTTAACACCCGATGGATCGCGGAGTTTTTCCAAAGCTTGTGTACAATTTTGCTTCAATTTTTCTTTGACTTAAATCTGCATTAGCTTCATTGCAAAGACGACATACCTTTTTTGAGTTGTCATTTCGTCCTCAAATCAAATAAATAATTTGGTATGCGTTTTTTTTTTCACCTAATATTTAAATGGGTTTTTCTAGACAGTTAATAATTAAACTGACTATTAATTATACATTTGTTTAGGTGTTTTAAGTAATAGGATATCATCCAATTCAGAGATGCTTGTGTACTGTATTAAATAATATACAAGGTGAGGATTTTAAACTGTTACAATCAGATATCTGAAAAACCGCTAGGATTATTTTACTGTAGTAGTAGGCTGGAGGACAATTTTGAAATATTTTTGATATTCACCTCTTACGTTCATTTTGACGGGCCGGTGTCACGTTTCAAATGGAATTTACCCGCTAAGAACTGCGTATGTACGTATAAAATCGTTGCATTTGCTCTACTGGTTACATACCTATGCATTTTCTAGCAAATCGAATTTGGCCACATTTTTTCTGGAGGCCACACCTAAATGGGAAGATATACAATGATTTTTTAAGGTACAATTTACCTCAACTTCTAAATAACGCAAAAAATCAACAAAAAGAAGTGTGGTTTTAGCAAGATCAAGCTCCGCCGCACTTTACCCGCTAAGTCAGAGACACTTCAAATGTTTGGAGACAGATGGGTTGGTCGTGGCGGCCCGGTAAGCTGGCTCCCAATATCTTCTGATTTCACGCCTTTAGATTTTTTTGGGATTTGTAAAAGTGAAAGTTATGGCTATAACACCAACCCCGTCAGAAAATATGAGAGAGTGAATTAGACAGTCATGTACGTCAGTAAGCCCCGAAATGTTGAATCATGTGCGCTACTCTTGCCAAAGAAGAATATTTAAATGTTTGCAAGTGAATGGAGGACATTTCAAACACCTTTTAGAACACAAACGTAGTTAAACAGGGCATTTCATGCTAATTCTTACTTTATTAGTATGTATTGGAAAAGTGATAAGTATGTAACCAGTAGAGCAAATGCAACGATTTTCTACGTACATACGCAATTCTTCACGGAGAATCGATTTAAAAAAAACACCAATCCATTTGACATTGCACCGGCTCCTCAAAATGAGATGTGGTAAATATCAAAAACATTTCGAAATGTGTGCCTCAGCCTTCTTATCACATCACCAAATTTTTAGTAAAACACTCCAAGCAGTTTTTCAGATATCCAATTTTAAGACTTTAAAATCGTCACCCTGTATATTTGACATCTGTTTTCTGCAACACAGTAGTAAAATTTCTGTTTATTGACCATGTCAAAATTAAAGTTAAAGCGAGCTTCAAAAGCATGACTTATCATGAGCAAATTTGACTAAGCCAAATATTTTGTGGCCATCCTTATAAAAAACGATATATCTACAGATTTCACTTTTTTCATTTTTCTTATTTGTTTTCAGAAACAAACGAAATAACGATTAAACTCGCATTAACATTACCTTTCATTCTAAGTAAAAACGTATGGAGCATTTTATTTAAAACAAAAAAGGTGGCAGCTGTTCTGAGAAAACTGTACATCTGATAACAACGCTGACGCAAAATTCAGTTTTTTTCCTGTTTAAAACCACACCATATACCATTTGGCTCAAATCGAATCTACTTGTCTCCAATTATGGATTAGTTCCAAACTTTGCGTAAGTGTATATAAATTAAAGCTTAAGCAACCGTTTACTTCCGAAGGGTGGAGTGGGTCGATGTTTGATCGGAAAAAGGGGTGTAACTCTAGCTCCACCACTTTGCTTGGAATTTATAATATTTGGAGGGGAAGTGGAAGCCCCACATTGGCGAAGGGAACTGTAGCGCACCACCCTGCTAAAGTAGGATATACCTAGGAAAGATAGTCAATATATATATATATATATATATATATATATATATATATATATATATATATATATATATATATATATATATATATATATATATATATATATATATATATATATATGGATAGATAGATAGTCAGATTTTACTGAGGTTTACCAGGAAAATTTGCGAAAACAAAAGATATACTTCAGTTTGAAACAAATATTGATTTATATTAAACAAACATGTATAAAAAATTATATACAAATTGTGAGAAGAAAATGACAATATAAAATTTGTAATTTATAATATATTCTCATCAGGGCTGACTGTTATACAGTGTGTGGAAACAAATGAAGACGGATAAACTGAGGCTTACCAGGGAACTTGCGAAAACAGGAATGATATAAATCAGTTTAAAATAAATATTGATTTATATGGAACAAACATATATAACAAACTATATACAAATTGTGGGAAGAAAATAAAAATAGATTTGTAACTTAAAATATGTTCAAACCAGAGCTGACTATTATACAAAGTGTGTGAAAACAAATGAAGATGGAGATACCGAATTATTGTTTCAGTTTTTGTTCAAACACGCAGTTTTCTGTAAAATCTAGTCGAATGTTACTCTTGTTTCTAGATTCGGTCCCAAATTTTTAGGAAAGGTTTTACTTTATGAAGGTGACAAACAGGAAACGATATTTTACACTATCCTAACACTTGGGCCACACCTGGGGCACCAATGAGTGCTAAAATATCGGAGAATACATGTAGCCCTCCAAAATCCAAGTTATTTCGACCGGTGTGACTACGTTGAGGGATTCTATTAGACAACTTTAACTTAAAGGTTGAAGTCACAATGATAAGACATTGTTATTTATTACTATATGATATTACGGAATACAGCTAGAAATGAGAGGTAACCTAAATGGTATTAACTTTATCGGTTATTTGATGCGTGTCTGGACAAATTAAAAGAAACAAAAATACAGTAGGGCCGATAAAACTTTATCAGTTCTTTCAAGAAAAGCACTAATGGTAGGGACACCTGTATATATGATATATTAAAAAGACAAATTTTGGCAAATAAAATTAGTTTGGATATTTTAAGCAACTTTCAGGACAGCTATGGATCGTTTTTCAAAAATAAATCAGACTGTGTAAATATAAAACTTAAATAAAAAAATAAAAAAACGTATTTGTCACCAAAAATAATTATGATCTCCCTAAATAAATTGAACTGGCTGCTAAGCTAGCTTATATTTGATGTAAAATATGTCCCTTTCTTTACTACTACAAGCGTTGAATTCTTTATTTTACTTATTGTCTTCATTAAAATTTTAGGATCGAAAATTTTGCAATTTACACATTTTAACCGGGCTTTGTCGCTGTGATAGCATTCGGATGTATGTGTTATTTACTTCTGTATGAATAAAAATATGTTTTATATAGCTTTTTTGATTTTATACAGGTATCTTTAGAATATTAGGCAATTAAAAATAACAATGATGAAAATTGTCATAGCTTGTTTGACGGAAGCGAAATTATATTTTATTGGAACGAAACGGGAATTTTGTTACATAAACACATTATCTTTGAACAGATAATTAAATCTGATTGTAAATTTATTATAGTGTATAGCAATAGAGAGCTAATAGAAGCCTTTTAATTGATTAAGGAGATTTCAGAAAATGATTACCATGCATTGTAGCCATAATTATTTTAAACCTTCTTTTATTTATTATTAACTAGCTTGAATAAAGTAACAAGCAATGGATCAGTAAGCTTACCCCAACGTCGTTTTCTATTTGCAGGTTTCCGCTACAAGTGGAGTCTGGTTTGCTGGAGGTAGTTTCTCCATCCCCCGCTTACTATCCCAACTTTGATAAACTAAGGATAACTCTTGGGGATTCCCCTGAGAGGGTCAGATGGAGATCTAAGCAGAATCTGGACTTCGCTTTTCTCATGTCCTACTCCCAGCCCAAGGGTAAGTAAATAGATCAAAGTCGTCTTTCAACTCTTTGTAGACTGTAGAATTCGTCTTAAGCGTACATTTTACTGTTATACGGCAAAATCCCAGCAAAAGCGGCGGCTCCTCTGAAACAGCCAGCAGCATTTTATTGATGTATTTATTTTTATATTACAAATCTTATAACTTATAGGTTTTCAGTGCCTAGTCCATAACAAACAGATATATATATATATATATATATATATATATATATATATATATATATATATATATATATATATATATATATATATATATATATATATATATATCCACTTAAAAAAATTCCTAACGGTATTTTTTGTGTGTATTTATTCAGAAAATTAACAAGTATAAATTGCCTCTATTACAAGTACAAGTTTTCATGTTTTTGTTAGATGCGCTGCATATATATTTGACATAATAAATAAATAAATAAATTATAAATAATTATATTTTATTGACTTCGTGAAGAAAATTTTAGCAAATTGTTAAGGCAATACTTTTAGCAGCGAATAACAATACATTTCTTTAGAATAGTGTTTTGGCATAGTTCGTAGATTTCTTTTGTTCGTGACAAAAACGTTTCTGGTCAGTGAAATTAAATAAATAGTTTTCATCACACAAAAACTTTTAATCTTGTGCTGTCTTCGTTTCCTGGCGTTGTTTAAATAATATTTTCTTGGTTTTTCTTATAATAAAGAATCTGAAGGTATAAGCCTTTGATTTAGCCTTTAAGTGTGTCGATCCTAGATGTATTGACGTTTAGAATTTATTTTTAAATGTTTAGGTACTAGCCTGTATAAAGCCAATTTATGTTCATAAGTGTACTAAAATAATTTTATTTTCAAATAGGCAAAATATTTCTCGATAAAATTCTAAATATTTCCAGAATAATCCAGTCTGGCTCACGTATCTAAGCTATTAACAAAATGGAAGGTAACTGCCAAATTCATAATTGTTCCTTTATTACTCTTTTGGGTAAGTCCGTTAGCCGACTCATTATAACCCATTTTTCTGAAAAAAAAAGTTTCTTTTTCAAACAGATTTGTATTTCTACAACTAATTACTTTGTTATCTGCCGTGGTTTGAAATATATTTATGAAAATTCTCAACCATAACCCACTTGCTATATTCATACGTTTTTATAGCTTTCTTGTAGACTAGTGCCATGTCCAGTTCATCACCAATTTTTTTAGTAGAGGCAGTAGGATGAAGATTAACACAAGCTAACACTTTTATGTCGATATTTTCATCGACAATAAAGGAATCGTTATTTTCAACGTGGTTCATCCTCTGAAGTTTCTCTTCACATTTGGGAAGCATTTTTGTGATTATTGAATAATATTGTTCTGCAATAATGATTCACCTCTCAACAAAACCTGATTAATGCGATTGTTGGATATCTGTCAAATATTTTTTGTTTCCAAGTCATAACTGTTAGACACTTGACATTAGCGACTTTTATAAATTTACATTCACCGAAATATCGTGGGAGTCTCGTTAATTTATAACTACTGTCTTGAGATACCTAGTGAGGACCCGATTCAAAATACTGAGTATTTATGACATTGCCGTTTGAAAAAAAAATACTTTTTGTGGTGGAATTTGTGAATTTTTTGTGCTTGTTAGCATTGCTTGTATAATGAAGAAAAAATATAAAATAATTTTGCCATGTAGGGCAAGTGCGCTGTATTAATTTAACCCAGCGTCACCCGTGTGAAAAAGTTTGTCACCATGGCTTAGGTGGGGACTACTAAGCTCCAGTCTTAAATATAAAAAAAATTCTTGTTTTTTAGCAAATTTTCTTAGAAATAATTCACTAATGAGGACATCCCGACTTTTGAATTTGGAAAAAAATTCTTCCAATGAGCGAGAGCTAGGACCCCTAGAGCTCATACTTGGTTTAAATTTTCATAGGTTATATATATATATATATATATATATATATATATATATATATATATATATATATATATATATATATATATATATATATATATATATATATATATATATTGTAAGTCTATATGAGGGGTGTGTTATTATGTTTATGAAAATGTTTGTTTACAGTTTATATCTTATGGGCGTAAATAATTATTTTTGGAGTGCTTATAATTTTTATGTTGTAAGAAACATAAATGACAGGTTTGTAGTTTAAATATGTAGTTCTTTATGTATGTGGGCGCCTTTTATTCTATGTAATTTCATATATTATGTATTTATTAATTTAATCATGTTATAATATATTTTACTGTAGTATTTCTGGTATTCAAATATTTTGTATTGCCAATATTAACAAAAGAAAATTCAATGGAAATGATACTTAATATACCTTTGCATACAAAGTCCTTTTAGTGAATTTTTATTTAAAAAAATTCACTAATAGAGAGGTATTGATGGTGAGACTTTGCAAAATTTTTCTCAAATGAGCGCGAACTAGGGCCACTAGAACCCATATCCGGGGTCAGTTTCAATTTTTATATGTTTATATATATATATATATATATATATATATATATATATATATATATATATATATATATATATATATATATATATATATATATATATATATATATAACTCTGATAACTCAAAAAATAATTAACCGATTTCAATGAAACTCGGCAAGTGCCCTTTTTTGTTAATGGCTTGGATGAGTTCGTTATCCAGGAAAATCGGACGGGGTTTTCCGGGAAATTTTTGAATTTTCTTTCAAAACAAATTTTTTCTTTGAAAATAACAAAGCTGTTTTAATGAAATTTACTATATATGTTGCCTTGGGAGAGACCTTACTAATTGCCAAAATTCAACTTTCTAAGTTTATAGAAAATTGAGTTATTCAAATGTTAAATTTTCTTTCGAAAAAATTTTTTTCTCCAAAAATTACAAAGTTATTTTAATGAAATTTGGTGGATATCTTACCCTAGACCTTTCTAGGTACCAAAATTAAACTTTCTAAGTTTATAAAAAACTGAGTTATTCAAATTTGAAGCATTTAATAAAAATTCACTACCAAAGCGCACTTGCTGCGTCCAGATTTCTTTATTTTTTCATATGCCCTATTATAAACTAAATTTACCTGTTATCCCTTTCTCAACTTTCCACAGCTATGAAACTCCATCGTCCTAAGGGTTTTTGTCTCTTATTAGGGTTCAAAATTCTTGACACAAATCTCATTACAACACAAAAAATATACATTAATTATTAAGCATGTGTGTAATTAAATGTAGAACATCTGTATATTACTTTTTCTAGCTAACGGCTTCCTCTAATGCCTAGAAGATTTATCTAAGTTATTTCAACCTCCCCTTTGTAGGTTCCTTACTTGAAACCAATCCACTACCGACTATCAAGTCAATAAAACAAATATTTATTATGCTGACCAATATTGTATTGTATTGTAGTGGATCATATACCTGCTCACGTTGCACTATTCTATGAGGGATCTTTAAGATTGAGTAGATTAGCCAAGGGCTAGACTTCGCCATGGGTTTCCATCTTAGCATATCTTAAATTAGCTTGAGTTGTGGATCTTAATTCATTTGTAGTAATTTCTTGTTTTTATTGTATTTGATAAAGGCGGTTAATAATAATAATAATAATAATAATAATAATAATAATAATAATAATAATAATAATAATAATAATAATAATAATAATAATAATAATAATAATAATAATAATAATAATAATAATAATAATAATAATAATAATAATAATAATAATAATAATAAATTATTGACATTTAATTTTAAAACTGATAATAAACATTCCTATCTTGACAGCAATTTTTATTTTATACTAACCCTATATATCAATTATATCTTATGTATATTTTTATCTTACTTTATAAATTCTATCATGAAAATGTTATTAGAAATTTTAAGAGGAACTACAATAGCATATTTTACATATTTTCAAATTCGCATGTTGATGCCATAGTTAACCGCAAGATGCAATATTATTTGAGACCCCTATATCATCAAGAACTTGGATATAAGATACTTCTCTAAAGAAAAATTCACTTCCGTTGTCATTAGTATTCAACTGTGACAAATAACAGTTGTGGGACGTAGCACTTTATGGTATATTATTAATGATATTTTCAGCAAGGTTAACAAAATAATCGTTAAAATGGTCCGCGGATATGGATGCCAATGTGCTCTGTTGGTTCTTTACCTCTGTTTGTAATTTTCCATACAACTCTTTACAGATATTTTGCGTTCTTTATGAAATTTTCATCTGGATGTTTTTTTTATAATCTGCAATTTTTTAGATACTTTGCTTAATGAAACCTTATAACCTCCAGATTAAAAGGGCTAGGATTTTACGCCTGAAAGTCTTGCACAAAGTAGGGTAACTCCCGATCGTGCCGAAGCATGTCTGTGAGCCAAGTAAATTTTTCATTTATGTTTGTTATTGTTTTTAATTTTTCTGCAAAAGCATCAGCAACAGAAGTAATTATCCTTTGAACAAACTGTTCAAATGTATCCTCTATACCTAGGCTAAAGTCGTTCATAAAGTTTCAGTCAATATTTTGTACGGATAAATTTAAGTTAAATGAACTCGTGTCTGTGATGGGACGATAAACTATTCTTTGGGTATACTCATTAGAGATCTTAGCGATCCTGATTTTCTCATATATTCCGAGATGGTCTAATAAGTCCCTAAGTTTAGTATTAAAATTGACAAACATATTGTCTAAGAAATTGTCCTTCCTAGTTAGTACCCCTATCAAGAAAGAGACTCCATAGGGCTCGAAGTTTGCAGGAGTTTCCAGCGACTGTTTATTTATTTTATCGAGCGATACATTAAAGTCGCCAGGAAGTAAACTTTTTTGTTATAGCCTACAGCAATGTCCAGTGCCTCGCAAAGCGCCCCAGAGAAAACCTCTAAATCACCCTTTGGAGGTTTGTAAATCGTGATGACTTTTAAGTTTTGACACAAAACAGCCGAAACTTCAAAAGGACTCTCTTTATTGAGTTTGTTAAATTTTTCCTAGGGAAGAACGAAAGACGCGAGCCTTTTGTGCGAACAAATCGCAACGCCACCATATGCTAGCGTCTCTCTATAGAAGTGAGCTACAAAATTATAGTTTGTTGCTATTGAAACTTGCTATATCGTCATTTAAAAACCAGTGCTCATTTAATAGCCAGAGGTCATCTCATGCTCGTTTACAAATATTGTAAACACATTTACACAAATAGTTAAACATTTGTTCCACTATCTTAAGCGGGACTGCAGTTCACTTGTTCTGGGCCGATTTCCGGTGTATGTGAAAAAGGGATCTTCTGAAAACGAATCTTCTAACAGTTGCACCATATATTTGGATCATACACACTATTTAAGTAGTCAATTGGAAAAGCTACCTTAAACGAAACTTATTTAATTTCGATCATCAAAAATTATCATGAAAAAAGTAAAACCATTTTCCACCGGCGCAAACAAAATTATGAACATATTCGTAACCTAAGAAAACTTAATTTCACAAATGGCAGACACTAACTGCGTGACAATTTGAACAATTCCACAGCGAGCAATTTGAGATCGTGAAAACCGACCAGGGGAAAATGCCACAAAAGCTTAAGGTATATTTCATTTATGACTCGCTACAGAGCTTTTCTCTTTCTCTTTTTCTGGTCACTCGCACATTAATTATTTTGGACGGACTTTCTTAAATAATTTACGACCAGAATGCAGCAGACCCAAATTAAGAGAATGGTACTCTAGATTACAGAGGCACTATATAATTTACTAAGAAGAAAATGTATGACTACTTATGTTTATTAGAATTTATTGGCGTCTGTAAGAAATTTATTTTTATTGCAGGTTTTATAGTTCTGCTAGATAATGTTTTACACACGGTGTCAATAAATTTATTTTACAGCAATTATTGGGAGATAGCGTGCATTATAGTAGTGAATTTTCATAAGAATTGTACACTATTAGTACGGCATAGTACTAAAATTAATACTTTAAATTTAAACAAATCTTAAAGGTTTTAAATAGGCATCCTTTTCAAGAATTTTTTCGAAAGTGTTACCATCTATGACGATCTTGACGCCAAAAACTCAGTTATTATCAAACTAGAAAATTAAGATTTGGTACTATAAGTCTCTTTAAAATTTTCAAAATTCATTAAAGTTACAAAAGCTTTCCAGAAGAAGCCTGAATTCATATTTAGAAAGGGAATGTATCTACCAAATTATAAACGTGCCTATTTGGTTTTAGTCAACCTAATCGAACTGGTTTTTCCAACAAAATAACTTTTATAAAAATACATTTTCTATTAGTGACTTTGTAAAATGAAAATTCACTATAATATCAACAATAAATAAATGTCTGCTAAAAATTATAATTTTAACTCAACGCTTACAAAGCTATCCAGACGTTTTATAAAAATGTGATCTTGGTCCCAACGTATGAAATCTGGACATTATTGTTTCTACCAAATATTAAAGTTAGTGAAACAAAACAAAATGTTACGTGCATCGGGCGGCAATCGAACCTCGGCCGCCCGCGTATTACGCAAGCAAATTCAAATTCAACAAGCTTTGTTATCTAATATAGTTTAAATACAAAAATATGTACAAATTTTAATCAAACATGTTACAATGCTCCATCTTAGACCATGTCGTGTAAATTAATCTAGTAAAATATTCTTATCAGGTAGTTTCCTAATTACTTAATATTATCTATGTTTATTTTATTTACTACTATTATATAGGGAAAAAACGATTATAAATAAAACCCTTGTTTTCGTTTCCGTTTTTTTTATTTTCATCTAACCAAAGATGTTTAATTTGACTATAATATATGAGTTTTATATTAAGAAGAAATGAAGATTAAAGATAACAAACATATGTACTTCTGCTTTGGTCTATTAATTGCTGTATTTAGAAAATGTGGTTATAATAGGCAAGTGCGAGAATTTATTATTATTATTGCTATTATTATTATTTGCTTTTTTTATAACTAATTCAGAAAGAATAATAATCCACGGTAGGGAAGTTTATGTTTTAGGCGAAAATCTATGGTGTTTTGCTTTTACTCTGCAATTTATCTAATCGTGTGGAGTAAAATTTTTCTGCTTGTTCTTTGATTTTATCGCTGATAAGTGGCATGTTAGTAATTTTATGTACTTCGCTAATCCTTGTATATCTAGTTTTATTTAGGATCAATCTCAAGCATATATTTTGATATACCTCTAACTTTTTGGTGTGAGTTTTTGCAGCGCCGCACCAGATGGTTGCTGCATAAGTAAGCGTGGGTCGCATTATTGGCTTGTTTATAATAACTTTATTACTAACAGACACCTTGCTTTTTCTGCTAATTAGGTGATATATTGTTTTCATGGCACCATAAGCTTTTTGGATTGTTTTGTCAATATGATTTTTAAATGTTAGCTTTTCGTCGAGGAAAACACCTTAATTTTTGACTGTATTACTAATTCTAATTGTTTCCGAGTTTAGTTTCATAGGCTGAACTATTTTTTTTCTAATATTTTTTGCTAACTATTATGACCTCGCATTGATTAGAATTTACTTCAATTTTCCCGTTTTGAAAGTACTTAGCCGGGATATTTAGATGCATTTGAATTTGCTTTGATCCAACTATCGGACTAACGGAATGTACGCGAGTTAACACACAGCTTTCCACGATAAGTCACGTAGATCATATCGAGTTACATTACCATGCAGCAGTTCCCATCAACAGATTCTACAAATCATACCGACCATTGCAGATAGTGTCAGCAGTGCAAGTTTGCAAGAAGCTAGATCAGCACGTTCTCGTGAGGACCTGTAACGAACTCTTGTCCGATTACTATATAAAGCTATTGTTTTGTGTAATATTAGCTCAGTTATATTTTAGGCAGTAACTATGTCAGTTTGTTCTTAAGCAATTTAAATAGTTTAATAAATTTAAAAAAAGTACAAGTGTTGTTAACTGGCGCAGTCGGTAGGATCTCTCAGCAACCTAAGGCATATTGGTTCCTTAGTTTTCAATAAAAACAAATCATAAGGTTCCTACTATTACTGTAAGTTGCTTTCCTATATTTTCTCTGTTCTTTTGTCATCTGTATGTGAATATATGTCGGATATTGAGGAATTAATAAGCAGACTTAATCAGTTTCATTTGACAAATACCTTAGAAGTAATTCCTGAAGAAAATAATTTAGAAAATAATATTATAGAACAGGAAGTCCAGAATAATTTAACTCATAATAAAAATAATAGTATTAGTCTTGAACAAAATCAAACTAACTGGCCCAAGCTAACAATATGGCAAACAGCTTTAGTGAATTCTATTTAAAGATTATTTAAAGATGATGCCTGAGTTTAAATGTTGGTAACTTTCTTAAGGCATGCGAACTGATTATAAACACATTTTATAACGCTGAAGATGAAGGGTTATATTTAAATCATTTTTAGTAATTTGATACAATCAAAACTAACCAGTCAAGCTAGTCTTATAATTAGCACAAAATGTATTAATAATTGGCAAGATCTAAGACCAACGAGACGACACTAGTATAGTGAGTGGACATTTAACACTTAAGCAGAAATGTGATGAAGATGCTTTAACCTTTAGTAATAGGTGTGGATACATTGAGCAACTTCTGGTTTCTAATTTAATTTGTAATGAAAACAATCAGCAAATAGTAGAAGTAAAAAGAACAATTTACATATACGTATATATTTAAGAGAGATTTACTCAATCCTTTCGGTACAGTTTTTAAATCAATCAATGTCGATATAGATGCTGATGATGGCGAAAGAATCAACAAAGCCCTTCAATTATTAGCTGATGATCAAAATAGAATGCAAGAGCTATTTGACGAACAAACATCTGCTACGATAGGTGCAATAAACGAATGTAATCAACAGGTTAATACGTTAACTCATAATCAAAAAGAAATTGTCCAGCGAGCACATATCCTTGAACTATTGACTGAAATCTCTAACCTATTTAGCGTCATATAATCAATAATATTAACAACTAAAAATCCTACAACGTTCTCTAAATTAAATACTTTTCACACTTCTATCGTATAACCAAAATTCATTATTAAAGATCTTTCTGTAGTAGAAAAATACGTTTCACAATCTAGATTAATAAGCCAGAATGACTTATCTTTGTATGAAAAAATATTTAAAATCAAGTCTGTCCAAACTTGATATAAAATTGTATTCCAAATTGATATTCCACTCATAGACAAATCTGACTATATTTACTACCAATTTTACTCCCTACCTGTACAAACCAATTCTAGCAGCTTTCCTATGATGATACCTCGATGCAAGTACCTTATCCTAAATGAGGAACAATGCGCCTTCAGAAACAACCCCTGCCAGGAAGTTACGAATGAGCTCTATATCTGTACAGGAGATACAATAGCAGACGTAAGTGAAGATGCTCCCTATGAAATTAGGATAAATCATTTCCAAAAGCATATCAATAATTGCGAACAAGAGACTGTAAAAATTACCAAGACTATCGTTTCAAAATATGGTGACACACAGTTTATAGTGGTGGCTCCAAAGGAAACCAAGATGTCAATCAAATGCTCGGGAGAAGAAAACATACAAATTATACAAGACACGTATATGGTGACACTCGAACCAAGATGTTGTCGCTTGGTGGTAAACGATACAGTACAGTACAAATCTCAGTTGAGACACAACAATTGTTCTCCTTACCAAAGTTGGAAGAAGTTCCAGAAAGCAAAGTGAACATAGAAGAATTGCCAGCGCTGGAACTGGAAAACGTCGCTCTGCACGACATCAGCAACATCAGGGCTCAGCTGCAGTCTATCAAAAGTAGAATTCCCAACAAAATTAGACTCCCGTTGCACCACAAAAGTATTTGGATAATCTTTCTCTAAATTATATTAATCCTTCTAGCTGCAATACTTACTACAGTTTTTGTCAAAAGAATATGTGCCCTGCAGAATGAAAGAAACAAAGCAGAAGCGGAAAATCCTTTAAGAACGTTGGAACCAAAGGGTGCCGTCCTCTAATCGGGGGAGGAGTTAACACGCGGCTTCCCACAATAAGTCACGTAGGTGATATCGAGTTACATTCCCATGCAGCAGTTCCCATCATCAGATTCTACGAATTATACCGACCGTTGCAGATAGTGCCAGCAGTGCGAGCTCGCAAGAAGCTAGATCAGCATGTTCTTGTGAACACCTGCAACGAACACTTGTCTTACTATATAAAGCCATTGGTCTGTGTAATATTAGTTCAGTTATATTTTAGGCAGTAACTATGTCTGTTTGTTATTAAGTAGTTTCAATTGTTTAATAAATTTAAAAAAAGCAAGCTAAGTACAATTGTTGTTCATTCGAGTATGGCCGGGTCATCGGTAAATCGCCATTTGTGTTTTTTCGTAATGTGGAATATCGTTTAGTTATATATAATATTGAGTAAGTTTGGGCCGATAATGGAGCCTTGTGGTATTCCTGCATTTATAATTCTAGCATTTGATTAAGTAGTATTAATTTTAACTCTGAATGTTCTACCCTTTAGTAAGAGTATAGCACAAGTTTTAAACGTTTTGTGTAGTTAGTATTGATAAGTTTGTAAATTAGGCCATCATTCCATACTGTCAAACGCTTTTTTAATGTCCAGTGTTGTCATGACTGTAGATTTATCTCTATTAATATTTACGTATATGTTGTTGACAATGCTTGCTATTTGTTGTGTTGTACTATGCTTCGGGTGTAAAAGTTCGTTGCACATTAGGATGTTGTGGCGATGCCTCCCTACCGGAGTTATTTTGTTTGGTTATCGCTGCATTATGGGGTATGGCGGTGGTATATGTATCAATCACGCGTAGCAGGTGACTACTCTGTCTTTGTCTCGTATCATACTTTAACTACTTAAGTTGTTTCAATTCATGTTCTTCAGATTTTGGTTTTAATTTGGAAAATACTCAAAATTTTGTGAAACAAATTATTTAAAATTCACATATATTTTTTAGGGAAAACTATGTCCTTTATAGCTAATTGACAAACTCGTCCGCGATTGTAACGAAATGAGGGCATGAGCCAAGTTTCGTTTAAATCAGTTGAGTATTTTTTGAATTCCCGCTCGGATACATACACACACATATACATAACCGCCCCTAGCACTAAATAGATAACCGATTTTTCTTTAAAAAGATCCACGATCCCACGATCTCATTTTACATTTGAAAATTATATAAAGATAGTTGCCCTTTAAGTGAAGTTGAATAGAAAGAAATATTTTAAGGTGAAAAAGTGATATTTCTCAAACCTAAGTTAACCCTTTTCAATATTGCTCTTAGGAATTACATTAGTAATTCCTGAGTAATGTTATTAACCATGGAAGTATTTACTTTTTAAGCGCACTGTATATAAATCTACTTAAATTTATTTTTTACTGCAATAATTTTTTGTTTTCGTTTTGCAGGTACGTTTTATGTGCAACTAGAAGACGATATCCTGGCGAAGCCTCAATATATAACGGAAATGAAAAAGCTCGCCTTCGAAAAGACTGCTAAGAAAGAACCCTGGCTAGTGTTGGACTTCTGCCAGCTTGGGTTTATCGGTAAGTTCCCCTATACGACAATGATAGATGGGAGAGTGTTAAAGACTAGGACAGCAGGCGTGGGAACAATTTGTCATAAGGCCTGATTTGCTTTGTTTTATGCTAATAGAGGTGAACTTTTATCTATTTGAAATGTTTTACCAATTTTAGGGAAGAGTGTATAGTTTCTTTTAATTTTCAAAATAATTAAAAAACACTAGCGATGGCATGATATTATTTTTTCAAACCTACTTAATTAAGTCATCTATAGTTGTATCTACAGACATTTTTCCTGGACTTTTTATGTTATTTTGGCTGGTCAGAAACAGTTGCAGCTCTTTTACTCCAATTTTTAAAATGATATTTATTTAGAAGTACAATTGCAATCACTTAAAAAATGATGACTGTTATGTTATGTTCACTTTTCGTGCTTTGCGTTTGCTTTTATTAGAAAGTATTATGTTAATTTGGCAGCTTGCTGCTAACATACCTAATCAGTTGGAAAGACGACTAGAGGGATTATGTTTTAAGATATTCAGTAATAGTAGCATGATAGGGTTGATATTGCCCTACTATTTTGTTAAATACTTAGGTTTTGCTTCACTTCTGAATATTATATTTTAACGTTTTAAAGAATTTCTTTCGTTTCTACCTTTTATTCCTCTTTTGCTTCAGCTAAGACTTTCAAGCTCAATTCACTGCCAGGTGGATATTTATCTCTCAACTAAAAAAAGTCACTGTAAATATTAAGTTCAGGTCATTGTCAGGTTAAGATTTTTCCCTAAAGTTGATGCATGTTAATTTGGTGTTTTCCAACCAAGATTTCTTGTCTAAATGCAGTTCCTTAAAACTTTGCCTAGGAGTCAGACCTATACTACCACAAAATTGCCTGGCTGTCGTCTATTGCAGCTAGTATTATGATTTACTAATACTCCAGTTCCAATTTCAAAAGTTATATTTCTATTCGTTTTTCTATTATTAAACCTTTCTTTTATAACTTTAAAATTATAACCGTTATTTTTAGTTACATTTGTCCTAATTAAATTAAACGTTTTACAAGCTAACTTTAACTGCGGATTTCATCTACTGCTGATTCTCCGTTGTTATAGTTTCTGGTATCAGTAGATATTGTGTGAAGAGTAGCCTGGAAAAAAAACTGGAAATGTCAGTCAAGTTTGTGTCAAAGTCAAATTACTATCAATTATCTTTGTTGATTTTCAGGCCACGTTGATATACTTCAGCCCTGTCTGCTTAGTAAAACACACAAAACAAGCTGCTTTCGTAATAAGTGAAGATAAAACCTGATATTATATAACTCAGACTTGGATATGAGTAAGATTACACCAACAAGTTTAGGTTTGTTTAATAGGAATGGTCTTTTTTTCTTTGGGAGTGCGTAGTTCTTTGAGGGAAAAACCACAAAGTGCACTAACCTAAACTAGACACGCTGGATACAATATGATGTCTTATTTTCAAAACGTGCAGTGAAGGTTTATCGATTCGATAAAAATTTATAACCATTATGGGAGAATTCGCCCTTGTTTAATACGCAACATTTTTATGTAGTAGAGACGGTCTAGTGTATATTATGATTTGCTCACTCCGGATTAGATGGTGAACTTTTATAAACATTGATTATAAAACTTTTGTATTAAAAGTTATCTAGTTATATAATATATACCTCGATATAAATAAAAGGGTTTATTACCAAATTGTGTCAAAATATAAATTGTAAAACTAATGTTAATCTATAGTAGTGACGGGAATCGTCGTTACTTATTGATACTCTTATGTAATCGTTACTTTGGCTTCGGTAGTCGTTACTACAGCAAATAATTAGGGATACATAATGTATATAGATCCGCCACTGTTATCCGCACTACACATATCCATTCGCATTACCGATTCTTGACATCAACGCCGCTTCCATTGCCCACCTTGTCACTGTACAGGTGTCCCATTTTGGTTGCAATTGCTGGATATCTTGGTCATTAGTACTAATAGAACCTTGCGGTTTTCTTGATCCTGAGCTACTTTTTTGTGAAACATAAGATGCCGCAAACAAAACTGTCATAGTCCTCTGAGTTTCTAAGCTAGATGGCAATATTGAAGATGGTGCATTTTTATTTACCCCTTGTATTTCAGTTGTCTGACAACTTGTCAAAAAGGTAAAATTAGTTCCTTTAGAATTTCCTACGTAGAATTTTGCGGCGTAGTTAGTTTTTTTTTTTTTCTAAATATTACTGTTTTTGAAATATTGACGAATGTTTTTTAATGGGACTATATTTTGTCCACAAATTAATTTGAATTTTCACAAGCTTCTCAAAAATAACATTGTAGGTCTATTTCTAATCTAATTTAATTTCTAATTCTAATTCTAATTTTCATAATTAACATTCAAAATTTTGCAGTAGGCCATGCAGTAAAATTCTACTGTTTATGTATTTCTACATCATGACAGTAAATCGCGAAAATTATTTAAAAACAGCTATTTATTAATATATTCATTTAAAATTTTACACAGCACAGTGACTTACCAGAATTTATGTAACAAAAGGAAATAACATTAATAAACAATTATTATCCAATAAGCCTATCAGCAAAAAAACAATTTTGAAAATCGTAACATAAGCACTAAAGTAATCTAGTAAATCAAAGAACTGTTCAAAATTATTTTCGTTTTCGTGTATGTACGCTTCACATACTTTTTCTGTTCCTTTTGAGGGATTAAGCAAACAAACTGGATGCGACTTAACTTTACGGTTAAGACGTTTGAATATTTTAAACTATTATTTATTGACTGATTACACAATTACTACGTAATATAAAAAACCTACAATAATTAAATATCAACATAAGTGTGATAATTGTACATAGCACTCGCTCTGCAGAGTAACAGGTAAGAAACAGGAACGAACAACCTGCTGAAGGCGGTGAATAAGAAGACATAACTTCAGGTTAGCTGAGTCCAGCAGAAATGCTTGCCATAAATCTTTGTTTACATAAGTGCATACAAGGAACACTCAAGAAATAGAGATATCTGCATCCTCTCGCACAGTCAGGTAGTAATAAGGACTTTGAAATCTTTTAAAACGGAGTCTAAACTGGACTAGAAACGCAAAAAGTCCTTGAAGCAACTGGCTGCAAACAACAAAGTAACTTTGATGTAGGTACCAAGGCATCAAGGTATTTAAGGAACAACACCATTTTATGGTCCAGAGCCATCTTGTTGATTATTATAAATCCGTGTGCGAAATAAACTTAATACCTGGAAGTGGAGCCAAATGCTAGCCAAAAACTAGAAGAAAACGCCAGGCTTAAGGCAGTCAAAATGGTCCATCACCGCATTAACAGGGAAACTGTTTCTTGAATTGAGCAGGAACGTCTTCAGAATAATCACATGACTTTTCACAGGTCACTTCCTAGTAGGGTTTCACCTCATGAATATGGGTAAGGCAGACAGTGAAATCTGTAGATACTGAACTAAAGTAGCAGAAACCACAGAACATTTTCTATGCGACTTCATGGCTCAGTTCTGAAAAATGCTCAAATACCTTGGAGGGGTGACCTTAACATCTCAGGAAATATAAAAAGTTTGAGCTTTTTTGACAGCTATTAAAAAAAATACACAAAATATCAAATGAGGTCACAACACTGAGAGGACAACGGCCTATACTACTCATTAAACAATCTATTATCTAGGATTCTAAATTCTTGTACACCTCCTTTGTTTACTAGAATTTTCGCATGTGACTATGATCTCTTTTAATAGACAAATTTTAAAGCGAAGAAGTGGCAAGAGCTCTGAACACCTGGTTTTCAGATATAATTTTATTTTGAAAGATAAAGTCGTCGCAGAAATTGGCTGCAATAAATTTATTTAATTACGAATTGTGGCTTCGGCTATTATATTTTATTTGTCTAATTTGTGCGCATTAGGTTTTAAAGATTAGTACCACAAGTAAGCTTTTAACTTCTATGATTATTTATGTTCTTCAATAATCTGCTTTTAAGGGTGAGGTGAGGTTTATTGTTCGATTTGTGGAACACAAAAATTATCTTTCTGTACTGAGGAAGACATTTATGAGGATATGTGTGCGCTTTCTGTGACATATAAAAACATTTTTATTTTTTTTTTACTTTCAGTGTAATTTTCTAGAAAGCAAACATCATTTATGTAATATTAGATTTATGTTTTATATTATGAGTTTCAGAATGCTTTTGAGATTGAGTAAATATGTTTTATACAAATAATTTGCTACATTTTTGGGCGCACGCAATTACTACCCTTTTCATAAAAACCATAGATATGTTTGGCATTTGGTGAAATAATGTTTTCCTCATTTAACGTTTCACCTCAACAGTGTGTAATGTTACTAGAAAACTTATATCTGATCTGTTGAAGTATTTCTGTAACATAGATAAAGATCCAGTTCTTTTCAAGTTCAGTGGGTTCGGAACGGCGACGAATAACGCATTTATTTTTATTCCTTTACATGAGCATAATAAATTAGGGACAAATATGAAACTGTAATTGATTTTAATAGCATATAAAAATAGTTAATTATAAAAATGTTTCTTTTAGGGAAAATGTTCAAAAGTGCAGAACTGCCTTGGGTAATACAGTTTTTTCAAATGTTTTACAACGATAAGCCAGTCGATTGGCTTCTGGATCACTTAATTTCTACGAAAATTTGCAACTGGGAGAAAAACAGCGTAAGTAATTTTTAGTATATCAAATTAAATACTTTAGTTATCGTTTTATAATAGATAACCCATACGGGAGAAAGTGAAAGATATATTGTAGTCTTTTTGTTTAATTTTTTTAGTTGTTCCCTAAAAATGTTTGTATAGATTATTATATAAATTAAACTCAATGTGAAATCAATTGTGAACTAAGCGGTTTTCGAAAATAATATACTTGCACGTTTTTGAATTACATATTACAGTCAACGTTAAATAAGGGAACTATTAAAAAATTGTACGTTTATTTGACATTCAGTGTGCTTTGTGAAAAACTGAAGGTCTTTTATTCAAAATTTGTTTCTTCTATGACACGTCTTCTTAACCACCCGTATATTTTAATTTGACCTTATTTGTACTTAAATAGTATTCTTTATAATGGAAGCGATATTTAGAACATACCTTTTACTTGATGAAACTTTAGTTTAAAAAAATAGAACTAAGATGCTAGCGAAAGTTGGATGAATTGCAACACATTAAAAAGTGGGGCCTTCCCGAACATCTCAAGCAGAACACGCGGCTTGTGCCCTTTGTTCGCACATCGCACAACAAAACCAAAGTTTCTTATCACTGCAAAATTATTGACAAAATAAACATAAATGTTCTCTTCCATTGCAGTTTTGCACTGCAATATGCTTTGATTTTTTTTTGTTTATTTGATTACGAATCTTCATTGTTAACCAATTGTTTCTTCGCGCTATTTCTTTGATGCTGGGTTTTCTTGTCTCTTGTCTTCTTTTGCTCCTCCTTATTTATGATTCTAATGGACTGGCTATTTAGAGTCTCACTATCTGGGGCTGAAGTCAATTTGATTAAATAATTTGCTGCCAATAGTGACAACCCGTTAGGTATAATTAATAAGATGGACAATAAGAAGAGCCGTCATCTCTTGATAAATATGAGCCTTAATCTTCCTCTTGCTCAACCTCAAAGAACTTCATACTTTTTCCCCTGTAAGTGTAACCTAATACCACCACCATTGTCAGAGCATTAAAAAGTGACAAGTTTGCATTGAAGTTGCAGCCGTTCTGTGGTCCGGAGCCAACTATAGGCATTAGTAGGCAGGTGATCTCCGACGCCCTAGAAAGATTGAGCGAGGAGGCTATGGAGAAGCACTGGAGGTCGGTCAGTGGCTGTAGACAATCGAGGGACTTCGTGGAGAGGCCGGATAGGAAAAAGACTCTCTGGCTTCTTGGTAGGAGTCGTTTTGCACTTCTTGGTATCATCGGTCACTGTAGTCGCAGAAGACACCTTGGTAGGTGTCGAGAGGGATCCCATTTGCGTAACAGGCCACTTTAGTCTCAGATGACACCTTACATTGGTAGGTTTCGAGTGGAACGTATTTGCCGGGAATATGACGAGACCGAAGAAACGTCTTACCACCATCTGTGTTAATGTGAGGCTTTTAGGAGTCGTCGAACAGAACTGTTTGGTTCGAGGACTCTACAGAAGAGGCAAGTAAGTGTTGTCCAATGGAAGACCATCATGACCTTTATTTTGAGGTCGAGGAGGTTTGGTGACGGGGGGTAGGGCATTGTTGCTGGATTCCGGGGTTGGCAAAAGGACCCAATGTGGCCTATTTGCCTGGCGCTGGCCTCCCCACCATTGCTACTACTACTTTGTATTCAAGTCCAACAACATAATGTTCATAATAAAGATAATATTTCACATTTGAGGCGGTCGGGTGTTTACTGTTTAAACTGTATTGATCCTGTATATGATGCTGCATACGTCAGAAGAATCGGAAGGGCATTGAGTTTTAGGATGTAAGAACATCTCGGAAGTGGAACCCATATAGAAAATATCATTCCTAAACGTCACATAGTCTGGGATAGACATAATTAAGACATCCAATGAAAGGCTTGTCCCCAGACATCAAAATGTATTAAACTTCCCAACGCGTTTGGGCCCACTAAGTGGCCATCTTCAGGGGATAAATCTATAAACACAATAAAAAGGTCTGTCAGAAAGACATCGTTTTTTGGTAGGCAATTGTGCAGGTTAGAACACAATGGTAACAAGACACTCTCTGCAGAAACGTCAAGGTTAAAATCCAAAGTCACACAGTAAAAGGCAAACTAATAGTCAAACTTAATCTAAGAGAGCTAGAATGAAAACATAAGTAGTTACAATAACACAAGTTAACAAACTAAGTTAAAGCTAAAACATGCAGTCAAAATGAGTTAAAATATCAGAGTAAACTGACAAATACAGCAAGCCAAAGAACAAGTGCAAAAAGTCTATTATTTGAAAAATTAATTATACAAAGTCTATTGCGGAATTGAATAAGCCAAGGAGCAAACTGACAGGGTAAACACAACAAGTGGCAAACACCATCAAGCAAAAACCCCATGAGAACTACTATGGTATATAAAGTGGTAAATGATTAAATGTTTAAAATTAAATTTCAACTTCAATTTTCAAGAATTGAAAAGTAAGCATAGTCTCCATTTTGTTTTCTCATTTAGTCTTTTACGAATTTCTATACCTTAGTAGTTCTCATGGGGTTTCGCCTTAATTGTGTTTGCCACCTGTTGTCTTTACAGTGTCAGTGTGCTCCTTGGCTTATTCAATTCAGCAACGTAACGGACCAACGTCAGTATTTAGCACAAACTGATATTTGTTATTTAAGGAAACCAGGTTTAACAACTATACAGTGTGTCCCAAACTGGATGAGAATGTATTGCTATCTCCGTTGTTGTTAGAGATAGGGAGACGGGTTAAATTATCAGTTTTGTAAAATTTCATGCTTGTTCCAAATATGATTTGCCCTGCGCTTTCGTTTTTGAGTTATTTTGAAGAAACAAAATTTGTCGATTTCTTTTTTCTTCAATATCTAAGTACGCGTTGATCTGAGATGTCCAAGACTTGCACATTATCAGGACACTTTTTACAGAGTAATCTTTTTGTGCTATTCTCTATATAACTTTGGAGTGTCATTTGTTTTTGAGCTACAGGTATCAACGTTTGTTTTTATTGTGGCAGCCATATTAGCTTTTTTGCTCAGGTAATAGCCTGTGAAAAGAGCTTTCCGATAATGTCCAACATGCTTGAGGAATCTTGTAATTGCACTGACAATTTTGAGAAAAACCGTTTTAGGATAGTAGGCTATGAAATCCAATACCAGAAAACAAATGACAAAAAAAGTGTTCAAAAAGCAGTAGGCCATGGAGTCTAACAATAGACTTCAACTTTTAACATAATTTTCCGTAATGATTCACGATAAAAAAATAGGAACTTTGAGGACACCAATGAATCGACCCAATATTACAAATGATATTTTACATTACAGCATTATCCTAAAAAAAATTGTAATTTAATTAAATAGGTAAACCTAGTAAACAACTAAATTTACTAACAGAATTCAATAAAAAGCAGATTAATGATTAACGAAGACGCCTTTGAAAATTGTTTGATTTTTGAACGTAAGTCAACTGAAAAGCAACAGAAGAAAGATTGCTATGGATATAACACTATCGCGACAATTATGAATACTGTCATTCTTAATTATCTAAACAATTTAAGGTGTATTTAACACGTTGCTCAAAATTTTGTAGTAAATAGTTTGTTTCCTGTTTATTTTATATTATTCAACAACATATTCAGTAATGAAGAATATTTTGACATGTTGGAATGTTATATTCGTTCTAACCGAAATACTGAGCCAGCTGCAGATTCATGTCAAAACAACTACCCAGAAAGACGACAAGCAAACACCAAAATATTTCGCAGGGTAGTGACCAATCTATTGAACGACGGTAGCTTCCACGCAAAGAAACCACCAATGCTTAGAAATGAAGAAAGAAATAATGCCATCTTACAGGTTTCAAACGAAAACCTCCGCTATCTGTTTGGTTTTATGGTGAACAAATGGACGTTCCAAAAAGTACGGTACACCTTGTATTAAAACAAAGTCATTACAAACCTACAATCGTACAAGGCTTAAATGTTGACGATTACCCTAAGCGAATTCAATTCTGCAGATGGTATCAAGGACAATGTCAGCAAGATGAAAATTTTCATTTAAAAATAATATGGACTGATGATACCAGATTTACAAATTGTGGTGTGTATAATCGCCATGATAGGCATTATTGGGCAAATTAAAATCTTCATCTAAAGGAAGAAAGAGATATTTGGTATTAATTAATGTTTGGTGCGGCTTATTAGGTAAAAAACTGTTATTTTTATTAGTAGATTAGACAGTTAATTTAAAAAAAATTCTGGTAACTTCGTTGTTGGTCCGTTCTTTTTTGAAAATAAGTTAACTGGGGAAAGGTCTTAATCTATTGATAAATGATACCTTACCAACAATTAGAAGAGTTCATGATAGTTTTGACAAGACGGTTGTCCAGCTCACAATGGTAGTGAGTTTGCAGGCATGTTTCAAAAAGGTGTATATAGTGCATTGAACAAAACGGTGGCCATATTGAGCAATTTTCTATTTAGTGTATTTTTAAGTTTCTCTTTTATTATTTGTTGAGTTTCGTTTGTAATTGTGTTGTTTTGTGGAGTTTAAGTTTCTATTTGTTATTGCCGGGTTTCGTTATTAAACTGTTTCACATAATATTATCTATCATTATTACCTAATTAAGTATTGTAAATAAAATGACAATATTTTTTTATCCGGAATCATTACGGAAAAATATGTTAAAAGTAGAAGTCTATTGTTAGACTCCATGGCCTACTGCTTTTTGAACACATTTTTTGTAATTTGTTTTCTGGTGTTGGATTTCTTAACCTACTATCCTCAAAACGGTTTTTTATCAAAATTGTCAGTATTGTACATCATTGGAAAGCTCTTTTTACAGGCTATCACATGAGCAAAAAATCCAATATGGCTGCCATAATAAAAAGAAACGTTGATACGTGTAGCTCAAAAACAAATGACAATCAAAAGTTGAGAATAACGCAAAAATATTACTCTGTAAAAAATGTTCTGCTAATGTGCAAGTCTTTGACCTGTCAGATCAACGCCTACTTAGATATTGAAGAAAAAAGAAATCTACAAATTTTGTTTTTTTAAAAAAAAACTCGAAAACGAAAAGAGGCAGGGCAACATACAAGTCATATTTGGAACAAGCATGGAATTCTACAAGACATTGCTAATTTAACCGTCGCCCTATCTCTAATAATAACGGAGATAGTTCCAATCCAATTTGGGACACACTGCATACCTCCTCGAGCCACTTGCTAATGACCTACAGGATATCTTGAAGAATGGGTGTGATTATGTCATAGGAGGTGGGCTTCAGTAAGCTCAAGTTTTTGACAGTAATTTGCTGTAGTGTCTTGGTTCCCCTACACTCACAGGCGTGCAGTTCAGAACTCCCAGTTGGCCCATTTCTTCCTGGGAGGAGGGCAGATTTCAGCATTTCGACTTTCGTGCATGGAAGGAGAGCGCGGGTTTGTGTAATATATATGATACATCCCATGCCGTAGAAGGTATTTGAGCCACTGAGAGTAGATACATTGAAGTCCGCATTATCGAACTTGTACTGACAAAGCGTTTTACTTGGGATAGGCTCTTGCGGGTGGTGGGTGGTAGAGAACGCTAGTTGCTAAGCGCCGAAATAAGATGGACTCAATTTCAACTTCGAAAGAAGGGACACCAAGTTCTTTCATCCAAATCTTCTGTTTATGAACAGAGCGATGCTGTTCAGAATTGTAGATATGAAACATAGTGGGCGAACAGCAGCAATATGCTACGGTTGCCATTTTTCCCCTGCCCTCATTTTGACCTTTTTCTTGTCTGCAATGTAGTCCATGCAGACTCTGAAAGATTGTAGTATTAATTGCTCAGACTGACAGCTAAAGCCAAAAGCTAGCTAAAGAAGGATATACACTCTTGTCGTAAGCCATGGATTCGATGTCTTGCAAGATAGTCTCAGCTGCTTTTTATACAATTATCTCACATTCTGTCTATTTATCTTTACACCTGGAAGTGTACCATGAGACGCTCAAGATTTTATTACCAAAAGTGCGAAAGGGGACGACACTTCGTCGGCTGCAAATTGTACAATTCGGTCCCTATATGTTTCCTAATTCTGGCTTTGATGGTCTTCACATGTGGTGGTTCTTTCGTAACATGTTCCAATAGCTCGTCCGTAGAGAATGGGCAATTATCATTACCTTCAATGTAGTCGTAGATGTCTTCCATTGCTTCTGAAATATCTTCATCTTAAGGACGTCCACCTTTTTTTAAGGTGCAAAGGTTAACAAACATTAGTTCTAGCATCTGCTACGTGTAGATCCCCAACACTGCAGATACATCTTATTACGTTTTCCCCACTTATTTTTCCTTGCCTGTCCACGAAGAATAATGGAATCGTGAAACGTAGTCGTATGAACATTAAGCACTGTTCGACGCTTAGAGTACATGATTATACTTAGTTGCGTTTAAATCTTTATTACGTGGTCTGAGCATAGTTCATAATTAAAATCTGATTTTTAACAATAAACATCTTTTTTTAATTTTCCAATTCCCCCTTCATATCTCCTTAAGTATTGATACTAGCGTAAAAGTGTATATAACATTTTTTGTAGATAATGTTATGCAGAATAATTAAATGTATAAACATTTTTTCGCTAGTGATGTAGTTTTCGAGTACTTAACAAAAACTGAAAATGCGATATTTAAAGACCCCCCTCTTAGCTTACCCCCACCCATCAGTACTTTTAGTGTATTGTTCAGGAAACCTTCCCCTAAAACTGTGCAAAACTTGGCTTCTACATGAATCACGTTAAAGATCCCTACCCTCCTGATTGAAAGGCAGGGGTTCGACTTTTTTTTAGCGAGGTGAAACTGCTCGCTGGCGTGGCTGATTGACCAGAGTAGCGGAAATAGACCGACGTTAAAGAAACAAAACACACGCACACACACATATTCTATTCGGTAATATTTGCTACTGTCATCGCGGTACATACGTTACTTATATGCTAAATAGAAGTCGGGTAACGGGCCACGAGAATAATTACATACATTGTTTTTATTATTATGCAAGTTATGTATTTATTGTTCTTATAACATCCAGCGAACATCCTGACGTGAAAGAGAATTTATGCCCGTAAGCCCGTAAACATTGTAAGATAACGCTCCGGCTGCAGATTCTGCTGTGTACTAAAGCTTTAAATAAATAGCTGAATACGACGTGGTATGCATGCAGAAAATCTATGTTTCTTATTTAAATTGATGTTCCACGGCTAAACTGAAAAGGTGAATAGCCACTTAAAAGAAACAGTAAGCATTCATCGTGCCATTTAGCTGTGAAATAAATTACAAAACATATAAAATGCTTAGGTAGACCAATAAAGATAGAACAAAAAGAAAAACTTTTTTGCAGTCATATCAGGGACTTTACCTGCTTTTATCTTTTACTTTTTGTACAGTTTCGCATTTTGAAACCCCCGTGCAAACAAGATGTGTCTATTTTTACTCGGGTGTGTCCAAGCTTATAGTTACGAGAAAATTTTAATCCGTTTTAAATTAAAATAGGTTTTTAGCTTCCGCAAGTTTATCTGTTACCGGGGCGTTTTTATTAGATGGAATTATTAACCTCAGACACAAGTGAGAGTGTTTGACGCAGCAATTACGTTATGGTAGCGGAGTCTCAGAAGTTTTGTAATACATAGTGTAACGTAACGAATCAACTGTTAACCAATAATCATTCAATATATGCATCTGTGTTTATTAGTGAATTTTCTTAAAAAAAATTCACTAATGAGGAGATCCCGACTTTTGAATTTTGAAAAAATTTCTTCAAATGACCGCGAACTAGGCCCCCTAGAACACATATCCGGGGTCCGTTTCAATTTTTATATGTTTATATATATATATATATATATATATATATATATATATATATATATATATATATATATATATATATATATATATATATATATGTATATATATATATATATATATATATATATATATATATATATATATATATATATATATATATATATATATATATATATATATATATATATATGTATCACACCGATAACTCAAAAAATAATAGGCCGATTTTGACTAAATTTGGTGGAAAAATTCCCTTTGCAAATGGCTTGGATAAGTTCGTTAGCCAGGAAAATCTGCCCAGGTTTTCCCGGAAAATTTTGTGTTTTCTTTCGAAAAAAATTTATATCTCCGGAATTAACAAAGTAAGGGCAACCAAATTTGGTACGCTAGTTAATATCCTTATAGGTAAGCTACCTAATAAAATTTAGCTATGTAGGTCAAAAGACAAAAAAGTTATAGGCATTTAAAGAAAAATAAATTGGGGTTTTCCTCAAAACGTCAAAGTTGCGATTTAAAACGTCAAAATCGGCAACATTTAGGCAAAGAACTTGAATCTAATACGGGATATGGAAATCAAATGTCTCAAGAAGGATCTTTTACAAACTCTGAAGTCTTAGTTTCAACCGTCATTGTCCTTCATTTTACTAAAATGTTTCCAGAAAATTCATTTCAAATAGACCCTTTCTCTGATGCTTGGCAGTAGCCTTAGCTTTAGAGTTTATCGTTTAATGGTATATAATTTTTGTCGAATTTTCGTAAAAAATCAATAAAGCTCAATATATCCGTTATTATACAAGATATGAAGAAAATTTGTATATATTAATTATAGGGTGTCTTGAGCTACATCTTAAAAAAATATTTCTACAATCACAGGATGGCCCATAAGTCGTTGGTGATACAAATTTTCTTTTTTTTTTAATCAAACACGCCTTATGTTATTGCATTTTTGAATTTTTCAGCGATGCATGTTTGTAAGAAAAGAAATTCGGGACGCAGCAAGTGCGTTATGGTAGCGAATTTTCATTAAATGCTTCAAATTTGAATAGCTCAATTTGCTATTAACCTATAAGGTTGACCAAGAAACGAGTTTTTCCGGGAACACTTTAAGTTTACTTTTGGAAATTTTTGTACATTTTCACACAATAAAGTTATTTTTATGAAACATGGCACATTGTTTTTACTATATAGGTTATACTGGTAACCAAAATTGATGCCTGCTTTCTTAAAAAGGAAACACACATATTTGCAATTAAAAACATTTTTATGAAAATTCACTACCATAACGCACTTGCTGCGTCCAGAGTTTTTCTATTTAACTTTAACAAATTGGCACACAATTATTCAACAGAATTAAATTCTGGAACATCCGATTATATCGGAAGTACCATGTAATATCGTTATTTTTAATAGAAAAAGTTATAATATCTTATTGTAGTTTTTTATTCCGCAATCTAGACAAAATTTTATAAGAGCATCATATGTTAAAAACGGGACGTTTTCAGATTATTTCGATTGTTTCGAAAATTTTCAAAATGTCACTACTGTGTATGATAAGACATATATCGGCTTTAATATAAGGTTAGATATTTTATCTTAGTAGGTAAGTATGTTTGAACTGGTCTCTCAACTATTCTGTTACATTTACCATAATATATTGAAAACAAATTTAAACATCATAAACAAAATAAAAAATATTGTTAGCCATATTATTTTATCACTTTTCATAACAAAAAATTTAATATATATATATATATATATATATATATATATATATATATATATATATATATATATATATATATATATATATATATATATATATATATATATATATATAGGGGAACATGTTGTACCTTGAACTCATTCCTGATTTTTAAAAAATTCATGAAGAATAAACACTTGGTATCCTCCATCCCGCCCAGATGTCTCAGTAGCACTCTTGTTACAAACAGCTTCTTCTGATTCCGAAAAGTCCAGGGGTCCAACAGAATCTTCAGAATCATGCACTGAGAACTGATCTGACATAGAATAATCCGAAGATACTAATACCTTGCGCTTAACTGCGGCAACTTTCTTTGAAATGGTTGTTGTTTTCTGAGACAGAACTCTTGTTTAATTTAGTTTAGCTTCTTTTAATAATTCTATTCTGAGTTTTTCGGGGGTGTCCGTCAATATGCGAGAACGTCCTTTTTCACGACCTCGATGAGTGACTTTTCGTGGTGCGGCTTTTGGATGTGACCTAATCATAACCGGAGAAATCATGGCAGAAGTTGGGGCAACTGGTTCACTGAAATTAAGTTGAGTCAAAGATAAAACTGAAGTTGATGGAAAGCTAATATCTTATGGGATTATCTTGAACTATTGCTGTTGGGTCTGGACGATCAGTGACATCTGCTGGAGAGAATTCAAAATCTTTGAAAATATTCTCATTCAGAGGAACGAATCCAGTTACCTGAAATCCCTGAACAATATTTGTTGGTGTAAAAGCTAGTGGAAATGCTTTTCCTACCAGTGGAACAAGATCATAGATTGTTGCCGGTTTTCCAGCATTTCCTGGAGTGATCATGAATTCATTCATTGCATTGTTGAAATATGTTTTAAATGGTCCAAATACGGTTCTATCTAAAGGCTGCATTTTATGACTCGTATGTGGATGAAATGTTACTAAAATCACTCCGTTATCCTTGGCTACTTGAATAACGGGAACTGAAATATGGATTTCATGGTTATCCATCAATAAAATGCAAGGAGATTTTTTTGACGGCTTTACATATTTCAAAAAGTGTTTGATTCAATGAATAATGCTTCATTGGACCACCCAGACTTATTTGCACCACCAATTGTCCCTGGTGGAGCTCCAGTTATCATGAATTCCTTGAAATTCACTCTTGGGAAAATAAGCATTGGTGGAATAAAACCACCTCCAGCATTGACTGCAGCTATCATAGTGATATTTGTGTCTCTTTCTGCACTCGTCATTGCACCAACTTGCTTGGATCCTTTGGTACAAAGTATCTTCGGAGGAACATGAACTGTGGACAGCCCAGTTTCACCGCAGTTCCATATGTTCACTGCCGGCAAAGGGGGACATTTTTGCAAAGCCACTTTATAATTTTGGAATATCAGTGCAACATTGGTACGGTTTAAAGCAGTTGATCTTGCTAAGCTGGTAGCTTCTGGTTTCCGAAGGGTTATCTCATCTTTATATTTCTTTCTGAAAAGGCGCAGCCAAAATTCACCTGCCATTCTGTCATTATCCCAGCTGGAAGGATATTTTTTCCGATTTTCTGCCGCAAATTTGTATGCTAATTCACGAACATCCCTCAATGTGAGTCCATACTACAATATTGCTGCTTGTTTTATATAGTCCACGAGCATAACTTCTTCTGTTTTGTTAAAAACTTGCATTATTGTTACGCCAGGTGTAGTTTTATCATCGTTATATATATATATATATATATATATATATATATATATATATATATATATATATATATATATATATATATATATATATATATATATATATAATTACCTTATTTGAACAAAACAATTGGGGTAAAAAACACTTTAGCCTTCAAACGAGAAATTAAAAGAAAATATGTGGCTAGTGACAATGAAGTCGAGGCCATTCCACCTTTTGTCCACCACCGCTACCATGACGGATCGTCTCTAAAATCTTTGTATTATTGAACCTAACAGAAGTTTCTCACACAGAACTTAAGTCCAGATGACGTGGCACATTAATCAAACCGGTTTACAGTCAATTTGTCAACTTTGACATGTGACTTCTCATCTGGGTTCGTGTCGCAGGCCGAGCAGAGAAAATATTGTCAGCGAATTTAAATTATCATTATTCTATCTCATACTCTTAGCACAGCATACTTGTATGCGGTGCTCTTAGTTAATTTGTTGTCAAAGTAAACAGCCAAAAATTATTTAGGTCATCGTTGAACTAAATGTACAATTGCATGATCCATTAATTCTGTGTGCATATAACTTTTAATTTATAAGGACCTATCCCTAATTAAATGCACAGGGTATCCTGAAGGAGTTTCTGTATTACAACAATAATTTGTAATTAATAAGGAGACTTCATTATGTTTAACATGGCACGTAATAGCACGTACACTAAATCCATTAGCTTCTCTAATGGGTTACATAACATTCCTATATAAGCCTCCTAATACACCCTTCCATTAGACATTAACTTGATCATTAATAATTCCTTTTTACATTGAATTAGTAAATATAGAATTAGGTAGACGAGTATCTTATGATTTTATTTAGAGTCTCTAAACAGGAAAACAGCAGTCAGCAAGCTACTTTCTGATCATAAAAAATATATAAAATTGTGAAACGAGAACTTTGCCAGCTAAACATGTATCTCGGAGCACGTTAGCAGTCCCTCGGATTAAGGAATATGTCGTAAAAAATCACAATGGGCCCAACTATGCAGAAAGCTACCAGCTCTCACGGACTTAAAAGTAAGAAAATTTGGTGTAAAGGTTTCAAAATTTTGGCAAGCGCTACATGTATGTTTATTGTTGTATTCTAAGACTTGTTCAAAACAAAATATCAAAGAGTACTTTAAACACGATTCGACGAAAATAAACTTTTTTTCTGAAAAATACGGCAATTTTGTGCATTGGTAGGTTTGTGCATTTTAATTTGTTTGAAGAAATTTCTATGTTAAACGGTATCCAAGTGGTTTTAACTTATCATATGCACTTAAGCAGAGTAGTACTAGTACCATTCTGTTAAATAAGAAAACTAAAGAGAAACACAACAAAGAAAATATGTATGTCAAATGGAATAAAATAAATAAATACAAATAACAATAGGGAGGACCTGCTGATGATAAATGAATAGTTTATTTTAGTAAGTGCTGAAAGTGTTGTCCGTTAGCTACTTGACAATGTACAGATCTAGGAACAAACTCTTCTTGAACATTGTGTTTGTTGTTTCGGGTAAAATTTTCCATTCTTATGCGGCACTGAAGTCGTCAATATTTCTTGGACGATTTAAAAGCACTTTTATGAATTTCAAATAACCCCAGAAAAAAATCCAGAGGTGGCATATCGGGTGATCTGGCTGACCATTCAACGTGATCTTGTTTCCGGATATGCCACATTAAGATAGTCCTGAATTTTTATTGCATAATGTTCTAGATTGTCACCTTATTGAGGCCAAATTTCTGGACTGGGCATATCAGGATTATTTGAATCAGAACAGAGTGTAACTAAAGCTGGTAAAAAGTCGGATTGCAAAAAGTTCACGTATGCTTCGGCTGTAAGATTCCCTTCAGAAAGAAATGATACTAGCACTTTGTCTTGTAATATGCCTTCCCATACATTAAGCTTCTCGGGTGATTGGATATGAGCTTCTCGATCCATCGTGGATTCTCTTTGGACCAGTATCGAAATTTTTGCTCACTCACCATTAGTTAAGGTAATATAGGGATTATCTGCGAATAAAGTATCTGATGCAAAATTTCGATTTCGATGAGAAATTGGTTGCATAATTTCAAAAAATTATAGGCTTCTGTGAAATCGTCTTCACTTAAGTCGTGTGCCAAGCAGACTTTATATGGGTAGTATTTTTCTTTGTGCAAAATTGTTTGCACACGCTTCTGACTTATTCCGATATTATAAGCTATTTGGCGACTAACACTATGCGGATTTTCTTAAATAGTCAGTCGGACAGCAATCTGAATGTTCTCATCTGCCATCGATCCTCCACTTTAAGGAAAATTTTAATCACAGCTATGTTTTTTATATTTTCTCAAAATCTTGGAACCCGTAGCCTGTGAAATCGGCGTTCGATATGGATCGACTTGATTAAACAGCTAGCGTACCTCACTACTCGATCTACGACATTCTCCATAAACAACCCTCATTCAAAATTCAATACGATCTTTATCACTGCGAGACATTTATCGATTTTGAAAAGGGGCATTTTTAAAGACCAAACAACGCAATGCCAAGAAAAACATTCTGATATAATCTAATCACTACTGTCAATTTTGACTTTTCATGTTTGTTGTTTGTTTGCATACTATTTATCAAAAATATTAAACTGTTCGTCAAAATTTAGGGGAAATGTTACTTTTTTTTTTCACAAAAGGGAGAGAACGTGCTGATATTATGTATTGTATCATTCAACAGTTTTCTTCATAACAAAATCACAGAATTTAGCCATTCTTAGTTGTATTTTTTTTTCTGAAAAAAAAGGGTAGCCATTTAGAAAATGTATGATAGAATCGCGCCAAAATTTAGGAGCATACTATGCGAGAGAAGAGAACTTTCAAGTGATGTATCGCAAGCCCCATACTGCAATTCCAAACAAAAATTCGATGACGTCATACCTTTGACGACCGTCAATGAAAAAACAAATGAATTAGATGGAAAGGTAGGTAATTAAAAACTAAATTGACGTGTTTGAGCCTTTTTTAACAAAAAATAACGTAGTTATTTGGGGTAGTCCATAATTTTTTCCACACTGGATTGTAAAAGTACATAACATATTAATTTGTTTTCTCAGAAAGTTGTAATAATTTAATCTACCAGTTTATGTTTGTTGAATTATATATTGTAGTAGTTGGAATCTTAGGTAACGCTTATCGTAAATTCTAGTGCATGTAAACATCGTATACTGTATAGAGATTTAGAGCTGTAGGATATATTGAACCTGACAGGATGGAAGTTTTCGATCGAACAATACTGTCCTAAAAATGGAACAAAACAAGGCAGCCTGGAGATCTATGTTCAGATATATTCGTTGGACGATTGTAATGGAGAAAACCACTATATATTGTTTTCGCTACATTTAATTATCCACCACAATGCGTCCAGTAACAACTTTCAGATGGATTTTATTTTGCTTTCACAATGAAATTCTGTTTCCAAGTCTGGAGGAATGCTACAATGAAACATTTGTATAATTCATATTCACGCAACCGAGTGGAATTGCTCGGTGGTGTAAAATACTTCTGTTGTTCGTAATAATGTAAATTTGTGAGATAAGATAAAATTATATATCTTACATAATCCCAAAATAGGTTAAAGCTTAGTTTTGGTGCATATTTTTCAATTAGTTCACGTGATTTTGCCGACAAATTGTATGGTGGTATTTCAGAGATGTGCTTATATATTTTTCTATTTAATATTGCCACGGCATTTTTATGTCGCCAGGGTCAATCACCAACCCCAGACGATAGTTTATCGTATCAATTTTTCGATGTCTTATTTTACTGCTACAGGAAATGCTATCCTGTGTAGTGTAAATGATATAGAAACCCCACCCATTTCCTTGAAAGCAGTGATATCTTGATGCTTCATACTGTACTAATATCAGCTTTAAAATAGATTATGAAACTGTATTTAGTAAACTGAAAAAAAAATTAAGATACACAAATGAAAATTAAATGTTATTAAAAGTATTTATTAAATTTGTTTTATGTTTAATTTCTTTTATAATGTTCTTTATGCTTATAGAAAATTATACAATGTGTTGTACAAAGAAGTCTTAGTTTTGCTTGTTGAAACACAGTTCAAAATAGGTCTACGTCTAAACAAATTTATATAAAACATTAATATCATAACTGTCACTTTTAACTTTGCTCAATTTCACCTTCCTTCAAAAACTTCTGTTTTGCTTATCAATATGTGTCCATTCTTTTTATGCGTTCATCTATATCGGATAAGTATATTTAATGTTTAATAATTACACGTTTAAAAGTATAGTTTTAAAGTTTGCCACATATCAATTTTATAAAGGGCAGTTATTATGCCTGGAATTAATAAGAGGCAAACATATTTATGAAACCTATTTATCAACATCTTCAACATAGAGTAAAAGCACATAGATCAACAGCGTATAAGCATACACCATGATATAATGACTTAGAAGAGATATGATATTGCGCATATGCCCCGCCCCCTCCAATGACATCACGTGGTGAGTAACGTGGTAAGTCATTTGCAATTAAAAAGTTTCTATACGTCAGTTTAATGCAGATGAAGTTACGTTTCACTTCGTCGCCTATATTGTCTTTTTTAGAAAATGTAGAACGCAGCACTAAATTTAATCTTTTTCATTTTTATATTACACACACACACACACACACACACACACACACACACACACACACACACACACACACACACACACACACACACACACACACACACACACACACACGCACGCACGCACGCACGCACGCACGCACGCACGCACGCACGCACGCACGCACGCACGCACGCACGCACGCACGCACGCACGCACGCACGCACGCACGCACGCACGCACGCACGCACGCACGCACGCACGCACGCACGCACGCACGCACGCACGCACGCACGCACGCACGCACGCACGCACGCACGCACGCACGCACGCACGCACGCACGCACGCACGCACGCACGCACGCACGCACGCACGCACGCACGCACGCACGCACGCACGCACGCACGCACGCACGCACGCACGCACGCACGCACGCACGCACGCACGCACGCACGCACGCACGCACGCACGCACGCACGCACGCACGCACGCACGCACGCACGCACGCACGCACGCACGCACGCACGCACGCACGCACGCACGCACGCACGCACGCACGCACGCACGCACGCACGCACGCACGCACGCACGCACGCACGCACGCACGCACGCACGCACGCACGCACGCACGCACGCACGCACGCACGCACGCACGCACGCACGCACGCACGCACGCACGCACGCACGCACGCACGCACGCACGCACGCACGCACGCACGCACGCACGCACGCACGCACGCACGCACGCACGCACGCACGCACGCACGCACGCACGCACGCACGCACGCACGCACGCACGCACGCACGCACGCACGCACGCACGCACGCACGCACGCACGCACGCACGCACGCACGCACGCACGCACGCACGCACGCACGCACGCACGCACGCACGCACGCACGCACGCACGCACGCACGCACGCACGCACGCACGCACGCACGCACGCACGCACGCACGCACGCACGCACGCACGCACGCACGCACGCACGCACGCACGCACGCACGCACGCACGCACGCACGCACGCACGCACGCACGCACGCACGCACGCACGCACGCACGCACGCACGCACGCACGCACGCACGCACGCACGCACGCACGCACGCACGCACCCACGCACCCACGCACGCACGCACGCACCCACGCACCCACGCACACACACACACACACACACACACACACACACACACCACACACACACACACACACACACACACACACACACACACACACACACACACACACACACACACACACACACACACACACACACACACACACACACACACACACACACACACACACACACACACACACACACACACACACACACACACACACACACACACACACACACACACACACACACACACACACACACACACACACACACACACACACACACACACACACACACACACACACACACACACACACACACACACACACACACACACACACACACACACACACACACACACACACACACACACACACACACACACACACACACACACACACACACACACACACACACACACACACACACACACACACACACACACACACACACACACACACACACACACACACACACACACACACACACACACACACACACACACACACACACACACACACACACACACACACACACACACACACACACACACACACACACACACACACACACACACACACACACACACACACACACACACACACACACACACACACACACACACACACACACACACACACACACACACACACACACACACACACACACACACACACACACACACACACACACACACACACACACACACACACACACACACACACACACACACACACACACACACACACACACACACACACACACACACACACACACACACACACACACACACACACACACACACACACACACACACACACACACACACACACACACACACACACACACACACACACACACACACACACACACACACACACACACACACACACACACACACACACACACACACACACACACACACACACACACACACACACACACACACACACACACACACACACACACACACACACACACACACACACACACACACACACACACACACACACACACACACACACACACACACACACACACACACACACACACACACACACACACACACACACACACACACACACACACACACACACACACACACACACACACACACACACACACACACACACACACACACACACACACACACACACACACACACACACACACACACACACACACACACACACACACACACACACACACACACACACACACACACACACACACACACACACACACACACACACACACACACACACACACACACACACACACACACACACACACACACACACACACACACACACACACACACACACACACACACACACACACACACACACACACACACACACACACACACACACACACACACACACACACACACACACACACACACACACACACACACACACACACACACACACACACACACACACACACACACACACACACACACACACACACACACACACACACACACACACACACACACACACACACACACACACACACACACACACACACACACACACACACACAGAAATATATATATATATATATATATATATATATATATATATATATATATATATATATATATATATATATATATATATATATATATATATATATATATATATATATACGCACAAGACAAGTATAATAATTAAGGGGAGCTCTCAATTAGCATTGGGGATACACAAGGGGATACACAAACTTAAAAAATAGGGAACACGTTCGCAGACCTTTAGAGGGCGTTTACATTCATAAACTTGATTTGATCATTATGCCACATAATCACAGAATAGTATTCTGATCTTAAAAAATTACCCCCAACTGCATGCACTTAAATATTAGTAAAATATGTAATTTGTTAAGAGGTTGTGATGAAACGTCAAACCCCACTGTACGACAGCATATTATTGTTGCATTGGACTCACCACTTGATATCATGCGCGTGACTGTTCTAAAAATAGGCAGTCTCATTATCATATTTCTCGTTATTTGTATCATGAGCATACCCTACCGCATTTCACATCATTATGTCGCACAGGTTGCCAATGCTGGCTTCATAACCTTATCTCTTCCATCAAGATTAATTCTGGTTGGCTTCACAGTTGAGTGCAGTCTCCTTTCTGTCTTTCTGTTATTTTTGCGTGGCCTTACTTTAATAGCAGCAGGGACACTGCCATCTCCGGCACGTGGCCCAAAATTAAACAGTTACGTCAACATATTATATCTTAAATAAGATTTTACATATAATTAAATGTCTGTGTCTTAGCGTAGTTCAGTATTATCTGTTTCTATTAAGTTTTGTCTGTTCAAACATTATTCAAAGATTTGTTTATTTTTCCGAAATTGTCTGTGTTATAATTGTCAACTTAAGATTGTGTCAACTTTGTCGTTGTCCAAGTTTAAATTTTAATTTAAAAATTATCAGACTTCTCTGGAAGCTGCATATTAAGGAATTTTATCAGCTTTCAAAAAGCATGAGGGGAAATATTCCTGTTGATAACCTTTAGTCTTTACGTTTGGAAAACCTGTTGCTTACAATAGTTACAGATTTTTCTAGGAGGGCTGAATTTTCGACGAATGGTTTTAAATGTATCCCAACTAATAAAACAGGTTTCTATAATACTTAACAACTCCAAGCTTCTTTCAGAAATCAATGTCACAAGACCTCATTTGGGATGATTGTAACTGTTTAACAAGGCCCGACCAACAGCTTAAGTGCCTTCTGAACCCAAAAGTCTTTAGTTATCACCAGGGCTCGGATTATATGCAATTCGCATATTTTTTGCATAACTTGAATATTTTAGTGTATTTTGCCTAAATTGCATATTTCCATATATTTTGCCTTATTTGCATATTTTTCAATTTTTAAGGGTTTCCGTATATAACAAAAGCCATTTACTTGTTGTAATGTAAGCAACTGCTAAGGTAAATTTATAGGCCGTTCAAATGTAGCTGGCAGAAAGCATATTCCAAACACCTGGTAATGTATATTGCGAGCGCTTCACTGAGATATAAGACAGTGCGCTAGACGGGGTTAGCTACCTCTGGGTTCTTAGAATCTACCGCCTCCCAGCTTTGTTTGTGCTATACCTAAATGAAACTAGTAGCTAGCTAGCAGGTGAAAGTATAAAAGCAAACTCTTGGAAGGATTGTCGGTAATGGCGCTCTTTTCTTTGTACTTTACATTAACGTGAAATAAATAGCAAAATGCAATTTGTAGGTATTGTATAAATCTAAAATTCGTAAGAACTAGGGCTTTACGCTCGCCTGTCATAAGAACGGTGTCTGAAATTCCTAATAATAACTGCAGAATGTATTGAAAGGACTGACCGCCAGGTAATTTTATTCGTATCTTAAGTCTCGTAAGAAGACATTAAAGGGATTAGGGCTAATTTATTTACACGCCAGTAGTATCTAGAATTGAAATAATTTCTTTCTCTGATTTAGTTTGCTTGTGCTTAGTTGCAGGCACAGTGAATTCACATCATTTTTAAACAGTGGTATAGGGTTGTTTTAATTATTTTGTACTGTAAAAAATGTGCTCCAAATTGCCAAGCTGGATACGGCCACACTCAGGGCTTTCCGTAGATGGTGACAACCTTTTTTGTAAACCATGTGGGAAAGTGGTTACTTTTTATTTTAAGCAACTGATCTATTTTCTTTGTTTTTCTAACCTTCGCCATCAATCAGCCCAGTATCTATTTGCTACATTTTCCGATACAAGTCTTTTATAATCGAAAATTATCAAATCAATCGAAATGAAAAATTAAATAAAGTTTAAAAAGTACCTTGCAGTTCTTAAAAAAATTACTGAAATACAAATTAAAAATATACTTCTTTATTTTTATTACTTAATTCACGGATATTGTATAAAAACAATACTAAATTTCTATTTACTCGAAAAAAAATGTCGATGCCTGTAGTAATATTGATTTCTTTTCGAAAAGATTTCAAGCGCAAGAAAATATCTCATAGACCAACACTGTAAGACAAAGTAATTGTGAAAAACTAAATTCAATTAATACATCCCAAGCATCAATACGCAAATGTTTGGGAAACCAAACAAAGAAAGCAGAAGAGGATACATTTAAATTTGACTTATGCAAGGCAATGGTAATTCTAAGATTCCACTGAATAAATTGAATAACACTGTCTTTAAGTCATTTTTGAAAAACTCTTGTAAACAATCTATACCAGATGCAAGTACTTTAAAAAAAATTTAGTTGAAAAATGCTATTTAGAAACTTTTTCAGAAGTAAAAAGTCTTATAAATTAAAATTATTACGTTGTAGTAGATGAAACTCAAGATGTTTGTGGTAGATATATTGCTAATTTAATGATAGACACCTTAACTGAAATTTCTTCATTTAGTTCTTATTTAGTTGCAGTCAAATATTTAGAAAAAACAAATAATATTACTATAACAAGATTTATTCAAGAGGGTCTGTCAAACGTGTTTTTACCAAATGCTGTAACAGTTGATAAAGTTTTATTACTGCTTACCGATTCTGCTTCATATATGGTCAAAGTTGGAATTCATTTAAAAATATTTTATTCCAACTTAATTAACTGTACGTGCCTGGCTCACGGGTTAAACAGGGTAGCAGAAGAAATTAGACAGAAATTTCATTTAGTCAATGAGTTTATTAATAATGTGAAAAAAGTGTTCGTCAAAGCTCCTTTAAGAGTTCAAAGATATAGAGAAGTTCTGCCTGGGGTACCATTACCTCCTAGACCTGTAATCATGCGATGGGGAACTGGGATCGAGACTGCCCTTTTTTTAATTTTGAACATTTAAGAGAAATCACGTAGGTAATGCTTGAATTTACAGATGAAGCAGGTTCGTCACTGAAACAAGCTAAAATTATTTTAAAGGACTCTAAATTGAGCCAGCAATTATGTTTTATAAACAGTAATTATAAAATAGTTACAGAAACTATAAAAAAATTCAGCAGCAAAATGTTTTGCTAACTGAATCAGTTAAATTAATAGAACATTTCAAAGAAACTATTGATTAAGCAAATGGGCCTGTTGCAAAACAAATTACAAAAAATTTATCGGAAACACTCACAAAAAATGAGGGTTTTACCAAATTAACGCAGATTGCAAAAGCTCTGGATTGAGATTTTTCAGACGATTTAAACAATGTAGACCCTACCATATTGTCAATCTTAAAATATGCTCCAATTACCTCAGTTGACGTAAAACGGAGTTTTTCTTTGTATAAAAACTTACCAGCTGAGAGAAGACAATCTTTCAAAATAGATAATTTAGAGCGCCACTTATAATATCTGTTACTAGTAATAATTGCAATAATAATATTAATGAATAATTAATAATATAATTGGGGTCCTATATGGTATTAATTGTGAATAAAATTAATAGCTTAAACCTTTAAAAACTTGTTTTATTGGAATACTATGATTATTTATGCGTTGCAAATATCGATATTGTTGTGCATATTTTGTTCAAGTTGGTGCATATTTTTTTTAAAATTTTCTGCATTTCACCTAAAAAGTTTGCATATAAATCCGTTCCTAGGTTATCACACCCATGGTGAACAGATTATTGGGTTTCTAGGAAGTCTAATAGCTTTCACTTTAAATGATATCCACCTTGAGAAAAGCTAGAAAGCAAGATAATTAGTTTCAAAATGTTCTGAGCAACTGAAAATCAATACAATATTAACAGGTCACACAGTATTATTAAAACATCTTAAAGTCATTCCCCTTAACTCTGTTAATTTATAAGTTATATAAGCAAGATACCTTCCTGTAAATTCACTTGATAAAAGTCGATATGTTTCATTAGCTTATTTAAATTATCCTAAACCATCTATTTCCATTTTGTTCTAGTTTTAGCGAATTTTTATTTAAAAAAATCACCAGTAGAGAGGTACCGATGATGAGACTTTGCAATTTTTTTTTTAAATGAGCGCGATTTGACCCACGCACTCAAAACCAAGGTCCTTTTGAATTTGTTTATATATATATATATATATATATATATATATATATATATATATATATATATATATATATATATATATAGACGCCCTCGTGGCGCAGGTGGCTAGGTGCCAGCCAGCAAAGCGAGAGGTCCCGGGTTCGATTCCCGGGCGAGCCAAGTTCACTTTGTCTGAAAAATTTGTATAAAATATTAAATGATGGGAAAGAATGTGCTAATGGCCTGAGATGCCGCAGCCAATAATATTAAATAAAAAAATAAAATAAATATATATATATATATATATATATATATATATATATATATATATATATATATATATATATATATATATATATATATATATATATATATATATATTTGGCGGCATCAACGAGGTTGAGTATAAAAAGGGGAATTTATTAGATTTTGTGGTTAACGAATTTATTTTAAAAGTCTGTTGAGGTTGATTGATATCAGGGTAGACACCCTGCGACTATTAGAGACGTATACACTGTGGGTAAAAATACAGAAAGCAGAGCGATTGTTGTTGAGTTCAACTCACAGTTTGCAAAGAAAACTGTGCTTAATAATTGCGGTAAATTGGGGGGTACAAACACTGTAAACTGCACTAAAAGCGAGTTGGAGGCACCGAAAATATTGAGCAAGCATCCCAGGCTGGCCAGGGAAAAGAAGTATAGTGCATATATAAGGCGAGCTGAGCTGCACATTAATGACGCTGTATATAGACCAGATGTTTTGGAAGATACAGGGGATACTATATTTGAGGCCAATGCTGATTTGGGGCTTCCACAAACAAAATAAAATAGTGCGCCGCCGACACCAGACCTCACCAACATTAATTATTACGAGGAAGTATTTGACATTTGCTCCCAGTCTAATACTCCGAGAACTACGAATGTACAAACTCCTCGAAAGAATCTAAGACGTAATGCGACAGGCTCAAATCTGCCAAGACACCCTGGTAAAGGAATATCGAAATAGCTTGGAGGAACTACTTTGAATGTTCGACTTTCACGGTTTATGTTTTAGGAAAATATTTGGACTTAATTTTCGTACTGCTCTAATTATTTATGGTTTTAATTGTACACTATTGCTGTTGATTTATGCTTTGGTTTTGTTTGTAATTCCGAGTGGATTCTGTCTGTCTCTTTTAAGTTGTATTGGATTTAGTTTTAGTAGTTTAGTAAGTAAGGTTTTTATTTTGTATGCGTGGATTTTATTATTTTTATAGCAAATAACGCTGATTTTAGCGCGAAATGTAAATGTGTTAAGAATATTGATTTACTCTTCAAGATGTAAAGTGAAAATGATTGATTTTACATTTGTTTTGACAGTTTTTTGCCATTTTGATTTTATATTACGTCATTTTGTACATATGGATACACTAATTTAGATGAGCTGTTTTATTTATATTGTTTTGGTGTGTACACAAGTGTAGGGGTATATGTTAACCTGGGTATTGTTGGTGTTGCTTATGCTGCGTTTTGGTGTTTGTCAGTATGAATGTGATTTGCCTCTATCTGTAGGTAAATCAATTTTTATTTGGCGTTATGGTTGTTGTGATCTTGTGGTTGGTGTTCGGTGTCACAGGCATTTACTCAGTAGCTCTATATATACAGTATGGACTCATATATAAGGAATTTTGCGGAGTTTTCTAATGACTGCCGATTGGCAGATAGCGTCGAGCAATGTAACACATTTTTTTCTAAAATAGATAATACTGTTTTAGTTACCACAACATCAGAAGTATTTCCAAGAACATAGATGAACTGAGAGTTTTGCTAGAAGGATTTAACAATGAATTTGTCTGTATAGTGCTAACAGAAACATGGAGACTTTAAACCAAGAAATATATAATATTCGGGATTATAGAGCTTTCAAAACGTGGGGGTCCTAATTTATCTGACAAATGAAATTCCTTGAGAATAAAGAATTGTAAAGTTTGGCGAAATAAACTTACTGGAACTTCAGATGAGATGCAATTCAAAGTATATTATACTAACGGTAGCTTACATATTATCTGCAACATGTCCTAGAGAATTTACAGAAAACTTGAATGGGTATAGGAAGGAGCGTAGGAAGGGTGAGGATGTGCATGCTTTTCTGGTAGACCTAAATATTGATATTTGCTTTGAGGAAGAAAATATAATTGAATATTTGAATACAATGGGTGAAAATGGACTTGATGGATTCTACCAGGGTACAGGCAACCTTATCTAGCTGCATTGATCACGTTTTTATAAGGAGTAAATTACACGAAGAGTGCTTTTGCCCAATCCCTATGAAAGTAGGTGTTTGTGATCATTATAGTAACATCGTGCGGATAGATCTGAAAGTTAGAAGGACACGTAATAGCAGAGAAGCAAAGATCTATAGGATAAACGGAGAAAAGTTCTACAGTGAAATCAGTAAAGAGAGCTGGGCCAGTGTTTATATGGAGGAGGATCTTAATAGGACAACCTATCGGTTTGTTGAAAAGATACGCACTAAAATGAAAATGAGTACATATTGTAACTTTATTGGAAACAACTAACAAAAGGAACGAGATGTACAAAAATTTACAAAGTACCTATAGTGAACAACTTCTGGGTAAGTATAAGGCATATAAAAATTATTTGGGACAGCTAATTGCAACGACTAAGAGAAATTATGACATGGGTATCATAGACAGAAACAAGTACACGTAAAAAGTCTGTGGGATTATACAAAAGAACTACAGGGACAATTCTCAAATAGAGGATCAAGCCAAAAATCAACAGCACCACACACGGAGTAACATCTGACACAAATACAATTGCAGATACATTTAATAAGTACTCTTGTAGTATTGGCGAAGAGCTGGCAAGCAAGTTAAGAAAAAGAAACATAATTGTGCATAAAACGAGAGATAACTCGTTTTCCCAACTAACAAGAGAGAGTAAAAAAGTTAGTCGTTGCATAAAACAGTTAAAGAACCACAAGGCACCAGGATATGATGACATTACCAGTGAGTTGCTGAAGATACTATTTCAACAAATAACAACACCACTAACTTATTTAATAAATAGGTCTTTTCAGCTGGGAACCTGCCCACGAGTCTTTAAAACAACAGTTGTTACATATTTCTTTGAGGCTGGTGATAAAACTAATGTTGAAAACTACCGCCCAATATCACTTGTTTCTGGTATAGTAAAGCGAAAGTGTATGTAACAATTCTGACGGAAAAAAGCTGGAGTACGTTAACAAATATAAATTAATATCTGAATGCCAGTTTGGATTCCGCAAGGGTAGATCCACACAAGATGCCTCACCACACCTAACTGAGAGAAATCTCAATGCGTTGCATGAGGGTACACCATCACTCTGCACCTTTGTGGACTTTTCAAAGGCATTTGATACTATGCACTATGAGAAACTGATACACATTCTGGAAAACCTGGAATTAAGGGACACATCATACAATCTCCTAAGTAGCTATCTAGAGGACAGAAAACAATGCGTTAGAATTGACGGAATCTTTAGTGCTTTAAAAATAATAACTTTCGTTGTACCACAAGTAACTGCACTGGGTAATATTTTGTTTACTTTTTAAATAAACTATATTTATTCTATTTCGCATTGTGGGCAAATGGTTGGTTTTGCGGACGATACCGCCATATTCTATAAGGATAGTACTTGGTTTATCTTGAAAACTAAAGTGGAAACAGACCTTGTAGAGTTAATGTATTGGGTGAAGGCATGTCCCTGACAATGAACTTTAAGAAAACCTGCTTCATAACGTTTAGTTGTTACGGAAATCATTTCAGCGTTTCAGGGAGCTGACAGTTTCCACAGAAGCAGCACTTGCTATAAGCATTGAGACGGATGATTGTGTGAAGTACTTGGGGGTGGAAATTGATCGGCACATGAGATGGAATCTACAATATAGTCCAATGTAGTAAAAAAAACTTACAACTATTATAACCGAATTCAAAATATTGGGACGAATATTTCATGAGAGATATTTGAGGATTCTATACCATGCTCTGGCCGAAAGTTACATCAATTACGGTATTGTAGCTTGGGGGAGCGCGGCGTTGGCGCATATAAAAAGGCATGTGCATTTTTGTGCTCATTTCCGAGTATAGCCTGCCACAAGTATAACTTCTGCAGGCTTGCTCGGATAGGGCGCGTGGAATCCATCCATGACTCTATGTTGCAAAATATGAGGTATCCCCACGAGAACTCAAAGAGTATTAACCGATTTTAATTAAACTCGGCTGGAATCTTTTTTTTATTAATGGCTTCGATTAATCCGTTAGTTAGTCCTATTGGATCAGTTTTTCTAAAAAAAATATTTGTTCCAAAAAATGTCTATCTCAAAAAATAACAAATTTATTACGATGAAATTTGGTTGGCGTGTTTCCTCCATAAATAACTTACTACACACCAAAACTCAACTTTTTAGGTGTGTAAAAAATTGAGTTATGTCAAATTGAAGCATTTAATGAAAATTCGCTACCATAACGCACTTGCCGCGTTCTGAAATTTTTATTTCTCTTTCGCCTAGACATTGTTAGCGTTATTAGTAGCTTATGCCGAACTGTCAATTTTTGTTAGATCAGACATTAGAGCAACCGTGTTAGTTCAAAGCAACCGATTTATCATGGTCTAGAATACACTGTACGACACAAACTTGTATTTAACAAATGTACACCGAACAACATAAACTTATATTCACGCGTGTTAAGCAAGGCAAGGTATACCATTTGAAGGGAAATAATTAGACACAATGTACGGTAACTTAAGCTATAGTTAATTTTTTTCCCATTTGATTACGATACTTCATTTTGTTATATACGATACGCATGCCCCCATCGTTACGGTACGAATAACGAAAAAGCCGGCCTATGGCCTTATGGCTAACGGATAATATCAAAAATATTATGAAACAGCGTGATAAAGCTTATAATAGGTTCAAAGATAGTCGCGATCCCATTGATTGGCAAAATTATAAACTAATTAGGAACCGAACTACAAATGCCATAAAAAAAATAAAAACTTGCCTTTGCGGAGGGTATGCTGTCTACAAGTGAAAATAATAGGACGGCCTGGTCTTTGGATAATAGACTTTGCATTATTACAAAAAAAGAAATATGTTACATCACATTTGAGTGATGTAAACAAAATAAATCAATACCTCACGTCTATTAACAGTAGTAGGGCTGATATTAGATGATTAAAAACATATTACAATAGTAATATTTACAAAAATGCAAATAACTTCCATTTTAAGCTTGTCAATGAGGCAGATATTATGAGACATATAGCCTCAATAAAAATAAAAGCTAAGGGTTTTGATGGTGTGAGTGTCGACATGATTAACCTATGTCTCCCGGAAATTCTCCGTCAGCTGCTTCATCTTGTAAACTTTTGTATTGAGACAAAATGCTTTCCCAAGGTCTGGAAAGTTGCAAAGGTTTTTATGTTTCCAAAAAGAAACAATTCAACTGAGTTCAATCATTTAAAACCTATAAGCATTTTCCCAGTTCTTTCAAAGTTATTGGAGAAAGTGATGTCCGAGCAGATAACTGCTTACCTTGGGGACAACATCTTGCCAAATGTACAGTCCGGATTTGTTAGAGGCAGGTCTACTACAACAGCATTAGCAAATATTGGTGATGACATTCTCAGAGCTAATGACAAAAATCAAGTTACAGCTTTGGTATTGCTAGACTACAGTAAAGCTTTTAATACGATCAGTCATGAACTATTGTGCTCGAAGTTACAATATATTGGTTTCAATCATGACGCCGTTCAGTTTATAGAGAGTTACTTTTCAGATAGGGCACAGAGGGTTGTCTGCGGGTCGGATATATCGGATTCTTTGAGTGTATTAAAAGGAGTTCCACAGGGATCTATATTAGGCCCCCTTTTATTCAATATTTATACGTTTTATTTTCAAGAACAAATAATCTCGAGCAAAGTACACTTCTATACCGATGATACCCAGCTTTACAAATACTTTCGTGTCAAAAATGCCTTAGACGCTATAGCAAGTTTAAATATAGACCTTAATAAGTTAGTCACGACAGCGATAAATGTCAATAAGTGTTGCGTACTTTATTTTGGCAGGAAGGCCAGTAGGAATAGGGTTTGTTCTCAAAATATAATATTTTGATAGATGGGAATCGCTTGGAAGAAAAACCATCTGCAAAAAATCTTGGTCTCATGATAGATAACAATTTAAAATTTTCTGATCACGTCACTAATCTTCGTAGAGCTAGCTTTGGCCAATGAAATCTTTTTATAGCCACCGAAATTGCCTTCCAGTGAAACTAAAAGCTCTCCTGATAAACTGAATGATCCTCTCGCGCTTTAACCATGCTGATGTTGTGTATGGACCTGCCCTTCATAGTTGGGATCGACAAAGAATAGAAAAGGTTAAGAAGTCATGTTTACGATTCATCTTTAATCTAAAAAGAACAGATCGTGTTTCTTATAAGTTAAACGAATTAGATTGGCTGAATATGAGGAATCGCTGGAAAGTACATCTTCTTTGCTTAACTCACAAGATTGTCCCCGGGGCGGGCCTGATTACCTACATCAGAAGCACTGTTTTCGGAGACAAATACATTCGCTCAATACAAGACTCGATCACTTGTTTGCCATACCACATCTGTATATTAAAATACCTTATGAACATACTTTATGTTCTCTGCCAGGGTTTCGGAGATATGTTACAGATTTTTATAAAAATAGTCAATTTGCGTAGTGTAGTTACAGTAAATCATATTCATATTAAGAATTCATTTCTTTTGGCTAAATTTAAGGCGCACAATTGTTAATGTTTTGTTGTTACATTGTTTTCTTGTTTTGGATACTAAGGCATTTATAATTTATGATTTATAATTTATAGTTCATAATTTATAATTTGTTTATTTTGTAATTCCTACACTTTAAGTTATCTGTTAAGGGTTAAGTGGAAGAAAATTGTGTAATTAACTTCGCCCTAATAAAGACCTCTTATTATTATTATTATTATTATTATTATTATTATTATTATTATTATTATTATTATTACTATTATTATTATATATTATACATTACAAATTTAGGTTCTAAAATTCACTTATCCAAAAGTTGTAACTATATTTATCTAGTCTTAGTCTACACTATTAATTATATCATCACAATTTATATCGTGCTTCCATTAAATTTTGGAGTTTAGGGTGTCATTCTTTTAGATAAATTTTCACATTGTAGTTGATTCACAAACTAGGCTGCTGTGTGCTATTTTTCGATTTCATATTAGCAAAATACGTGGTAATTTCTCACAACACGTTTTGATATCTTTGTTTGACATTCTGTATGGAGACATAAAATGCTGGAGTTATGTATGGTAGGTATCCATTACAAAAAGGTGTGTATGTCACTGATAATAAATATGTGTTTTAATCTATCCATACCGAAACCACAATTCTAAAAATAGATACTGGAAAAAAAGTCAAAATAGAACTATGGTACCCAAGGCATAAATAAGTGAGGAATATAGAGACATTAAATTGTTTTATTAAAAATAAAGAAAGGTTAAATATTATGTATCATTTAAACAGTTTTATATTGAAGGAATGTGTTTATTTTACTCCCACATCTTCAATACGTGTGGAAGTATGGTATAGGTACAGAAATTAAAAAAAAAATCGCTTAAACGTCGTAAAAGGTGTTGAAACATACAGAAAACATGATTTGGAAACGAACTTTTTTTGTCTGTCGGGTCTGTATGTCTATATGTCTGTCTGTTAGTAGCCACGATAACTTCAGAACGAATTGAGATATGGTCTTAAATTTTGGAGCACAAACGAGCTGTTCGGAGTGTTTTTGGGTATAATCGCTCCAGGGTCTAGGGGATGAATGGCCACCCCCCATTGGTAAAAATTAACATTTTTTTCGTTAAAACTCGAGTAATATAAGGTGGGATTTGTTTATTAGAATAGTTTCAATTTTATCAAACATCTAGTATCCGGTGCTGAATAGATTAGGGGTAGAATGTGTGAGGGTCGAATATAGGTGACAGAAATATCAACAACAATTTGTTTTTGCTAGAACGGCGTAATAAGTCTCAAAACATAAACAAACATTATGTCGAAACGAATTTTTTGTCTGTCGGTCTGTATATCTGCTAATAGGCATAATAACTTTCTAATAAATCGAGATATCCTTTTCAAATTTAGTATACACTCAGCAACTGACCAACAAACAGTTCGGGTTGTTTTTGCGTAAGACCATTCCAGGGGGTGAGAGATAAATGAGGGGTAATTTGGTGAAAATTTATATTTTTTCATTAAAACTCGAGTAATATAACGTTCAGGGCTTGTGTAATATAAAACGTTCATATTCATCACTCATCTAATATTCTGTGATGAAATTGGAGTAAGGGTTGAATGTGAGGAGTAATATGAATTTAGTCTTTAAACAATATTACATTAGATTATTAGGGGTTTAATGTTAGGAGGTAAATATGAATTTGGTTTTGAAACAATATTACATTAGATTATTTTATTATTTTTTCATCGAGAAATTCACGCTTCACCATAAAGTTAGTTGTGATGTCTTGAAATTAGCACTTATGACGTGCCAAAAAAGTAACAGAACAGCAGAATAACTTTAGAAGTTCAAGGCGCGAAGAAAAAAAGTCCAGACAAGGATGTTTTCCTGACTATGTGTTGGTGACCTTGGATTTGATCTTGGCGATGACTTTTAAGGTGAAATCAAGGTCAACTTCATATTTTCATGAAATTCATGTAGGAGTTGATCATGTAGAGGTGAAATATTAAATTGTTTTGTAATTAAGCAATCGACATCAAATTTGGTCCACAGGTAGCTGTTCACAACCTGGTAGTTTGAATTATTTGTGTGTAAGATGGCTTCAGAAAAGAGGGGAAGAAATAGTGGGTTAATTAGGGAAACTAACACTTTACTATTAAAAATCGAGTAATACACCGTCTCAGAAGTTTATGGGAAGTTTGTGGTCAAGTCATGTACCCTAAATTCATATCATGAGAATGTCTTTCTAAAGAGAGTAAATTGTCATAGCTATGTGGAAGTTATGATTTAATAATAATAATAATAATAATAATAATAATAATAGTAATAATAACCTTTATTTCATTTATGTTACATAAGTCATTTAAATTGTGCAAATGCACCATATACTTTTAACACACTACTCTTCCACTTATATATCTGGAATATCATATGGTTCAGTGTGCTAGCGATGATCACTCACACGCTGCCACTGATCTTCCACCGCTACTACAGTTAAAAATACATCGGAAAAAAAACTTACAACACTATTTTCTAATGGCTTTTTGGATAATCTTTAAACTACAGCTCCAAAAGAATATTTAGCTAATTGATACAGGATGATCTTAAAAAGTACTTAGCCTGCAGTACAAAGTGCAATAATTTTTAAACAAAATTTTGTTTATTCCACAGAATCTCCTCTAAAACTTGCACTTAAGAAAAAACATTCATAAAGCAATTTTAAAAATCCAACGGCACATGAAGCTTCGTTTGTTGTTCAAAATCGTTTACGCTCCAAATGTTTCTTGACCTGTAGAAATATATAATAGTCAGGTGGTGCTAAATCCGGAGAATACTGCGGGCGATCGACCAAGTAAAAGCCAATTGAAACAATTGTTTGCAGTGCAAATACTGGTATCGCCAGTTTTTCGCGGCGGTTTTCCACCATTTTCTAGCTTAGTCTGATTAGCAACACATAGTAGTATGATCTCGTGGTATTTTCATATTCTTTCAGGAAGTTTATTAGAATTATCTCACCTTTTTTCCTAAAAACTAACGCAAGAACCTTGTCAGCCGACTGCCGACTTATGAACACAGAGATTTTTGTTTCGTGGAGAACCGTGATGCTTTTGATTGCTTTTGATTCTCTGGACCATCGTGATGGACCCATGTTTTGTCTATTGGGACAAAGCTACACAAAATGTTTGAGATCTTCTTTAAAACGGTGGCAGAATTTCTTCGATATTGTCAAACGAGTGCACTATTGATAAGGGTTCAAATAAATCGGAATCCATTTTGCCAAAAACTTTCTCATTTAAAGTCGCGACAAAGATTATGAAACACAAATTCATAGGAAATGTGCAATGTTTGGCTATAGGCTTTAGCCCAATTTATCAGTCTGCTAAAATCATTTCATGGATAGAAAAAAAAATTTTGAGTAGTTACAGAAATGTATCTACAGCGGTGCTCATCTTTTACATTTTAGCGTGCACTTTAAAATTTCGCAAACCACTTTGTCCTACAAAGGACATTGGTCAACTAAGTCTTCTGCCACGTAAGATGGCTGGCAATATACCCATATATATATATATATATATATATATATATATATATATATATATATATATATATATATATATATATATATATATATATATATATATATATATATATATATATATATATATATATATATATATATATATATATATATATATATATATATATATTGTCTAGATAGTAGTGTGTTTTTCTTTAATACGATTATTTGGGCACTTGCTTTGAGATGTTTAATATTTAAAAAGATATTTAACCTGTGACAAATACGTATCAACTCGCAAAATCTGTTACATAAAATATATTTGTAAAATCATTCAAGTATTTTTCTCTGTCCTGTTTTATTTAAAACACATTTTCATAGATTATGTGTTCCCAAACTGGATGGCTTGTTGTTTGTAACACAAGGAGCGCTACAAAATTACTCCATTTTGAAAGAAACTGTGTAATGTAATAGAGAAAATATGTGCCATAACAAAAGGAGATTATATTACGTAACCTAAATCTGCGACACCTGTTCTCCATTTTAGAGGCGCATTTTTCTTGTAAATAAGGGCGGTATTTTAAGTGACGTAATTTCTTATCACAACAGAAAAGTTTGTTGTTCTCGAATGTTCCCTCTAAGATTGAAAATCAAGCACAATTCATTGTTTGCTTACTCTTGATAATATTATATGTAATTCAGTAAGTGTCCGCCAGCAAAAACATACCACACCAAAAGATTTAGATTGGTAAGAAAGTTTTGCAAAGTGTTTTTTGTCTCTGACCACTAAATATATTAAAATAATGTGTTTTCCACCTACTTGATTTATTAATATGTTACTTCCCCATCGTCAATACGTGTGGAAGTATGGCATAGGCGACAAAAATTTAATTCTCTCAAACGTCGTAAAAATGTCAAAACATATATAAAGCATTATTTGGGAATGAAATCTCTTGTCTGTTGGTCTGTATGTCTGTCTGTTAGTAGCCACGATAACTCTAAAACAAATTAATATATCGTCTTCAAATTTGGTATACTTAGCAACCGGAAACGAACGATTCGGATTGTTTTTGGTTAAAATCTCCCTAGTGTAAAGGGTGATTTGGTGAAAATCGAGATTTTTTCGTTAAAACTCGAGTAATATAACGTTGTAGGGTATATTTATTAGAAAACTTTCAATATCACCAAACATCTAGTTTTCTGTGCTGAAATTAAATTAGGGGTTAAATGTGTGGGAGTGGAATATCGGTGACAAAAATTTCAATTTTTTTCTGCTAAAACGGCGTAAAAAGTGTCGTAACATATAGCAAACTTGATTCTGTAACGAAATTTTTTTGTCTGTCGGCATGTATGTCTGTCTATTAGTAGCGACGATAACTTTAGAACGAATCGAGATATCGTCTTCAAATTTCGAACATAGTTATCACCTGACAAACGAACGGTTCGGAGTGTTTTTGGGTAAAATGACTCAAGGGAGTAGGGGATGAATGGGGCGTGATTTGGTGATAATTCACATTTTTTCGTTAAAACTCGGGTAATATAACCTTTTAAGGTTTGTTTATTAAAAAACCTTCAATTTCATCAAACATCTGGTATTATGTGCTGAAATTAAATTAGGGGTTGAATGTGTGTCGGGGTGGAATATGGGTGCCAGAAATTTCGAATTTTATTTATTTTTGCTAAAACGGCGTAAAAAAGTCTAAAAACATATAGAAAACTCAATTCTGGAACGATATGTTTTTTGTCTGTTGGTCTGCCTCTCTGTCGGTCGATATACCTGTATGTCTGTTGGTAGGCGCAATAACTTTCGAACGAATTGAAATATCATCTTCAAATTTGGTGTACGGTTACCATCCGACAAAAGTAACGCTTCGGATTGTTTTTGGGATACATCGCTTCAGGGGGAGTAACCATCTAAATTCATTTCATGTCTTTCTAAGGAGAGTAGATTGTCACAGCTATGTGGAAGTTGTGAGTCAATTGTCAGCACTATTTTTTATTGTCTCAAATAAATAGAAAACTACTATATTTCGGTTTTGGAGGTTTTAGGTAATAAATATTATTATTACGTGTTACGTGCAAATAAGTTACTAGATGTCAGGTATTTTTTCTTTAATCTCAGCATAAACTAACTTGATTAGATGAGCGTAAATTGCGGTCCGGCTGATGATAGCAATTATCGGCATGTCAGTCTTACCTAGCTTTGCAGAATTATTCTGGCGGTATCACTTATAATAATATTTACACCAGCATTAGTTGATAGTTAGTTGTTTTCCAATAATTAGCTTAATAGAATATACACATTTTTTGTGTCAACATCTAGACGATTGAAGCATTTGACAGGCTATACCTTGCTTTATTTTACAGAACCTAGGTTTCCTTGCTTTTAGAAGCGCCTGCTTTTTCTTCTAACAATATACCTGACAAGCACACACAGTACATAATAAGATCGTTTTGTGGCTACATCCGGTGTTCCTCAAGGTTCCAACTTTACTCCTCTTTTATTTTAATTATTTATAAACGATTTAGGATGATGCAAATGCATTAAGGAACTTATTCTACGGAAATTAGCTAAACAAATTATAGACCGTTAAACCATAAACTTCACTAAACCTACAAATAAGTATCCAAAAGAGCATCAACTTAACTAAACTGACAGCCAAAGCATCAAAGAAAGGCTCTATTTGAAATGAATATTTTGTAAATATTTTAGTAAAATGAAGGGCAATGACGTTTGAATATGAAACTTAAGGGTTTGCAGAACACTCTTCTTACAAAATTTTCTTTTCGCAATCGGTATTTCTTTCACGTTATTTGCCTAAACATTGCCAATTTGGCGTTTAAAATTGCGAGTTTGATGTTTTGAGGAAAACTCCAAAATTTATTTTTTAACTTCCCATAACTTCGTTGTCTTTAAAGCTAGAGACCTAAATTTTGGTACAGAGTTCACATAATACAAACACGCCTACCAAGTTTGGGTGCCCTTACTTTGTTATTTACGGAGATTTTAAATTTTTTTAAGTGAAAACACAAAATTTTCCGGAAAAACCTGGTCCGATTTTTCTGGCTAATGAATTTATCCAAGCAACTTGCAAAAGGAAGGTACTCACCAAATTTGATCAAGATCTGTCTATTATTTTTTGAGTTATCGGTCGGATATATATATATATATATATATATATATATATATATATATATATATATATATATATATATATATATATATATATATATATATATATACATATATATATATATATATATATATATATATATATATATATATATATATATATATATATATATATATATATATATATATATATACACAGATCTCCTCATTAGCGAATTTAAAAAAAGATTGCTAAAAAGCTCTAGGAGCTTATGGTTTTACATAATAATTTCTACTATTGTTCATGGAGCCCGTATGATATGATATGTTGATTAAGCGTGTTTATTAACGCTTCTTATTGTATCTCTCGTCAAGGGTCAATGATATTTATTACCCGGAAGGCATTCCGTACAAAAACATTACCAATAGGTGTTATAAGCACAGTTTATTTTAAAACAAAATTATTGCTTGATAAACTTCTAAAAATATTGTCTATCCAATTAATGCATCTGGTATCGTTTATTAACTGTATTTTCTAGTTAGATTTTTGGAAAAAAGGAATTCTAGTTTTTTGGATTGCGATTAAGCTGATAATATTTTATATTAAAAATTTCTTTTGTTGCAGTTACAACATTGGTACTTTATTTATTAATTTGCTTTCGCTAGCAATAATAATTTGTGTTGACCTCTATTTTATGCATAGAATTATTATTATTATTATTATCGGACAACTTAGGGTGGTGGTAATCGAACCCACAGAAAAGACTATAGCTAGAATATAGTGAAAATTAGTAAAAAGTAACAGTCAGTAAATATTTGTGAGGTCACAGATGCAATGTTTAAAGTAAGCTGAAATTGGGTAGGTGCTCCCACTATTTTGCATAGTGGAAGTTTATAGACTATATTTCTAAATACAGAAGAAAATGTAAGAAAATCAGTAAAATAGCAAGCTTAGTTGTGTGTTTATTTACCTTAAATTTTGTGAAAAGTTCAGCCAAATTAAACTGCATAATTGAACTTTATTTCTGAATGGTATTTTCACTTTCCAGTCATTCAGGGAAACTTCAGTCCTCGCTACAGATGTTCATTTAAAAACAGTATATGTCAAATCAGGGAGGAGAAATCTCTTCTATTTAAGCAAGGAGAGGACTGGGTCAGATCATGAATTATTATTATTGACATTATATGTCAAATAAGGCAGGAGAAATCTCTTCTATTTAGGCAAGGAGCTCCATATTGCAACAGTGTTTTCTTTATATCAAGATCTGACACTTAGATCGGGATTGTATGTATTCTTACAATTTGTTTGTTGCTTTCATTTAGAAGTTTGACTTTGTGAGTTTTATCTTCTTCAGTATCAATATACAAAAGTTTATCTTCAAAATTTTCAAAGATTCTTTCAAATAGCTCATGCGAATCGACTTTTATCAATACGTTTTTGTTTTGTATACCTATCGATACAACATTGTCGGGTCTTAATTTTAATGAAATCATAATATATTTCTGATATTCCTCAGCAGACAGTTTTCTATTTACGTCCGAAAAATCGAGGCGAAACTAACATTTTGATACTGCACTTTATACCGACAATAAAATATCGCAGCTGTGACCTGCAAATACCGCACACGTCCGATGCGATGCGTGGTCCGTGCGTGTCTTTCGTGGGAAGAGTGCAATCACCAAAGGGACTATATTTTTGTCAAGAAATGTCACACAAAGTTGCTCAAATCCAGATACGCATATCCTGTATCAGATTTAGATAGTGTTCATAATGTAGCGCTAACAAAGTGAAAGAGCATTACCAAAGAATATAAGAAACACAAGAAAGCAATAGAATTTAGAGACGCCACAAAATACAAAACAAATGGAAAATTAAAAAAAAAGCCAATAATATCAATCTTACCTGAGAAATAGTTGTCTAAGCAGAAATACAAAGTGACTTAAAGAAAACTTTGAAAAAAAACTGCCGAGCAAGAAATTGTCGATTACAAGAGATCTTTAAAAATTAATACAAGGACGGAAAAAAGCAAGGCAAGAAACTTCGAATCCTATAGAGAATATAAACTAATTCAAAAATGATAATAGAGAAATATGGCAAAAAATTATCCGGGAGAAGAAATCAATTGTAAACATTATATAGAGGACAACCCAAACTATCCTGACACTCATTTTAAGAGAAAAATTTAGAAAACTTTTTAAAAGACCAGACAACGGATAACTCATAGTGTAAATAAAATGAATTTTTTTAAAAGAAAAAGATAATACATGATACTGGCAAAGTTTTAGCTGTTTTACGAGTTACCATTTTATAAAATATAATGATGATATTTAATAAAATAGGTTGAAGGTTGAGATATTTTTCTAGTCATAATTGTGTTTAATGTTGAATCAAACATTGTATAAATTATTAGCACAAAATGCACTACCATGTTAAATAAACAGCTTAATGATGGACGCGATGCTTGTAATAATAAATTACAACACTGTATATTTAATTTAAATAACATTATTTAATATGGGTGCTTTAATTTATGTCTATTTTACTTCCAGTTCTCATTCATTTTCCAATTTCAAAACTCATTTAGTCTAAGCGAAATACTTGATGTATGAACTTTCAATATAATTAATATCATGTACTGACACAACATATATTACCCACGTACTGACAGTAAGTTACTAGGAACTCGACGCAGCAGTGACTCGTAATTTTGATATCGAACGTGACAATTGATAAATAGTGATGTTGGCTTTCGAAAAAGGTAATATAGATTTATCACACTTAATTATTTAGCGTATTTAATAACACTTCGAAATCCTTAGAATAACCCTGGCAATGACTGTATTTAAGTAGTTAGCTTTTTAAGTCGTTCGTTCTATTTATACAAGGTATATAATCTTACTTTATCTACGTGGTCGTAAACTGAGTTAAGATTTGTAGTAAACCAATGTACAGGTTCTGTACAAAATATTGCGCCAGTGAAATTATACCAAAATGCGTAGGCGTTTTATTATGCCATTCGGTAGGGTTGATATGTCAATAAAGACGCATCTTTTGGCATGGTCATTGGTTGTTTGCATTGCATTTTAGTCGCCACCTTCATGTTTTTTAATGACAACGTGAGCTGAATTTTCTATGATTTAAAAGGTATTTGCTTTAGCAATACACAACCTATATCACAAGATTGTTTATCGCAAAATAATGAAAAAAACTGACAAAAAATTATCAACGCCTAGTTTAAAAAAAAATAATTAATAAATTCTGTAAAGCCATAAGGTAAAAAAAGGTAAGATGCTTACTGTCAACCAAGACAATGCTGACCATTTTTGCTCGTCTAAGCTAACCTACCCGATCTCAACGACAGAAGTGATGTTCAGGCACTGCAACTGTTCCCCGCTTGTAAAATTCTCCAGCTGTATATTTATTAATAATATCAGTTTCCTTGCGCTTGTTTTCATCTGTATACTTAATTAAATCTTATCTAAAACCTATTTATCGTCCAAACATCAAATGTAAAGGACTCAGACCCTTAGTTGTATGTAGTGTTATTAATAATGTAAAAGAAAATTATATAATTCCAAATTTACATAGCCTTGTAACGCTCTTGAAGCATTACTAAAGGCTTGCACGTATCTTCCTACCATGCTATTGACAGCAAGATGGTACGGTGCACGTAATTTATGATATAGACCGTTTTCATTCCGAAATATTTTAAACTCAAATGAAACGAATTGTCGTGCCTTATCTCACCCTAGGAATTGCTCTAAGCCAAACTGTAATTTTAGTAGCAGTAGTAACATCTTCAACTGGAAAAATCTCTGACCACCTACTAAATGTGTCTACTACAGTAAAATGTAAAATCCACAATGTCCCATAAAAGCTCCTGCATGGTCAAGATACACCCTTTCAACAGGTTTTCTAGGTTACTCACAAGCATGCACTTGTACTTTTGCTGGGTTATTCTTCACTCTATTACAATCTATACAAGTTTCACACAATTTTCTAATATATTTAGTGATATGCAATGTGCAATAACTTCTAGCTAGGGAGTTTATCTTAAGTATCTCACAATGGGTTAAATGTAATTCGTGTGAAATTATCTCCCTTACTTAGTTACACACATCAACTTTTATTTGAGCTGCTTCAATCTTTGTTGTTTTTTTTAATTTGTTAATCTATGTAATAGCACTTACAGACAGGGTTACAAATGGAATAAGTGGTATCTCATGGCAATCGCATGTGTTCGGATTTGTATGTTATTTAGTGATCCCATATCCAATATCGTATTTGAATGCTTGTGAATATATCGCATAGTGTTGCATGCGTGTGGCTGTGAGACTAGGTAGACTTACTTAGTGCAAATATCTGAAATAATGGTTTGTTATCTACCTGCAACATAATTACTCGCCATATTTTCTTATACCAAAAATAGCCACGTATGCTTCTCTATCAATTTGTGAGCATTTTTGTTGTGTTGTTTGTAATGCAAAATGTAAGTGACGTTCAGTACCATCGGGATATACACGAGATAATACCGGCCGTACCGCATATGAACTCTCCTCAGTTGCTAGAACCAAATCTGAGTTTACGTCAAGATGAGCTTATAGTTACTCAATTTGTACTTTCCATTTAACATACTTTAAATCTTTGTCACATGCAGCGCTCCAATTAAAATGTTCAATATTTTTTCAGTAGCTAGTTGATTTAATGAATATATGTCATGGCTTAAATTCTTAAAAAATCTTTCGTAGTAATTCACTGAACAAATAGGTGCACGTACTTCAGTTATATTGCGTGCTCTATGTGCATTTTGTATTGCTTGATTTTCCCCTAACACCTAGGAACACCCTGCTTATCCATCTTTTACGCACAGTACTTTATTGAATTTTCCAAAATTTCACACTCCTCTAAATTTCCCCATATATTATGTTGTGCAAGGCCACTTAGACGCTGAATCAAGTGTACGAAAATGCTCCTCGTCAGTAGGTACTGTAATTTTTATATAATCTAAAAACACTGCTATATATATATATATATATATATATATATATATATATATATATATATATATATATATATATATATATAACTTTTACAATTGTTTCTAGTTCCTGTTTCCGAACTGAAGGCGCACTTGCTATTCCGTAGATTAGCCGTTGCATTCATATAACCCACGGTGTGTATCTAGAGTTAAATATTTGTGGTTTGCAGACCGTACCCCCAATTGTGAGTAAGCTTGGCTTAAGCTGACTTTTGTGTATTTATCACTACCAGCAAGTAACGTAAGTAAAGAATTTATCGATGAAAGTGGATGTTCATCGACTGTTAAGTTTGGGTAGAACGTAGCTTTAATGTCACCACATATTCGTACTCTTCCGTTTCCTTTTAACACTGACACAATCACAACTGATGTTGCCCAGTCAGAATCAGTAACTTTGAGTAGTATACTCCCTTTAGTAAGTAAATATATTTTCCGGTCAATATTTGGTAATAATGCAAAAGAAACAGTTCTATGTTTTAAAAATACTAGTTTGAAATTTTCGCGTAATTGTAATTTTGCTTCAACTCCAATGGTTTTCCCCATTTTATCTTAATTTTTTTTGATATTTATTTAATACCTGTTGTAAGAAAATATTATTTTTGGTTTGTGTAATTTGTGAAATACTTTACCCTACAACCCTAGCAATGGTTCGTTTTGTACAGGTTAAGGCTAGTCCCAATGTCTTTATATTTATCATTTACTTCCGCATAGACTACAATCTTTAAATTATGTTTACAATATGACACTAATTTTAAAGGGGTTTATGGTATTTGTAATTCGTCAGATAACTATTTAAATTGACATATATATATATATATATATATATATATATATATATATATATATATATATATATATATATATATATATATATATATATATATATATATACCCAACCGAAAACTCAAAAAATACTTCACTGATTTGGATCAAATTTGGGATTACATTTATTTTGAAAATGGCTTGGATGAGTTCGTTCATCAGATCTTGATGCACAATTTTTCTTAACAAAAAGTTAAAAAATATTTTGTTAAATGCAATATCTTTCAAATTGTTTTGTGATTGAAGCGAAAATTTACAACGTTAAAGAACATCGACAGGCGTGGCTGTGTTCCAATTTTAAAGTCTTTTGATCAAAGAAAAATAAAGTTATTCTAAAGTAATATTAAAATAATCCTCGACATCACTTTAGATTTGGTAATGGAATATCTACAATGTTAGACAAAGACAGATGACATTACCTGTACTGCTATGCTATTTAAATAAATCCTAGATAAATAACAATGTAAGTTACATTATTGCAACATTTCAGAATGTAGAACATTGAGAGATGTATGACAGGGACGCCATATCGATGCGGAAGCAGGCAATATATCGTCACGACAGCTCTAGTTAACAAAAAATAGTATAGATAGAGAATGTGTACAACGTTTGATATTCTACAACTGACGTTTAAGTAACCTAACATATTTAAAACATGTATGTAAATATTGAAAATAAATATTGGACGATTGTTATAAATGAAAATTGTGAGATAATGACTTAAAACACTACAATTTTGCGTAAAATAGAAAATCAGTATACCAGTAAATTATATTCTAAGAGCAGTGTTAACACTCGGTTTTGCATGTTTATGTCATGTATAACCGGGGAAATAACTAATGCATGATGTAGCAATAGTATCAGTATCGGCGTTTTAGTTAATTCACTAATAGAGAGGTACCCATGGTGAGACTATGTGGGGTCAGTTTAAATTTTTGTATGTTTATATATATATATATATATATATATATATATATATATATATATATATATATATATATATATATATGTATATATATATATATATATATATATATATATATATATATATATATATATATATATATATATATATATATATATCTGTGTGTGTGTATCCAACCGATAACTCAAAAAATAATTAACCGATTTGGATGAAACTCTTTTATTTTATTAATAGCTTGGATGAGTTCGTTACCCAGGAAAATCGGACAAGTTTTTCCGGGAAAATTTTGCGTTTTCTTTCGAAAAAAAAATTGTATCCGAAAATTACAAAAGCTTTGTTAATTCAATTTGGTGCATACGTTGCATTGTGGAAGACCTTACGACATGCCAAAATTCAACTTTCTAAGTTTATAGAAAATTGAGTTATACAAATTTGAAGCATTTAACGAAAATTCACTACCGTAACGCACTTGCTGCGGCCTGAACTTTTTATAGTTTGTCTCCGTGCAAAAGACAATAGTTGTTAGGTTCGTTGTGTTAAATTTAGTACCACGGCCGTCAATGTTCTTTGCAAGTATCAAGACCTGCTTACAAAATGAGGACGGTCGCTACTGATAGATAAGTTACTAGATTCATCATTTTTATTATACATGGTTTCGCAGGTTAGTTGGTCAATTTGTTGTAATAAATAGCACTTTAAAGAGTATTTCTGTATTTATCATATTGTATGTTTCACAAAGTGCATTCTCCCGCTGAAAATTAGACATACCTACGTTTGTTACCATCCAAGCCTATCGAGCTTAACGTACAAGCTGCTTGCTTGCGGTCGAGTCGATTTCAGTGTAGTCTTGGACAAAAGCTAGGTTCATACACTCGCGAATTGTGAAATCGCCGCGAATCATATTCCTATTGGTTTATTTAAAATAATATCGTAAAACTGTTCTTTTTTATTAGGTTTTATAAATGTGTTTTACAAATTTTAGTGTGCATACAGTTAGAAGTGATTCTTTAACCAAACTTATGGCTGTTAACACGATCTAAATGTCTTCTCTACTTTTAAGTTTGCATAGCCCCAATGTTAATTAAGGGTCCCCTTTTTTATACATACTCATCTTGCGCTTATATATGTAATAAAAAATAAAAAAGAAGTGAAAGAGCAAGTAAATTTATTTACTTTAGTACTGTATTCGATATTATCTGCAAAAGGAATTATAGACGACGCTGTGGAATGTAATTTCGGTAAATTTACAGTTTACTGCACAGAAGGTTTTTAGAAAAAATGTTTCAGAAACACGCTTAGAACCCTCCTTTGATGCACAAGCCACAAGTCAAATTTGTTGCAAACAACCCCCAAGAATATCAAGGGACCAAGAATGAATAGGGGTGCTGGGCGGGGAGGAAATATGAGCGGAAAATGCAAAAAAAGTATTAAACGGACTTTGAAAAGCTGTGTTTTCACATTTTGCAGCAATACCTCATTTAAACCCTGTCTACCACGCACCGCATCTATATTCGCACAGGTCCAGTAACTTTCTTCGGGGTTGCTCCCAAGAAATGTTTCTTGTGCTTTATGCTTTGCAGATAGTTGTATGCATGCACAAGGGGAAGGAGAACCCCCCGTGTTTTTGCGTGAGGGGGCAGAAACTCTCTTCGACCTGGGGGTTCTTCCGGTTCTGCATGCATACAATCACCCTCAATGCATGAATCACAGAATATTTTTTTTATGTTCAGCTTTCTAGTGTATTTTTTGTTGAGTATATTTCCTGTTTATCACTTTCTTTGTTTGAGTTTTGTATCCAAATTACTGTATAGATATTTATGATAGAGATCATGTTTTTGCTTGTCTTTGTTTACCTTACATTGTTCCTAAGTAAATAAAGTAATGTTTTATAACTTTTAATATTAGGCTAAGTCACTATAATATATTATTCTTATGAAAATGCACTACCATAACGCACTTGCTGCGTGCTGAACATTGTTTCCGTTTGTATCACTATATACAAAAATGTGTCCTTAAATTCTGTGTGTTCACCCTGTTATTCTAGGATTTCTTCCACCTGACTCATACTGGATAGATTTTTGGCGTTTGTACACACTTGCTGTAAATGAGCTATAATCTTACAAAACCTGCACATTTCATTGATATTATGTAGTATTTTTGTAATTACTTTTTGCAAGAATTGTATTTACATTTCTACTAGCCTATGTTTTCCGGTACTTTTGTATCTGAATCTTATGTACTTTACTGTAATTTCTTTTATGCAATTGCGCAGCATGGAGTGCAGATAATTCCGAAGTAGTAGCAACGTCAGCAGCCTTATCTAATATGAGGTCCTTACATTCTAAAAAACGTTCTTGAATTTTTATCGATCGTGAACCAAAAGCTAAATAATTTCTCAATGCCGTTTGTAAATATTTAGAAAATTCGCAATAGACCGCTAATTTTTATAAATGACACATAAATCTTTGCACAGATTGGCCCACGTATCGTTTTCTCTGGTGAAACCTAAAGTTCTCTGCAGTCTCCAGCGGCACGGAATTGCAGTGTTTCTTTCACTAGTTCATGGTAGCATTTCTCAGCAGGATCCTCAGATTAGAGCTTATCGCACACCATATCATATGCTTCCAGTCCCATGTATTATAGAAAGTATAATAGGACTTTAAGAGCTTCTTGTACTTTAAAGACGTTGAACGCACTTTTTAATCTTCTTGTCCAACGTTCGAACTTCGTTTTAGAACAGCCGAAGTATTTGATTGAAAACATTGTTTGTATGGTGTGTTGTACAACTAGTTCTGTATTTGCAGGTGGTGTGTTTGTAGTAGATGCCCTGGCGTTTGCATTCTCCTCCGGTATGTTTCTGTATTTGTACGTACAAATAACAACGTAGATTGTTTGTATTAGTAAATTGTGGTGTAGGCATACGTGAGTAAGTTTCGATTCTCGTCGCCACTGTTGTATTTGTGGGATACATAGTATGAATAAATAATGCACTGGTTTTTCATAAATTACTCGTTTAATGTCACAAACGTGTATGATATAATCTTTAACCTGTTATCCTCAAGCACATTTATTTTTCATGCATGATGACAATTGCTTCAACAAATGACGCATGTGGTCATGCAATGTACAGATCACCTGAGACATATATAAGAGAGTTTAACGAATATTTTCGAGAATATCTGGACAAAAATTGCCGTGACAATTTTAACTACCATTTTATAATAGGGGATATTAATATTGATGTTAATTCACTGAGAGAAGAGTTTCAAGACTACTGTAATAATCTTTGTGTATTGGGAGTCGTGTCTTTAATAAACTCGCCGACAAGCGTTCAAAATCAGAGTCGTGCATAAACCATATATATATATATATATATATATATATATATATATATATATATATATATATATATATATATATATATATATATATATATGTGAAGACCAACAAAGTCTTGACCGCTGGGTATATAATTCCTGCGACAGTGACAGACCATTACCCAATAGTAGCCCACATTGAAGGAACTGAAAATGGGACCGAGTCACGGAATCAAATCACCTATAAGAAGCACGTTAATGCAAAGAGGCTGTTAAGTATGCTGAAGAACGGAAGCTGGAGCGAAGTATAAGGATGCGGTCGTGTTGAGGAGAAAACAAATAAATTTGTTAAAAAACTAAAAGAGGCCATAAGGAAATCAACGTTTATCAGAGAAATTAAACATGCAAAGAAGAAGCGGAAACCATGGATCACATGTGGGTTACTAAGGTCTATAATAGAAAACGAGCGTTTATATAGGATAGTAACCAAAAATCCAGAAAATAGCGCAATACAGACGCCATATAGGGCATGTAGTAAGAAGCTTAAAAGCCTAATACAAATAACGAAGCAGGATTACTTTGATAGAATCCTGCAGTGCGGTGAAATATACTTTGGGAAAATTTAGAAGACAGTAAATAAGTGGGTGCAAAGACCAATCCCTGCAGTGTTGACAGGATACAAATAGACGGTGGTATTATTAAAGACAAAAAAAAAGATTGCGAACGAATTAAATAAGCACTTTGCTACAGTTGGTAGAATCACACCTAGTGCTGCTCATTGGATACACAGGCGCAAAAAATCAATATCTGATCAAACATAAATTGCTCTCAGCGAAACAATACGGATTCAGAGAAGGCACTTCTACAGAAGATGCTATTTATCAAGTAACATCAGAAATCTATAGCGCAATGTATCAGAGCAAATGTGGAATAGGGGTGTGTTTAGATGTATCTAAAGCATTTGTAGTGTCAATCATATCAGGTTACTATCAGTGTTGGAGAGTACGGGATTTGGGGGTACTGCGTGCTCATTGATAAAGAGTTACCTGCCAGGCACTGTGAAAATAGCACAGGTGGCAGATCAGTACAGCGAACCAGAAAATGTTGAGTGTTGCGTGTCCCAGGGTACCGTGCTGGGTCCTATTATTTTTACTGTTTATGTAAATAGCCTTGTATATCTGCCAACACTTGGAAATATAATAGCTTTTCCTGATGAGACAGCTGTAATTTACCAATCAAATTCATGGGAAACTCTAAAACAATTAATCAAGACTGATTTGCAGCTGGTTACTGACTGGTTTGATGAAACCCTCTTGAAAATAAATTATGACAAGACAAAATTTGTACCATTCTCATCTAATATAACTACCTTGCGGACTTATGATTGCTTAAACAAACAAAAATTATACGAATCTCAGTATAAAATCTGTGAATGTTATCGGATACTTAGGGGTGAAGATAGACTCACACTTGCGATGGAATCACCACATGGGGGATCTAGTCTCAAGACGTAGACGTTTACTTTTCCAATTTAGGCAGCTTAAGGGCTTTGTCGATTTGCGGGGAATGAAACTGTGTACTATGCCCTAGTTAAATCTTTGATTCAACTTCTGCGAAGTGACGGTGGTTGCATTTATCGACATTGAAGGAGCATTCAGCAACGCACTACCCAATTTCCTATAGGAAGCTACTGTCGCCAGAGAAGTTGAACCTATAGTATGTGCCTAGATCGAAAGCATGCTATACAACATGACCATCGCCCTCACGCTGCAGTTAGAGGTGGTCTGCTTCAAGTCTTCGAGGGGGTGCCCGTAGGAGGAAGTATTGTCACCCCTGCTTGGTCGCTCATCGGGTATGATTTTTTGGCTCTCCTGGAACTGGATACATTAAATCCACATACTCTTATCGGGGAGGCACTTCCGTTTGTGGAACAGACTAAATATCTGGGAGCTACTCTAGATAGGACGCTTAACTGAAATACACAGCTAGAAAGAGTAATCGGCAGGGTCAAGTTATCCCTGTAAATATGCCAAATGATCTGTGGAAACAACTGGGGAAGAAACCCACAGCCATTATTATTATTACCTCTATGTAGTGGCTATCAGACCAATTATAACCTGTGTAGTGCTAGTCTGGTGGCCTAAGGCACTTTGTGGTATCTGGAGAGCCAACTGGCTCAGCTACAAATAAAAGCGTGGCTGATGATAACGGGTGCATCGAGCACCACTCTATCAGCCGCTCTGGAAGTCGTCCTAGATATCCCACCTTTTTAGATGTGGCTGGAGAGAGAGACTGGGCTTGATGGGTGAAATATAAGACAATTAGACGTGATGCACAATAGACCTTAAGGTCACAGTGAAGTGGGAAAACGTGACAATTACTGATTTAACCCTGTCTTGGTATCTAGGTCGAATATAATTGAATGTAATATATCACTGTCTTTCTGCTGGACCTTTCTGGGATGCTGCTAGCTTAGATCCTTCTGAGATGCTGCAAGCTTTTCTTGTTTTCTATACACGTTATGAAGCAACCCATTTTGATAAAGTAGTATTAGTGCATTTTCTTTATAAAATTCACTAATGAGGAGATCGCGACTTTTGAATTTAAAAAAATATATTTAAATGAGTGCGTAGTAGGGCCCGCAGTACACATATTTGGGATCAGTATATATATATATATATATATATATATATATATATATATATATATATATATATATATATATATATATATATATATATATATATGTATGTATATATATATATATATATATATATATATATATATATATATATATATATATATATATATATATATATATGTATGTATGTATTACACCGATAACTTAAAAGATAATGTAGGGGCGATTTCAATAAAATTCGGTGAGTGCCTTTCTTTTGCAAATGGCTTGGATGAGTTCGTTTGCAAGGAAAAATTCGTGTTTTTTTTCCGGAAAATTTATGGGTAGCTAAAAAATATATGGATGCCACTGATAACCAGAGAAACGCACAAAAACAAAATAGTTTGTGTAGATAACAAAATCTATAGTGTATTACAGACAAAGGTTGAGTTTCTTCATAGCAAAAATGTCAAAAAATGCCAGAAAAATTACTTTGAACATTTTATAGTTTTCCCTCTTAAAAGGTCAATATTGCGTTTTGAAATGTCAAAGTTGGCACATTACAGGCAAAGAACCTGGAAACTGGAGTACGAGTTGTGTAGAAAAAATGTCGCAAAAAGTGTGTTTCACAAACCCTTAGGTTTCAGCTTCAACCGTTATTGTTCTTTATTTTACTAAAATATTTCCAGAAAACTCATTTAAAATAGAACCTTGCTTTGATGCTTTGGTAGTAGTTTCTGTTATAGAGTGAAAAAAAAACTGTTCGCATTTTTAAGCACATTGAGCTAACGGAGGAGTGTGAGATTTGACATAGTTGAAGTTCATATGGGGAAGGGCAGAAAGATAAAATATATGTGCAATATGTGTGACAAATAGAGTAAACAATGCTTTGTTTTAATTAGACGGTCGAGAGTTCTAAGCTGACCGCTAATTAATACGTGAAATGTCAAACACAAAACTCTGTGGTCAATAGTCGCACTGAGATCCTAGAGGTAGATCTACACTCTATGGCATAAGAACATCCATAACGTTCAAACTTAACAATTTAATGAATTACGGTCGAATTTAGACCACTGCACAGGTCCACTAGTACTTCAATACTCTATAATTTTTAGAGAATTTTCGTAGGAAAAATTCAGTATTAAGGAGACCGCGACTTCTGGATTTTGTAAAGATTGACTGGGACCCCTAGAACCCACACCCAGTGTTAGTCTCAGTTTTTATGAGCATATATACAGGGTGACGCATTTCTACGGTAAAGCTCAATATTGCCGTTACTAGAAAAAAATTTATGCTAATAAATAGAGCCGCATCTTGTAAAATTATTTCGGTAATCACAGGATGGCCCATAAATCGTTGGTGATACATTTTTTTTAATCGAACACCTCTTATATACTTGCATTTTTGCATGTTCCAGCGTATTATAATGCATGTTTGTAAAAAAACTTGATAGCGTTCATCATTTTCGAGTTATTTCAATTGTTTCACATTTTTGACACATATCAAAAATTATGATACGGCGTTTTTACCAATATATAGCAGAGTCCCATGAAAATAACGCATTCACCGAGTATGTCGTTTATATTATTCGTAAAAAAATAGAGATCCCGTATACAATTTTTTTTGCGTTTCCGTAAAAATCATTTTTTTGTAAATTTGAGAATTAATAAGTTATTATAAATTTTTTTTTGGATTTTCGTGAAAAAATTGTGTGCAAATTTTCATGAAAAAAATTGTTGTAAGTTTTATCGAAAAGCTTTTTGAGAATAATTATATATTAGTAGGTGGGTACATAGCTTGAAGAAGTTCGTTGGCCAGGAAAATCGGACCAGTTTTTTCGAGAACAATTTAGGTTTATTTTCGGATATGTTTTGTACTTTTTCCAACAATATAGTTACTTTGACGAAATATGGTACGTTGTTTCCACTATATAGGTTATACTGGTAACCAAATTGGGTTCCTGCTTTCAAAAAAGACATATTTGCTATAAAAACATTTTTCTGAAAATTCACAACCATAACGCACTTGCTGCGTCCATACTTTTTTAATTTATAACACTAGTTTTGTTTGGGACTGTTGCCGCTAAAACATATTTTATTTTTATATTATGGAAAATGTACATGGTTGTAGCTTTCAAGTTACTTTATATCTTATTCAATTCAAGTAAAGTACACTGTAAATTGTTATGAAAGGGTGGGAGTCCTGCGAGGTAGGTAGATATGTTATATTTATGTTACCATTCTGCATGTTCTTTAACTCATATTCTCACAATGTTCGTTGTCCTTATTTAAATACTCCCTTTGCGAACAGCTCTCATAATTGCGGGGAGTGGAACATAATAGACTCTTTAAAAATGTAGGAAATCCCCTAGAAAAACCTCGTGTTTGTCTACAAAACGAGTATAATTATTCCGTTTCGTTCTTTTAGATTTTATATTTGTGTTACACTGCTACAGGATTTGAAACCGCAAAGACCCTTGACTAAATTCAGTTACGTACGAAATAATGTAAATGTTGCTTTCAGGAGCAAGCAATTTGTATGTACATTTATGAACAAATACACATTTTGACATTTTTATAACGATTTCAAAAGCCTTAATCCAGAGAAGACTAACTTGTATTTTTGTACAAATTTAAAGTTGTTTTTTGTAAATAGAACTGCATTCTGGTGGACTGGTTATATTCTGGAAAATACGTAATCAGATCATGTCATAAGACCATTTGGTACGTTTACATGTAGTCGCAACTGAAGTAAGGTGTTTGCAAATAAAAGAATAAAGTGAAACTTAATAATAGAAATCGTCATAAAGGTAAGGCCAGACAGAAGAGAATCAAAAATGTAAAGATGTGAAATAAGATGGGACAATGTATTAATTTTGCGAAATGAATTACAGATCAAAATAATTAAACAGAAGCACTAGTTGTAAGGACAATACAGTTTCTCGCATATTAAGAAAATATATGTTGTCCTTTACGTGGCACATTGTTTCCGCTTGGATGTATTTAAACGTTTATTTTCTAACTGACTACTTAACCAAATCAATCTTAATTGACATTGTCTTCTTTTTAGTATCATATCTCTGTTAAAATTGAACGTCTGTAGATAAGGCTGTTATTTTTTTAAATTCTGTGTGTGTATGTGTGTGTGTGTGTTTATATGTACGTATGTAAATTGATATGTATTTATGTGTGTATATATACGTAAAGATTATATTTACGCTACTCAAACAAACTAATTAGGTTAAAAAAGGGCTTAAGACTTCAAACAAGAAATTTAAAACATCGGTGGCTAAAGATAATTCTGTATTTGACAAAGCTGAGAACTTCAGCGAAACTGCAGTCGTACAATCTAAAATAATGTAAATCAAAGGAAGAAAAAAACATAGGTAGTAAGAAAATATATATGTGTTTGTGTGAGTATATGTGTATATTTATATATACACACACACACACACATATATATATATATATATATATATATATATATATATATATATATATATATATATATATATACATATATATATGTATATATATATATATATATATATATATATATATATATATATATATATATATATATATATATATATATATATATATATTTATGTGGTATATACAAATAAAGATTATATTTACGCTATTCAAACAAAATAATTAGGTTAAAGAAAGGCTTAGGACTTCAAAAAAGGAATTTAAAACATCGGTGGCTAATGACAATAAAGTCGAGGTCATACCATCTTGTCCACCGCCACCATATTTTTATGCTACAAAGAGATTGTGTCACCTACCAACTTACAGAGATATTCGCATAAATAATAATTTACGGCACACCAAGTAAGGTAGAATTTTGAAATCGTTTTATAATCTTTCCGACGTTCGTACGTTTCTACGATTACCTTTTTACACAGGTAATGTGTATGCGCTTTAGCTGCTTGTAATAAGCCAAACTTTCTTTTCGAAAACTTTTAATCTGGTCATTTGTTCATTTGCATAATATTTTTTAGTTATCGTGGTGGTATAAAGGCAGTCCCGAAAGTAAGTCACCATACTTTAGCTACTTATTCTACATCGAAAAATGATACTGATTTGTTACTTAAACCATGCTTCAAAAATGTTTAGTTACGAAAATGCAGGATGTTAAAATTTTAAGCGTTTTTATGTAGAGGGCTGTTATCAGCTTCAAAGTTTATCGCTTCTACTACTACCGGACTTGTTGGGTAGTGGGAGCTATATCCCGTGTCACACGTTATTTACAGTGAGATGCGTAGAGCAAAAACTGCGATAGCGCTCGGAAAACAATTCGGTCTATAAACTTATAAATTGAAATAGATTCGGTATGTATAAAATTCGGCATGAAAATAACCATAATTAGATATATCATCGGACAATAATATAACGTTTCCACTACTACCGGACTTGTTGGGTAGTGGGAGCTATGTCCTGTGTCACACGTTAATTACAGTGAGATGCCTAGAGCAAAAACTGCGATAGCGCTCGGAAACAATTCCATCTATAGACTTATAAATTAAAATAGATTTGGTATGTATAAAATTCGGCATGAAAATAACCTTTTTTTCTTTCGATTTCTCTATCCGATCCAATATTATATCATAAACTATGTTCATAAAATGTTTCTGTTTTTGGTTATATTCTTGAGTGAATGTAGCTTCAGAGTCAAAGCTGAGGATTTCTGGAATGTATCCAAATGTTACCTCAAAAGGTGGTTTGAGACTGAATGCTTGAATTGTAGGCTTGGATGCAGTAGGGTATCAAGTCGAGGTGTTTTAGATTTGGATATTTTATTTTGAAAATTCGATAGTGTTCAATCAATGTGCTGTGAAATATTTCTACCGGGTTTTTAGAGTTGGGATTATAAGGTGTAGTTATATGCAGTTCAATTTGATATGACTTTAGGAGCTCTTTGACCGTGTCATTTAAGGAGCTCTTAGACAGTGTCATTTAAAAATTCCGTACCAGAGTTGGAAACGACGCCTCTTAGTGGACCATTTTGTGAAAATATCTTATTAATACCTTACAAATTTATATAGCATTCTTGCTCTTAATGGGAAAGGTTTGACCAAATTTACTGAAAGGATCAAGAATTGTCTAGAACTGAGATGATTCGATTTTAAGTGTGTCTATGTGAATTAATTCTTGAGGTTTTGAAGGAGTTGGAGTGTGTTTTAAAGGCATTTTAATTGTGTGTCTATTGTATTTTGCTTGTTTACCTATCTCACAATCTAAAATGAATTCTAAAATTTTTTGTTTTAAGCTAGGAAAATTATATTTCTATTAATTAAATACGTTTCATCTGGACCCTTATCGTTAGTTTTACCTTGATGATATATAAGATCCTTTAATTCTTCCTCGCTGATAACTTCCTTCAAAACTTTGTCACATCTATAAAATTGCAGAGCATGCGCATTATTAAAATGCTGGTTGATAGCCGAACTAACAAATTCATAATGTCCCTCATTAATAAATAGGCAATAGTATTTCTTTTTAGGAATCAATGGTGCTTTATAAATTAAGCTATCTTGTCTTGATCTTCTAAATTAAATTCAGCATGAATAAAATTTATCTTGTCCTTTCTGACTTGTAGAATTTTGGGCTCCTCTGAGCAACTAAAGAATATTTGATTAGATTTGTTATTGATAATTTTCTCTTCCAAAATATGAATACCTGGTGCGTGATTTCTGATTGGAATTAACTGTATATGGTTCTTCGCTTTCTTCACCAGTGCCTTCATTATCTTTCTGCCATTCTGCTTCATCTGCATTATTAGTTATTGACTGATTATCTACATCCAGAGGGTTAATCTCTATAGGTGATAAAGCATCGGCGTTATTTGTTTTTTTCTTTTTTATATTCTATGGTATTCATATTCTTCTAGCTTTAAACGCCATCTTACTAGCTTATAATTGGACACTTTTATTGAAGATAACCATTTTAGTGGTTATTGGTCGCGCATTATGGTAAATCTTTCACCTTCATTTAAAATTTAGTTTTATCCAGCGACATCTTAAGCTGAAAGTTCCTGAACCTCTCAAATCTTTGTGCAAGCTTGTCGAGATGCTCCTGTAGCGACGTGGAGAACACAATTACGTTATCCATGTAGACAAGGCAAGTTTTTCATATCAATCCGTTCAGTACATTGTTTATTACTGGAGCATTATTTAGGCCAAATGACAATCTTAGATATTCATAATGCCCCAAATCTGTTAAGAATTCCGTCTTTTTTATATCGTCAGGATGTATCTCTATCTTATGAAAACCTGATGCCAAATCAATTGTAGTAAAAGTTTTATCGTTGAGCTTTCTGTAGTCTACTACGATTCTCTACTCCCCACTGGCATCTGCCTTCTTTGGGACAACCAAAATTAGTGAACACCACGGTGAATGTGGATGCCTAATAATGTTTTGTTGTAACATCTTGTCGATCTGTTTTTGTACCTCTTCTTTATCCACCTGTGGGCAAAGATATAATTTCGAACGTACAGGTATATCTTTTACACGTGTGTGGAAGTTAACCTTTCGTCCTCTTTCTAAAATATATCTGAATAACGTTTGAAGGCCGAATTATCATCACAATTTTCCTTAACACTTTTATTATATTTATTACTATAACTGCTATATATTGCATTATTATTTAACTCGATGGGGATGTAGGAAATCTGACATTAATTTGTGTAGAAGTCGGATTTATTATTTTAACACTAACCTTGCTATCTGGCAGTTTAACTAAACAGTCAGCTATAAATAAACTATTGATTAACATTTGGTTAACAATTCCATATCCGTTGGACTTACTAACAGAAATATTCATTTTAGTTTCCGTATTTGGCTCAAGAGTATATTCATAATCAAAGTGCATCTCAATTTATAACTTACCTTAGTATAATTTCCTATTATTAAAATCTAGTCTAGCCTCACTTGCAAGGAGAAAATCGGCTCCTATCAAACCCTTGTAGTTATCATTAACACTGAATAAACAACATTCTTGCGGAGGATTAGTATTTGAATTTAGAAAACTATTTGCCCTAAGTTTGTGCACAAAGAATCCATGAGCTGATTTAATGTGAAATTTTTTTTGAAAGATTTGATTTTTATATTTTTCTTGAACTATATCTAGTTTCAGAATGATGATTTTATTTTTTATTTACCTCAAAACTCAATACATGTATCAGCATCTTCTGTTTTTTTTTTTAAATTCAAAACATACTAGTGGTTGGTGAAGTTAGACGTGCATGCTAACACCATCTATTATCGCCGGAACAGGTTTTGCTATTTTCGTATAATCCTCCATTTTAGCTGACGGGTTCGATTGACAACTTGAGTAATGCAAATATGAGTAACTGGGAACAAAAAAGGTCAAACACAGCGAGTTCCCGGATTGATAACTGGTTCGTCATCTCGTCTGTGTCTGATGTTTGCAGAAAAGTTTTTTTAGTCAATTTTCATGCAAAACACGTTTAGAAGAATTTCCGTTATAAGCTTTTAGTGATTATTTGTCATAAATTCTCGAGGCAAGATTTTTTAGTGGGATATCAATTAAGTGCTATAGCAAATTGATTTAGCATATTTGCGTCAAATTTCTTTTTCGAATTTTCGGTAAGAAACATTTTTGCGAATTTTCCAAGAAAAAATGTTTCAGCGAATAAATACACTTGAAGCAATCAAATCACCACAATACATTTTAGAAAACCTGACTCGTTTCACTAACCAAGTATAAAATTAGATAACAAATTCATCCTCTGATGACGCTTACTTAATTTTTCGTCCTCTGATGACGCTAACTTGGCTAGTGGAATGATCGTCAGGTTTTTTGTAATTTGTTGTGGTGATTTCGGTTATCCAAGTGCATTTATCAGTGTTTCAATCATCACTTCGTCTTTCAGTGAATTTTTAGGATTTTTTTTTAGTGAACTTTCCTTAAAATCTTTTATTTTTAAGGTGAGTAATTTGCTTTCTCATAGAAAAACTTTTCATCTTGTGCTCTCTTCTGCTCTCCCCAAGAAAAAAGTATAAATGCCTACACCTCGTCTTTCTATAAAGCTAGAAACTAAAAATTTTGGAATGAACTTTATAAAAGCATTTTTGTTTGTTCATAATTTCACTAAAAGTAACCTTTTTATTCTCGAAGATGACAGAATTTCTCGGAAAAAAGCCTAAAATTTATCGAGAAAAGCTCTTTCGATCGGACTGGCTAACGAACTTATCTAAGCTATTTAGAAAACGGGAATTACCTCTGCCCAATTTCTCCTTCGTTAAACGCATTTGCCAACACAGTCAAACCGGTTTTTAAAAAAAAGTTTTATCTCAAACAAATTTGTATATCGTAATTAATTATTTTCTTATTTTTTGTAATTTAAAATATTAAAAAAAAAGCCACGATAACCGACTTGCTGCGTTCACACATTTTTAGTCATTTTCGTAGAAAACAATCACTAATGGGGAGATCCCGGCTTTTGAATTTTGAAAACATTTTTGCAAATGAGCGCGAACTAGGACCCCTAGAACCCATATCCGAGGTCAGTTTCAATTTTTAGATGTTTATATATATATATATATATATATATATATATATATATATATATATATATATATATATATATATATATATATATATATATATATATATATATATATATATATATATATATATCACACTGATAACTCAAAAAATAATGAGCCGATTTTGATAAAATTTCGCATATACCTTCCTTCTGTAAATGCCTTGGATAAGGTTCTTAGTCAGGAAAATCGGACGAGGTTTTCCGGAAATTTTTTGAGTTTTCATTTGAAAAAAAATATCTCAAAAAGTAAAAAAGCTATGATAACCAAATTCGGTAGGTAGGTTTACAATATAAAAAAGTAAACTACACACCCAAATTTAGATTTATACGTTACAAGAAAAAAAGTTATAATAAAATATTTTGTGTCAGATCATTTCTATGAAAATTCACTACCATAACGCACTTGCTGCGTCCAGGCTTGTTACTGATTCAAAGGGACAGTGCTTATTATCACTCTATGCATTATCAAAAGGAGCACAAAATTAGTAGGTTGTGTCTACAGTTAGAAAAACATTCTTAATGAAATTGGTTTATAATTTTGTTCAAACATTTTATGATAAACTGTAAGCTACGACTAAATTTAATTTAACTGACACTAATTGTAAAGTGCAGAACACAACCATTCTTGTTGACACTAAGTGTTCTTAACGGGGCCAGTGTGGCAATTTTCACTCCTGAAGCACTAATTACTGTCTCCACTTATTAACGTGGACTGGAAAACAGTAGAAAACAGATCTTTGAAAGTGACTAAAAGCAATTTTAAATTGTATTATGGTTAAGTGCCAGCTTTATTGTTTTCTGGTCCCCCTAAATAATAAAAGCAAGTTATATAATACAACAAGGAATGTTTGTCAATACTGAAATGGTACACAAAACGCATAATATTGCCCTAATTTCAGGTATATAGATACAAGGTAGACAACCGAGAAATGTACAAGCGGGTTTTCCAGTATTTAAAGTTATCTCTTTTAAAAACGCTCGAACAAGTAAATTTTTTGTTAAATGCTAATAACTTTTAATTGTAACAAAATCTCAATTTTGGTATGTAGGTTACTTTCAGTGAATTTTCGTTAAAAAAATTCACTAATAAGCGGATCTCATTTTTGAGTTATTAAGAAAAAAATTTCAATTTCTTTTTTCTTCAATATCTAAGTAGGCGATGATCTGACATGTCTAAGACTTGTACATTATCAGGACACGTTTTACAGAGTAATGGTTTTGTGCTATTCGCAACTTTGGATTGTCATTTGTTTTTGAGCTACAGGTATCAACGTTTATTTGTATTATTGCGGCCATATCGGATTTTTTGATCATGTGATGGCCTGTGAAAAGAGCTTTCCAGTGATGTACAACATGCTTGATAAATCTTATATAACTTGAGAACTGTATATAATTCTTTTCACAGTTGACTGTCATTTTTTTTTATTGTTGAAATGTTCCCGTTCTCTTCATCCCAACCTCAGCATCAATTTTTAGATCATCCCAGTTTTTTGCAGAAAAGAATATGACCGTATCATCAGCAAAACTAATGATATGTTCAGAGTTTTCAACCTGGTATAAATCACTTATATATGTTGAATAAAATTGGTCCCAAAACCGATCCCTGTCGGACACCACACCTAATAACCGTGCTTTCACTTAAGACGCCTTCAACGCACACACACACACACACACACACACACACACACACACACACACATATATATATATATATATATATATATATATATATATATATATATATATATATATATATATATATTACTTTAAAAAAATTGGGATCTGAGTTTCCCTTGAAAAAACAGTATTTTTTGTTATTTGAACTTTAACCTTTACTGCGTTAGTTGTAATTTTTAGCACTCTTACCTGGTGACTCAGAACTTTATATTTTATTATTACCAAGTAAAACTCCATTATTGTTGTCGGATATTGTTATTGTAATTCGACAGCCATTGTTACTAATGTGAAATAACAGGAAATTTATTTTGTAGATTGATCTAAACTAGAATATCCATGTCAAAATTGACAAGCCTTCGCAACATGTACATGCTTTATTAACTGGGTCTTGCACTTTTGTTTTGCTATTACAGAATGTCTGATTTTTTGGCTACAGTTTATATTTTGTTTCAGGATTATTGTAAAAGAGACAAAGCAAAAATGTGGATTCACCATAAGCCGTCGCTTTTCCAGCATATTGGGACACACTCATCTTTAAAAGGAAAAGTGCAGAAACTTAAGGTAAATTATTGTTTGTGGTCCTTCTAACTTTATCACGCTATTCAAAGTATTTAAAGTAGGCCAAGGGGTAACTTTACTTTTAAATCAGTGAGATAAAGCACAGAAAAGTCACCTCTTGAATGCAAAAAGCAATATAACCGCAACAATGAGGATAAGTGCTTCTTGCGAAACATATACCTTGCCGATACTTGCATCTATTTTGAAAGACAATATTGGTTAGCTAATTGGTATATTATGCTAGGTGTGGTGTACACACAGCCCAAAAAGCAAGGGCGGGCTTGTTCCTTGTAATTCCTTATCAGTTCGCTGTCTAAGAGCGAAACCTGTCTTTTTCTTGTGTCTTATCTTGTTACGCTCAAGGCTTACCTTTTTGATACAATAAGCAAATGCTTTGCCAACTGTTTGTAGCCTTTTAAAATACTACTAATTTTTTTTATTGGAAGTAGCAAACTATATTGAGATATAAATATCGTCATACAGAATTATGAAAATTCGTTACGTTGTAAACACCGAGCTGACTCCTTGTTAAAGGTTTTTAAGAGATAAATATTACTACCTGACAAGAGTATTTAGTTACGGCGTATTTGAAGACAACGAACTTATTATGAAGTAGAATATCGAATTAGGAAATTATAAGGAATATATCTGAAGTTTTTTCCTGATAGACCGAATTAAATGCGCTATTATATTAAAGGTCTAAAAATAAACAACATATTTTCAGTAATAACATTTCAGAAAAAAGTATATTCGTGATGCCTGTTTAAAAGCCAAACAATGGTTCCTTCTTTTTTTATAACTACTGCGTATTGCAGATTTCGTTGTTTCTTTGTGAATATAACGTTCACTTTGCAAGCTACCGTGGGGTCGAAAATTTTCTTTAGATGTTATGACACATTTAAATAAAATCGATATTCTTTGGTCACGTGGAACCTGTCAGCCAATGGGGAGGTTGCATTTAAAATGTTTAGATGGTCGTTAGAACGATTTCGGTTGAGCTTGGTACTTGGCAGTCTGCAGTTTTAATCGCCAGTGTATGGTAATAAATATAAGATCTGCAGATTCAATTGGTATTTTCCGTTATCTCTCTTTGTTTTGTGGCAATTATGGTTGTTAATGATTAGAGCAAAATAATTAAGGTATTAAGTACACTTGGAGAACACCCAAATCACCACAACACATATTTCAGAGACCTTACGATCGTTTCGTTGACCAAGTCAACATCTTCAGAGGAAGAAAAATTCTGAAGTTTTCACATAGTAATTAAGGTATTACCTGTGAAAATAAAGTTATGACGATACTTCAGCTTAATTGATGGTAGCTATATATTCGTTGGTCTTTGATAGTCAACAACTGTACAAGTTGTTCTTGTATTATTTTATCTACAAGTCCGCCCGTCCGGGGTAAAAAGAATCCGGCCGGCAGGTTTATAAAAGTAATCCGACCGTCCGGGGTAAAAAGAATCCGCGCGTCCGGGGTAGAAATAATTCGCCCGGCTGGTTCATAAAAAGAATCCGCCCATCCGGGGTAAATCCGCCCTGCTGGTTAATAAAAAGTCTACCCGTCTGATTCAGAGGTCCAAAACTGGCCTCAAAGTTTTCCTCGACTAATTTTGAAATTTATTAATTGGTTAGATATATTTGATTTGGGAATTTTATGGATGGAATTATTGTAAATACTTTCCAATTTCTCTGCCTGAAATTTTGAAAAACTTATATGGAAATTTAAAGAACTGGTTCAATTTCCAGAAGTGTAAGTCGATTTCTCACATGAAATTTCTCTGTAGTCCCCAGCATTTTTATAGCGGCCAACCAAAATTCAATTGGATAATGCTGTGACGTTGTTATAAAAATAAAATAATTGAAATATAGAAAGTCATCTTTGTATTAAAGTAATTATGCTGAACAGTATTAGCTTTAATAATTTGATCTTTTTATATGAAAATTAATATAAATCCTGTTTTAGTTAAGAATAAATCATAAAATAATTTTACTGCCACACCGTCACGACGTGTGGAGGCGAGACAAATTTCATTTTTTTTTTCCCTTAAACGTCGTAAAAATTATCAACAGATATAGAAAACATGATTTGGGAAAGAACTTTTTTTTGTCTGTCGGTCTGTATGTCTGTCTGTTGGTATGTAGCCACGATAACTTTAGAACCGAATCAATGAAACGACCGGATGACTTCTTTACGGAAGGAAACGTTAGAGTTCTTACCACATACACATGTTCTAGATTGTCTGATCCTGCGTAGTGAAGAAATTCCGCCGACTGGGGATCGATCTAAACGCCCTCAAAATGAAGGCTTGCGAGTTGCTTAAAAAATAATTAGAGCCTCGGCGGTAGATTACCTGGTTGCAGTGGGAGGTGGTCAGCTTCAGGTCTGCGAGGGGGTGTCCGCAGGGAGGAGTATCATCTCTTCTGCTTTGATCCATCTTCGAGGACGGTTTGCTGGATATCATGGAACTGTGGGAAGTTGATGTTCAGGCGTATGCTGATGATCTTGTCATAATAGTTAGAGGTAAATCTGAAGAGAAACTTTCAAATACTTTTAAAAAGGCACTAAACGTAGTGAATGATTGGTGCCGGATGGAGCAGGTGTCTGTAAACCTCTACAAAACCATTAATATTCATTTTACTAGAAGAAGAAGGTTGGACAAATTAAAACCACCTATTCTTATGGGGGAAACAAATCCATTTATGGAACAGGCGAAATATCTGGGTGTTACTCCAAATAAGAAGCTAAACTGGAACCTACATAGGCCAAATTTTCCATGTGGACATGCCGAAGAATCTGTGCAAATAACTGGGGAACAAATCCACAACAGATGTACTGGCTGTAGTGGTTATCAGACCAATGATAAGCGATGGAGCTATAGTTTGGTGGCCTAAGGCACTTGGTGCTATCGCGAGGGCCAAACTGGCTCAGCTGCGGAGACAAGATTGTCTATTGATACCAAGCGCGTTAGCACCGCTCCATCAGCCGCTCTGGAAGTCCGCTTAAACATTCCATCTTTTCACATTTGGCTGGAAAAGGAGGCTAGGTGGACAACGTACATAATAAAACAAACGGTTGTCAGCATGCCGAATGCAATCAGCTTGGGAAGGGCCGGGCTCCTCGATGACATTGAGTGTCATGATGTTCTGGGAATGGTCTCAGACCTGATGCCTACTAAGAGCAGTAGATATCTGTCTTTAAAGACCGTCCTTCCGGAAAGAGAGGACTGGGAATGAAACCAAACGGCCGTATTGAGGGCACATATCTGCTGGTACACTCCAAAGCCGATCGGGGGCAGGATGGCAGGCAATGTAGCGGCCAACACGTTTGGCAGGGGTGGTGTCCAGGGGGACTTTATCTGACCAAAACCTGTGCTGGGGATATTCTCATGCACAGCAAAACGTACCTTAAAGACCTGGTCAGATATCAGGACAATCCAGCAATGGCAAAATCTGCCAGGGTTAGCACGCTCTAAGGCCTTCATAAATGGCCTTTCAGAGTCAAGGGCTAAAAAAACTTCTAGAGCTAAACAGACAACAACTGAGAAGTCTGTTTGACCTGTATACAGGTCACTGCTGTTTGCGTCACCACGATCACCGAATTGGTCTTGGTCAAGAGATCAAGGGGCAGCTGCGTATGCAGAGTGGCGAAACAGCAGAGCACGTGCTATGTTTCTGTGTGGCTGCGGACAGACTCCTGCCTTTTGGCAGGACTCAACTCGCACCAGAAAATCTAGGTCAACTTTCGCCCTCAAAAATTGTAGTCCTCTGTAGGAGGCTGCGTTTGTTGAGTGAAATGTAAGACAATTAAGCGTGAGCCACAATAGACCTTCAGGTCGCAGTAGAGAGACTGTTATGGCCTACTCACACTATAACATAACCTAATTATGGTTTGCTTTTCAGTGCAAGTACATTTGAATGGACGTGAAGCGTGCAGAATGAGCGCTGCACAAATTATTCGTTTCTATCACAAATTAGATAAAACTGGATCGTTAAAATAGTTTAGGTTGTCTAAAAAATATCGCTTTAACAAGAAGATATATTAACTTGTGTAATAGATAATTCAGGAATAAGTGCAAGAAGAATGGGTATAGCTGCTAAGTAGATCATTGGTTCTGATAATATTTCATAGCAAACGTGTTTATCCATATCACTATGGTCCAGCTGGACTATAATGTTGTAGTTTATTCATAAACAAACAGGATGCAGATCCACTGTTTATGAATAAAATACTCTTTACAGATAAAACTACCTTTACTCGCCCGGTGTATTCAAATTCAAAAACAAATATATACCAGTGAAGGATAATCCTCATGTGACAGTGAAACGTCATTTCCAACATGAATTGAAGATTATATTTTGTGTGAAATTATCGTAAATCATACCTATATCAATTACCACCAAACCATGAAAATCCACCTTCATATTTTACCAAATGTCTTCACTGATCTCATCGATGATTTGCCCTTAAGTATATAACGGAATGTGTATTTCTTTTATTTGACCAGGCGAGAAACTTAGCGGGTAAAAACTCCGTTTATAAAATAAAATTATTTTAAGATGTTATTTTCGTATATGTATGTACATATCTCATGTAAACTGTTAATAAATAAAGCACATTGAATTGAATTGCTTGTCTGCTATACCGAGTTACGGGTTCGATTTCTGGTGGTGGCAGTTTCTGTCACTGTGTATCCGTTGTCTTGAAGTAACTTCCCCTTGCACACCCGTTCTAGACCTTCTAGACGGAAGGTGTCATTTATGTATTATGATTTATTATTGTCCATTATATACAAAAGAATTCGTGGGTAAGTTTTTGTAATAAATGTGAAGAAGTACTTCAGGCCCTTTTTACTTCCACATCGTCAAGACGTGTGGAAGTATAGCAGCGCTTAAACGTCGCAAAAGGTTTCAAAAAATATAGAAAACATGATTTGGGAACGAAAATGTTTGATGTCTGTCGGTCTGTATGTCTGCTTGCAAACCCGATAACTGTACAACGAACTGAGATATCGTCTAAAGATTTGGTATACAGTCAGCACTCGACAAACCAACGGTTCCTATTGTTTTTGGGTAAAATCGATTTAGGTGGTAGGGGATGAATGGGGGGTGATGTGGTGAAAATTGACATTTTTTCGTTAAAACTCTAGTTATATAACGTCTTATAAGTTTATGGGTACATGAATACGAATATTTTCTTTTTGTGATCTAGTCATGGACCCTAAATTGATTTCATGAGAATGTCTTTCTGAGGAAAGTAGATAATCACAGCTATGTGGAAGTCATGATTCAATTTGCAGCATTATTTGACGTAATAATTTCAAAGTTGCAGCAAAACAATTATTTTAAAAACTACGATATCTCTAAAACAGTTAATTCTAAGCATGTGGCGTGTGATACAAGTTTTGTTCAGAATTTCAATTAATGCACACAGTACACGATGTTCCAGGAAAAAAACTTTCTTTGGTCGCGTCTTTTTGGCTAAGTCTGTATACTCTCTAAAGAACTATATTGGAAAAAATCTAAATCGTTTGTTTTAACCTTTCTTTTCTAGTAGATAATTTTATTAGATTGTGGTAGCATTAGATAAGTACGGTGTTTTGTATGCAGTAGTTTCATGTAACTAATTTTAGATATCCTTCTGTCGGTCCTAATGTTCAAACCTTTTTATCCGTGGCCTATTTCAGTCTGTGATTTAAGCCTTGACGGGTCTCTAGGCGCAAGTATCCCAGTCTATTTCCTTAAATCATACATAAAAAAAGCAATAATAACGATAGTAATAATTTTAAAAAAAGATAATAATGATAATAATTTAAAAAAAAAGAAAACAAATATGTAGGGAAACATGTATATCGAATATCAGCTTTCACTGTAAAAATCACACTTCTCTCTGATTTTCTGTTTCATTATAACAGATCATAACGAAGAACGATGGGATAGTATTTTCGAAACTGAATTAGAAAAATCTGTGGCTACTGTACTTGAGCTTCCGAGGCCATCTAATCCATTTTAACTAACTAAGTTTCTAGCTAAGCTTATTTTACAAAATATTTTAACGTTTCCGTATGTAAAAGTGACTTTGTATACGCAAATACAATGCCAAAAGGAGCGGAGCAATGGGAAGTGAAATGTACAAATTTAGTGACTGCCCATTATAACAAAATGAGCCCTACTTAAAGTGTACATAACTGGATGAAATACAGGCGGTATTTCACAGTTAAATTAGGAATTTACATGATTATAGGAATGAACATTGATCTACACTAGTAAACCAAACGCGTGTACTTTCTGTTTAGTATTCAGCTCAGAGCTTTAACCATTGTGCAGCGTCTAAAGCTCATTGCTCTTATCCAATTGGACGATTGTCAATTTCTATTTGCCAGCGCCCAATCAACTAGAGTAGGTATAACACAACAATAACTATGTGAACCAGAACAAGCAATCCATGTCAAAGACAATGAATGTTACAATACACACACCACATTGGTGCAGTGGAACGAGAGTTTGGCTGCTACACGGAGTGTCCAGGTTCGATTCCTGGTGGTGGCAGTTTCTGCCACTGTGTGTTGGGTGTGTCCGTTGTCTTTCCTATGTAACCTCCCTCCGCATAAGCTGCTCAGGGCTTCTGAACTGGAGGGTGTCATAGTTTTATGTAAAAGGGCGCTTAGCAAATCCGTTGTTTTATTTCTGTTGTACAAGGGTTGTAAAAAGTAAACATCCTTATGATGTTTTTATCATATTTCAATACCTATTGTAAGCAGTTTACAGTCACCATGAAATGTTTTTACACAACTATATAAACAGCTGCACTTGAGTTAAGTTACAGCTATATTCAGATTCACTAAGTGAAGATTAAAACCTCTGATGAGCACTGATAAGTACACTTGGAGAACCCAAATGACCACAACACATTTAAAAAAACATGGAGATCGTTTCACTAACCAAGGTAGCGTCATCAGATGATTAATAATTCTTACATCTACAGCTATGCTTATATTCTTGCGCAGGTAGTCGGTCCATATCGATGGATGGTGGTCCAACAACTCAAAATTAACATATTTAGTTTGGAGGAAATACCTAAATTATATTATTATCTATCGGACGTGCTTCTGCCGGACTTTCTTGTGAAGTAGGCTAGCAACCGACTTACCACCATAGGCGGCGGTGCGAGGTTTATACACGTTTTATTATTACTAATATGGTCGACGGCGGCGTTATTATGTTAGTTAGAAGTGACCTAGAATTTGTAGAGCTAAATGTAAGGAATGTTTCTCTGAGTGTACAATTGTTTGAGGCAGCCTTCGCAACCGTGATACATAATAAAGTTTCGGTAAATGTAGTTTGTGTTTATCGCACCAAGCCGAAGTGTGAATCTGCCCAGCCACAATATAAAACATGCTTTTTGGCAGGTTAGAAGAAGTTTTTATCCAATTAAATGACAAGGGAGCTCCCGCTTTTGTATGTGGTGATTATAATTTAAATTTTTTAGATAAATACATTGCGGATGTTGTGAGGTTGCAAGATTTAATGACTTATTACGGTTTATTTGCCTGCTTTAGTCGGATTTTGCGAAAACAGGGTGCCTCGGCATCTTGTATTGATAACATATTTTGCAATGTACGCTCGGCTGACGTTCAGACTGAAACATTGACTAATACAATAGGAGATTATAACACGCAATTATTATCGTATAGTATCCCAGGTATTGATCAGACTCCTGTTAAATATGTGTATAAAAGGTCATTCAGTTAGGAGAATATATCCCATTTTGTGTATCTTTTGAATAGTGTATCCTGGGACTTGGTCTATCGGGAGCCAGTGGCGGCAAAAAAATTTGATATTTTTTTCTCTGAGTTTGATGCCTTGTTTCAGATTGCGTTTCCGGTTGTCAAAAAAAGATCCATGCCCGGGAAGATTGCTCCCAAATCATGGATATCAGCGGAACTTCTAAGAGAGTGCTGTTTGCTTCGTGATTTTCCACTTCTTCTGGATACGGTTACGGATCCGCGGTGTAATGAGTTGTATAATAGTCTAAAGAAACAGCACGGTGCTAGATTAAAAGACGCCAAGAAAAAATACTATGAAAATAAAATCTCTAAGGCTTCAAACCGAAATAAAGCTATGTGGGAAGCAATTAAAGAAAATGTCATCGTGGGGAAGATGAACAGCAAGGCGGAAAATCCGAGTATTCTGTCAGATGACGGAGTCGTTTTGACAGATCGTAATATGATTGCTGACAGTCTCAATGCGCACTTTGTCGACTCTGTTAAGTATCTGACAAAAAACTGTGACATAAATTGTGCATTGAAAAATAGCTCTAAACCCTATTCTATGTTTTATATCCCGTCTCAGAGGACGATGTATTAGAGATCATAAAATTAGTTTCAGTTAAAAATTCATCAGGAATAGATGAAATACCATGTAGTCTTCTTGGCAGGGTTGCTCATCTTGTGGTGGCTCCACTAACTTACCTTATAAATGTGTCATTTGAAATCGGTTGTTTTTCTGAGCGTCTGAGGGCGGCCATTGTCGTATATCTCTTTAAAAAGGGAAATCCACGTCCTATGGACAACTACAGGGCGATTGCGCTGCTTTTGGTTTTTTCTAAGATCTTTCGAAAGGCATTTCTGCTAAGACTCGGGTCGTTTTTGGAGAGATACAATTTGCTGTCTCCGTGTCAATTTGGCTTTCGTAGGCAGCTGTCAACTCAAGATGCCGTGCTTAGCACTTACCTGACAGTCTTGTATTACATAAATAGTGGGTCCAAATCCGCCGGGCTGTTCTTCGTTATTTCGAAAGTGTTTGATGCGGTCAACCATTTCCTTTTATTGAATAAATTGGAGCATTATGGCATAGGAGGAAATGCATATTTATGGCTAAAAAGCTGTCTGGGAGAAGTCAGGCTGTCAGGATAGGACAGGCAGGTAAGAACTATATGTCTGGATTTTCAGCCGAGTCGAGCAGCGTGCCTCAGGGCAGCATATTGGGCCCTGTTTTGTTTACGATTTTTCTTAACGATATTGTTTACGATCTCCAACAATACCACTTAACTTTGTACGCAGATGACACCGCTGCTGCAATCTCAGGGGAAAGTTTTGAAGAGCTTGGTGCTGCAGCTAATGTGTGTGTGTGTGTGTGTGTCTCGGGTGTCAGCCTAGTGTTCGCGAAATAGTCTGGTCCATAACACGCGGAAGACTGAAATGCTTCTTTTTTCTCCGGTGGGTGAGCATCCAAATCTGAGCCTATATGTGAGATCTGATAACGGTTCTATAAGAAAGGGCACGTCTGTAAAGTTTTTGGGGCTCCATCTGGATTCTAACTTATCATAGGACGTCCATGTTGACTATTTGGTGGCCTCGCTTGCATCTATGAATTACGCGTTGCTGCAGCTGAGTGATTCCTTGAGTACTCAGGCGTTGTGGACATGCTACTATGGTAGTGTCACCTGTCTCCTGGCATATGGTTTGCTGTGTTGGGGCGGCTGTGTGAATCTGAGGAGGGTTCTGTTGATGCAGAAGAGAATTGTCCGTACCATGTTTGGCCTGCCGTCTTCCGCATCTTGTAGACCATTATTTATACGGCATGGCATTTTAACAGTGACGTCCCTATATATGCTTGAGACGCTTTGTTATGTCAGAAAAAAATATTGCAATTTTTAGGACCTGCGGTAATATTACAGCTAATTTAATTCCTATTAAATTTGGAGTGCGGTCTTTACCAAAAACATTAAAATCCATGTATTCAGATTCGTGGTCATATCTTTCTTTTAGAATAAAATTCCTGCATTTTACGTATCTAAAGCACTTTGAGCCAATTCACTGTTTTCCCGTTTATGTTCTTGAGTTTGTTTTTCATTATTAACATTATTATAAGTTTTGATAGGTTTTCTAAATCTGAAAATCGTTGAATTTGAACTCTTTAAGGTTGTATGTTTTTTTTTTGTTAGATTTAGACATTCTATCAGTTCGGAAAATGGTCATTCAGTCGTGAATAGGGTACACGGGAACAAACTACTGTGCTTTTTCGATAGTATTATGCATACGATCTACCTCAGTGTACGTGTGCCCACGTTCTAAGAACTTCTGTTCTATTATCTGTAAACTATGATTATCTTGAACCAAATGGAGGAGCAAAGCACTAAATTTTGATTGTGGTTTTCACCAGCCCATGTGTCAGAAAATATTCTGATACCTCATGAGAGTTGATTTATATAATTATATAAGCAGGTGCCAATTTCAGAGCTTCCCTTTTTTCTGTTCAATTCAGTCCAAGCATAGCAAAATGCAGAGTTGGGAGGAGCCATCTCATAAATAGTATGATTATAAGTACATAGTTTCCTACTATAATACATGGAGCTTACATCACTACTGAGTATTTGTAAAACGCATTGCAAATGGAAAGTGCAACATACAAAATTATTTTCCCCCTGAGGCTCTCTCTATGTCTCTTGTTTTAGCTGCGTAACAATGTTCTTTACCTGTAACATGTGCTTGGTAATTTTCTACGAGTTTTGCTGTTTTTTTCTAAATCTTTGCAAATTGTCAGCTATATTTGGCACTAGTCTTTTTTGGCATCTAAAACGAGATATTGTGATTTACACAACATATCTTTTTGTATGTTATAAGTGACTTCGATTTTACGCCATCTTCCTCACGAATTTCTTTATAAAATGAATGCATTTTAGCAGTGCTCCGCTTAGTGCCCTAGGTAAAGACCTTTTGTAGATTAACGAGTATAGTGCAACTCCGTTACCGGAAAACTCTCTATATGATCTTTTACCATTTGAAAATCTCTCAGCGTAGTCCTATAACTGGGTTCGTGTTTGCTCCTTTTATCATTCCCAGAAGATAGGCCTCCTTCTTCCTTGTTCTGGAAAGCATGATATATTACTTCATTGCTTGTACATAATGTTTTAATGAAGAAACATGCACTTTTGTATCACATTTAAAAAGTCTGGAAGCAGCAAGTGCGTTATGATAGTGAATTTTCATATAAATGTTTTAAATAGAAAATGTGTTCTTTTTTAAGAAAGCAGGCATCATACTAATATAACATATGTAGTAGAAACAATGTACCATATTTCATTAAAATAACTTTATTGTTTGAAAATGTACAAAAATTTTAAGGTTAATAGCAAATTGAGCTATCCAAATTTGAGGCATTCAATAAAATGTCGCTACTATAACGCACTTACTGAGTCCCGAATTTATTTTCTTACAAGCATGCATTATAATTTTTTTTGAAAATTAAAAAGTCGGGATCTCTTCATTAGTGAATTTTTTTAAGAAAATTCACTAAAAGGGGCTTTTGGGGTCTAGCCGAGCTTTTTTGTTGCTAGTACGTATTACTTTGCGCCTGATAGGAGTATTACTTTCGACGTTATTAAGGATTAAATCTTTGCTTCTGTTCAAATCATATTGACAATAATTTTTGCAAATTTCCAGTCGCACTTCAGCAGAAATCTTATTTGCACAATCAAGGCGGCATTTAAAACAATCAATTGCGTTGGGTGCCTTAATTTCTATTTTTTTTACGTTTACATATTTTTTTTCGACTGCTTTTATTTCTTCCAGCAACTTCTTTTTTTTTATCGAGATGCTCGACAGTTTTATCACTACGTGTAGGTTCAGCAAACATTTCTAAAATGAAGAAACACATAGTCATCTCCATGTCTAATATAGACATTTTATATTAGAAATATTTTTAAAACTAACGCTACGCTAAGCCTACATCTAAGGGTTTCGGTGTATCGACATAGTCTTTTTTACTGAACAATTAAATCTTCCCAAAAATTTCAGCAAGAATGCCTTCTTGTTCTGAAACTAGATCTAACGAATTATCCAGGTAGTAGTCACACTCTATGGACCCGCTACTTGTAACTTGTGCTCTCCATTACCTACATTGTCGCATATTTCTTTAGAATCTACATTCACCGCCACCAAAGAAGATTGTGAGCCATGAAGTTCTATATGTGCATTATTTTCCCCATATTCCCCTACTAACAACAAGCAAAATAAGCAATCGTTTTAAAAGGTTCAAAAATTATAAACATAACTTTATTGGTATGGCACATTCCTGTCACAACTCTATCTACGAAAAAAAAACTATTGAGAACTTACCTGTACTATTGTGTTCACCATAAGCCATCTTAAATATTGCCATTCCTCGGGACACTTTACTTTGTATCAATTTTATTGAACAAAAAGGTAAAAGGCACAAAATATTACCGCACTTTATCTCACGTCTGACTCACTGCTTAAATAGATTTTTAGTTTATGTTATATATTTTGTATTACTAAAACAAGACAAATGCTGCTATCACAAGCGCCGGCTGAATTTACTAAGGAAAATAACATAAACAATACAGGCAAAGTAGGTTAAGTATCGAATAACTAAAAAAAATAATCGATTTAGTTCTACTAATGTACAGCCAAAACCCGATACGTGGTTGTTATATTATTTTAGTCTCAAGAACATGTGTCTTGCTCTCAAAACTAAACTGGCAAAATAAGAATCATGCCATTGAACTTGTTCTGGCAGTTTAGGAATACGAAAATTGAATTTTAAATCAGTCACAGTTCAGAACAAACGCATTTGTCTTGTTTTAGCTGCTGCCTTAATAGTCTTTAATGCACTCAGCTGTTTTGGGCACATGCGCACCACCATTTTATGGTTATAATACATTTGTCTTCTTTTGTCAAATCCTATCTCACCTAATTCTCCCAGAGCTGTACCTGACTAAGAAATGATGAAAACCAACTTGTCTTGTTTTGGCGACCCGACGATATATTGCTGAATATAGTAATAGTAAGAAGTTTATGAACTTTGGACCGCCGCCTATGGAAGTCGGTTTATAGATCACTTCACAAGAAAAACCGCAGGTCTGACAGATAATAAAATAATTTAGCTATTTTCGCCAAACGAAATATGTTAATTTTTGTGTTGTTAGACCACCCTATATCGTTATGGACCGACGGCATGCACAAGAATATAAGCAGAGCTGCAGATGTAAGGTATTTAGAATTACCTACCCTCTGATGACGCTAACTTGGTTAGTGAAACGATCGTCAGGTTTTTTTAATGTATTGTGGTAATTTGGGTCCTCCACGTGTACTTACATTCAGATTGCGAAAAATACTGCTTTTATTATACCTAGAACAGAGACGAGACAGGGGCAAATGACGTCAAAACATTAAGTACACTTGGGGAACACCCAAATCACCACAACACATATTTCAGAGACCTTACGATCGTTTCGTTGACCATGTCAACATCTTCAGAGGAAGATGTGATGAGCACTAATAAGTACACTTGGAGAACACCCAAATCACATATTTCAGAGACCTTACGATCGTTTCGTTGACCATGTCAACATCTTCAGAGGAAGAAAATTTTTTTCTAAAAACATTCTACCCCTAATTTATTTTCAGCACAGAATACGAAATGTTTGATAACATAGAATGTTTTCTAATAAGCAAACCCTAAAACGTTATATTACTCAGTTTCTAAAATGTAAATTTTAGCCAAATTTGCCCGCAATCATCCCCCGCCCCCCTAAAGCCATTTTGCTTAAAAATAATCCAAACCGTTCGTTTGTCGGGTACTAACTATATACTAAATTTGAAGATGATATCTCAATTCGTTCTAAAGTTGTCGTGACTACTAACAGACAGACATACAGACCGACAGACAAAACAGTTTCGTTCCCAAATCATGTTTTGTAATGTTTTGACACTTTTTATTACGTTTAAGCAACAAAAATTATTTTTTTTGAAATCTTTGTCACCGATTCCAAACATCCCCACGTATGGACGATGTGGGAATAATAAACATAAATAACCGATTACCGTTAAATTTAGCAAGTGTCTGTTGGAAAACAGTCCAATAAGTTCGTTAATAGCCCAGTGCGACTGTTTTTTTGTACAAAAAAAATCAAGTTAAAATCAATTTTTCTATCTTTGAAAGTACTTCTTATAGAAAAGTTCGCTAATTGTTGTTGCCCTTACTTGGTAAAACCTTTTGTCAAGAAACAAATTTTTTCTTTTGTGTTAATCACGCATCTTGTTGTAAGACTTAAAAGCTACCTTTGTATTTGTACAGGTATTTAATTTTTTTTATGTTTTCTGAAGTGATTCCAAAATAAATTATCGAAACATATCTGTTGTCTTTTTGTCTCTAATATTTGGATAAACTAAATTGATTGCTAATTTGTATTCTTCTTTCTTTACCATTTTATCTATTATTTTTATAGAGTCACTATGCTATTTGCTTAATTATTAAAACTTTTTCTAATAGAGGTAAATATTCTCTAGGAGGTATATTAGTATACAAGTTATGTGTTTGTTTCTCTACGAGGTATATTAATATACAAGTTATGTGTTTGTGTAGGTGTGTGTGTGTGTGTGTGTGTGCTCTTTCTCGATTATGTTAATGTTGTGTCCTTTCTAGGTGTCTAATTTTGTTTGTTTGTATTAAGCGTTTTTTTAAATTTCAGTTCACTAACTAAAATACATATTCGGCCATCTAATATGTCAAATTCCATGGAATGCAATTTATAAGTAAGTTCTGAATCTATTACCTTGATATAAAGAAGCAAACTATCACAAATGGAAAACCATTTCTTGGATTCTTCCTTAAGCCAGATGAATCTTGCTTTTCTGCTAGCATTTTTTGATTGATTAGATGTTCCAGTAGTTGTCGTGATTGCGTACCTCGGGATGACCTTATTTCTTATGCACTCTTGGTTGAACCATGCATTCTGAGAAGCGGTCATCTGCTTGATTTTCAATTTTCTATACAAATGGCAAGCTCTTGGCGAAACTGGCCCATACTACATACAGACTAGGAGACCACTTCTCTGGCTTCACTGTTGGGTTTCGTTTCTGCAAATGAAGGGCGTAGCCAGCCCCTAGGCTAACTCGAGCATATATATGTGAAGCAAAGAAACTGGTTAGAGAAACGTTAAAGAACATCCTAGAATATGTAGAACTCAGAAGGGCCACTTGCCCCATTTAGCTTACGCGCTTGCTACGTCCTTCATTTACAGAAACGAAACCCAACAGTGAACCCAGAGAAGTAGTTTTCAAGTATATATTTAGTACCTTTATATAAGTATTATTACTTATAGAAACTACTATCTGGCAATAGGTTAGGAGTAACAAATCTTTAAAAAACCAGTTTTCATTATTTAGGTGTACTGAAACGGAAAAAATAGCCATATAGAATGTATGCAAGCGACACCTAGCCTACTGTATTTTACTCGTAAAGATCTTTTATTTGATACCCTTATCAGGGAAGTTGTTGACAAAGAAGAAAGCCGCCATCTTGCAGCGTCCGTCGTGTCGAATTTATGATGAGAGCAGATAGCCCATTTTGCATATCATTGAGCTGACCTGACCTGACTTATACACCCGTATCAAATGTCTGCCCAATTGTATAAGGGAAACTGGTTCAACATTTGATCTAAACATACTATCAGATGAAATTGAATAATAGCGTGTAACATAAAAGAATGTGAAAATTTGACCTGTCTAGGTTACTGTACTAGGCTACTGACCGATTGCCTTATTAAAATTTGAAAGATTTCTATTAAGATTCGCTTCCAAAACGCGCTTACCTCGAGCCAGTCTGTAAGATGTCGGTATACTTTCGTGCGAACGAAAACTATGCATATAAAATCAGAAAACTCAAGCTAAAAAAGCTGTTTTCAGTTAGTAACCCACATTTTTATTCATAAATCCAATTCTGAACCCATGACGTTTGCTTATGTACGAGTCGTTATTAGATACCCATCTTATCCATAACCTGGCTTCTCCCTTTATTTTTCCATTTTTCTTTCGAGTGGCCTTTTGTTGATAAAGACATATTTATAAAGCCACATGGATAAATAACGCTTTGTGCTGGCCCTAGGCCTCAGCAAAGCTTTTGTAGGGATTATCGCCTCAGAAAAGGCTCGAAGATGTATAATCCGCTCACAGAATAATATATCTCCCCTCTGCATGAATCTGCTCACACAGCTGTGGGTTTCCTAATTTTGTAGCGAAACACCCTTCACAGACCAAATAGAATAATCGTACTCATTTCGCAGATAAACAGATGGTTATATATTTTTCAAGAGTCTATTACGTTTCACTCCTGACAATTACAAGAGCTCTGAGAGTAGAGAATGTTTAAAAAGCGGCACGGAGTCATTGTGAGCATCTGAATTAGAGAAGGGAGTAAACGTTGAAGTAAATACAGCAATCACCTCCAATGTTCAGCCTTTTCACAAAAATTTATAGGGTGCTCAACTTAAATTGAATTGGATTTCTGTAGTATACCTCATAACATTTTCTAAATTATATCAAATAGTTAGAAATCCAAGTACTGGTAATATATTCACAGAAATAGGTTGAAAGTCTTTTATTGAATGGTCTTTAAAATATATTACGCCCCACAACATATCTAATACTAGTAACAAGTCTTAAATTTTGTTAGTTACATACGTTCACATACGTACATACATATTTTGTTAATGAGGAGAACCCGACTTGTGAAATTAAAAAAGGTTTCTTCAAATAAACACGAACTAGACCCACCCCCTAGAACACACGTCTCTGGGGTCCCTTTCAGTTATATATATATATATATATATATATATATATATATATATATATATATATATATATATATATATATATATATATATACACATTTGTGTGTTTGTGTGTGTGGTGCGTCTCGTTAAACTGTTGCGCCCATTTATTAGTAAATTCAAACACTTAAGAGAGATTCTTAATTTGAGTTGTTTGCGGACATTGTACTTTTCATTAATAAGTCAACTTACATACCAATATTAAGCTGGGGAGGAGTCGATCATGTTTTGAGGAGACTAAGTCTTGTTGTTCAGAAATGGAGTCTCATTAATTTGTATGGTAAAAATATACTGTATCCCAGTTTTTGATAAATTGGGGTTTTTATATTTACGACAACTGTACGCTAGGTCTGTGTTGTTATGGTTTTTGCTAACAAACACACTTGTCTGCAAATTGAACATGGATATAACATAATAGTGCAAAGGTATGAAGTTGACAGAATACATAAAATCATAGACAAAAAATATTATAGATACTACGGACCATATCACCTGTTACCTGGCTTGGTCACAAGTATTGGTGGTAAGGGATTTTACAACAGGACTATGAATGAATGGCTTAATAATACTCCCATGTGTAAAATTGAAACTATATTATTTATTTGAAGGAGAAATGTATACCACTCATAAAAAAAGGTTAACATCTAAAATATAAATTTCAGCTTCTGCAATAAATATGTAGTTTATTCGTCGTAAAAAAATATTGAGATGTGCTTACTCTTAGAATAGTTCTCTATTTGTAAATAGCATTATGTATTTATTTATAATTTTTCGATGAATAAAGTTGTTATTGTATATATATATATATATATATATATATATATATATATATATATATATATATATATATATATATATATATATATATATATATATATATAGGTTTATAGGTTTATAGGTTATACTGCTAACCAAGTTGACGTTAAAAATATAAAAGACCGAGGTTGGACACTGTGATTGGAAACTGGGATGATGTAAGGCTAGAGTTGTTCTCACCAGATTTGGAAACGCGGGCCGGTTTCGCTCTAACTAGGGCTCGCCTGTGCTCTATATTTTTTGTTTTGTTTTCGGATACAGGAGTGGAAAATACTGAACGCAGACGCCATTCACAACACCGTAGTGTGTAAGATATCTTGGTACTGTGGGAGTCCTACCCACTAAAGTCCGCTTCCTGGAGTACCTGACCTTAGCCCATACCTCCGTCGGAAAAATTTCATACAATGGCGTTTGGATTTGAATGTTTGCATTCTGTTTTGCCGCGGGGGCGTTATCGGGTAAGCTCTATACTAATTTCAGCGAGTTTCGCACCGAGATGGCGACTCTGTCGTACATCTCACAGTGTTCTAGGAAGCTGGCTACCATAGCCGTATTACTTTATAGGTGTCTTCTCACTGTAACTAGTATAGCGCACTGACGAGCTTTAATTAGTGCGAAACCGACATGCGTTTCTAGTTGTGGTGAAAATACATCTAGGCTTACATACGTTGTCCCGGCATTAGGGAACAAATGGGCCAAGGCTGAGAATTTACAAAATTGTTGACTGGTCATACACAGTCTCTATTTATAACATTTTGTGTTCATTAGAACTGTCGTGACAACATACTACCTGGTACCGCACCGAGTGGCAATTGGGGTGATTTTGTTTTTTGTTTCGTTAAAAACTTTTTTAGAAAATTCGCTACCATAACGCACTTGCTGCGTCCAGCTTTTTATTATTGTCAATATTTTATTTTGAACAAATGTAAAGGGAAATTAAAACTCGTTGCCTTTAATTGATAAGACATTAAATAAAAATACATTTTTCACGTTTCATATTCTATCTCTGAACTCTGACATTTTAATTTAATTTCAGGACAAGCAGTTCGGTAAGGTGGCTCTGTTCTTCCCGCATAATAACCCGGAAGCCGAGGTAATTTCCGGTATAAAGCACTACAAGCAGTACAGTCTTGAGAGAGCTTACCTTGGAGAAACTTTTTTCTGGGGTCTTCTTCCTCAGCCTGGAGATCAGCTGATATTTAAGTTTGCTAATCCCATTTCGATCAAACGGTAAGTCATTATTATTATTTATTTAATATCAAAATTTTACATTGTATCATACAAAACAGCTACATGCGCTTCTATTCAAACACAATGTTGATACGAGTCTTCTTCAAAAAGTCTTACTGCCAAGTTAGATCTATCCACTGCCACTCAAAATTTTTTCATTAAATGTATGTAGCTTTCTTGCAGTTCTGTCTGGCCCCAACAACTCCACATGTACGATGTTTATTGGTGTTTCATTTAGTACGAAAATTAACGCTCAAACTTTTTAAGGTATTCAGCACGAAAAGTTTGAAAATATATTAAATTTGGCATAATAAATTAGTTGATTATTTTATTTCGTTTGTTACACAGTGTGGAACAGCTAACTTCAGATTAAATTATAAAAAGGAAATTTATATCACCAACAACCATTCTGTGATTGTAGAAATAATTTTATAAAATGCAGCTTAAGACAATCTGTAGTTAAGGTATACAATTTCTTCTCGTTTTTATAATAAGGGATATATTGAGCTTCATCATAGAAATCCGCCACCCTATATATATATATATATATATATATATATATATATATATATATATATATATATATATATATATATATATATATATATATATATATGAAAACAGACAAAAACTAATACTAACCCCGGATAGGGCGCCTAGATCACGCACATTTGAAGACATATTTTCAAAATTTAAAAGTGGCCGCCTTCCCATTGGCGATTTTTTTCTACGGAATATCACAAAAAATTATAGACCTATAAACGATAAAGTCTATAACTAAAACTATTGTAAAGCATCAGAGAAGAGGTCTATTTGAAACGAATTTTCTGGAAATACTTTAGTAACATGAAAGACAGTGACGGTTGAGGCTGAAACTTAAGGGTTTGTAAAACACTCTTCTTGCTACATTTTTTTCTACGTAACCCGTATTCGTTACAGGTTCTTTGGTTAAGCGTTGCAAATTTCGGCGTTTCAAATCGCGAGATAAAAGGACCCATCACAAGAGACCATTATGCTACAATGTAATTTTATGTCGTTAATAATAAGTTGTGTAGGGTTTGTGTATGATGTGCCATGATAACTCAATGGTTAGGGTGCCATCATAAATCATTGGCTGGTGTGCCAACAACCTACCGGTTAGTATGCCATCATATCCGAAATATGAGGATATTGTACCAAATTGTAATATGCTTGGCAACCATTCAAATGAATGCAAGAGAAACAACTTACTTTATAAGTTAGACACAGCAGATCGTTTTCATGCTATAATCTTCAAATTTAAGTAGTAGATTGTGCTTAAGTTTAAATAGAGAAAAGCTTGCGCAGATGGATAGATTGCATGCTGAAAATTAGGGGGGTATTCACGACATCAATGGGGGGACCGTAGCTTCCGGGATTGTAGAGTGCTAGCTACAGGGGAAGCGTATTGTCTCCACTGTTGGGGAGCATGCTCATGGGTGGGCTGCTTAGAGGACTTATGCCCAGTTCTAAGCTCGGTTGAATATTTAAAGTTGAGTTAATCAATCACAACTTCAAAATTTGTCATGGCAAGAAACCCGAATCAAAGTCTGTGGTTAGTCGTCTGAAGCGAAGATTAACCAGCGGTTTGTTAAATATTTAATCCGTCTTTATGAAACTGAGTATTAGTAACGAAAGATTCGACCTCAGAGGTTATGTGAACAATTTGGTTATTTCAGTTGGGGGAAAAATTACAGGGACTATTGAAAAACTTATGCATCACGCTCTAACCCTGTTAAAAAGGGGGTCTGCTGCACCTGTGTAACTCCTTACATTTACCAAAGGAGACGCAAGCGGTTTACGAACGCACGATCGAATCAAACGTCACTTACATTCTTCTTTAAGAGCGTATTTTCTTTTGTGCTACAACGGAATTTTACGTTCGATTTAGTTACTGGGGCTTACAGTTTATTACAATAAATATAAATGCTAAATAGACGACATCTTCGATAAAAGAAATATGTGATTTCTGCTTGCTAAGTCTCATACTTTTGGCGACAAAGTATAACGGCAAAAGAAAAATAGGGGTGCTTTAATTTCAAGTGGCAGTGAAAGATCTTAATCTGGAATGGCCTTACTCGGTATAATAGCAAAAGCCAACTTGGAGCAGCTAACCGGGAACTTCCTTTCTTGTCGACAAATGTATCTTCCTTTCTTACCTTTTGGACGTGTGAGAGTTTTGAGATTTAAAACTTGTCAAGTTACGCTTTGTGCTAGGCCTTTTAAGTCTTTTGTTATTTTGTGTACATCCGACATAGTCGTGCGAGTTTTTAACTCGAATATAAAATGAAAGCCTTTAAAATATACAGAATGGAAATAATAGTAACTGAAAATAACCAAAGTTGTAGTTACCAAACAAAGCGTTCTTCCTCAATGAACAGATAAGTTCTTACTGCTCAAGACAACCCATTTTAGATTCGTTGTGGTATTTATAACACCTAACTAATCAAATATTATCCCTTTCAACATAACTTTTACAGCGGAGCGTGGAAACACTTCACCGTTTTCGTTTCAGATATTACGATTGGTATATTCTTTACTATATTAAATTTCCTAGTGAGCAGAATTTAATTTTGTTTGTAAAGTGGGTTTCAGATTTTCATTTATTTGTCTCTTATACGTGTAAGAGCTATGTAACTCCAGCACGCTATCGCGTTGTATTATTATTAACTCAGAGTTTACGTGCACACTAGAGTGCTATTATTACAGTACATATATCTAGAAGTTTCACATACATATGTCATATATTTAATGAAATAATAATATGATCAAAGCACAAGGATCTGTGTTTATATTGCCGCTGTCTACCAAAGAATATTATTTCTTGTTTAGACTGTTAGAGTAGCAATGGTTTCTATGTAAGATGCGACCTAAATTTTCAGCTTACTAGTTTTAAAGTGATGATATGGTAAGTACACTTGGAGAACCCAAATCACCACAACACATTTTAAAAGACCTGACGATCGTTTCACTAACCAAGTTAGCGTCATCAGAGGATGAAACATTCTGTATGTTTCATCCTCTGATGACGCTAACTTGGTTAGTGAAGCGATCGTCAGGTCTTTTAAAATGTGTTGTGGTGATTTGGGTTCTCCAAGTGTACTTATCAGTGCTCATCACAGGTTCCAATCTTCACTTAGTGATGATATGGTATTAAAATAGTGCTGCAACTTGAATCATAACTTCCACATAGTTGTGATAATTTATTCTCTTGTGAAAGGTATTCCTATGGAACAAAGTTAGGGCCCATGACATGACCACAAAGAAAATATTTGTATTCCTGTACCCATAAACTTTTGAAACGTTATGTTACTCGACTTTTAGTAAAAAATGTCAATTTTCACCAAATCGCCCTTGTTTATCCCCCGCCCCTTAAGCGATCTTACCCAAAAACAATTCGAAGCGTTCCTTTGTCGGGTGCTAACTGGATACTACCAAATTTGAAGATAATATCTCAATTCGAAAGTTATTGTGCCTATTAACAGACAGACGTACATGCCGACATACCGACAAGCCGACAAACAAAATACCTCATACAGCATATGTAATAGCGGTAAAAACAGATTTCAAAAGTGCACGGAGCCGACATATACAGGATGATTCATTCATTGATATTCATATCTCGGTAACTATGGCAACTGGAACTTGGGGAAAAACATTCGAAAGGTTTTTTCAAGTTCAATTCAGGTAATGTTTTTTATTTCCTTACTCTTGCCACCAGATGGCACAGGGTTGGCTCAAGTTCCGCCCTACCTATTCACGCTAAATACAGGTAGATTGTGTGGCAACTTTTTGAACTTGCCTCTCCAAAACAAATATGACTATACAGTGACTTATAGAATGTTGTGCTTAAAATAAGCAAGCCCAGTATGTTTCCTGTTGAACCAGAAGTTATATTCTAGTGTTAATATATTATCGTGAAAGCTCATAATATGCCAAGAAAATTGTCGTCATTGGTAAACTCTTATTTATCAATTGGAATAACTGAGATATTGGGATAGTGTGTATATTTTGTACGCGAAAAGGGCGATCTAGTCTACTGGATTTTTTTAATTGTAGGCCTCGATAACACTCCTTCTTCAGGAACTAACCGAGCAACGATGTTCAGTCGGTAGCCGATTCCTAATAAAGTGTTATTATTATTATTATTACTTTTTTTGAACTTAGTTATATAATAAATATGTCCACTTTTTAGTGTGATTTTGGACTAGATTGAGTGGAAGTACAGAGGGAGGTACCACTTTATAGCAACTTTTATCTGAACGCCGCCCTCTTCCTTTCTGAAAATATGCAAATACGGTCTGCACTTTCTTAAAACACTTTTATCAGTAGTATTTGAAAATTGCATTAAAACCAAGTTCCAGAGTTCGTTTTTTGAGAATCATCATTAACTTTGATTTTTCAAATGGGAGCCATATTGAATTTAAACATCATTACGTTGGACTTGTTGAAACAATTCCACTGATGTATCACATAATGGATCCAAAGTCAAAGACTTACATCAACTTTTGATTAAATTCATCGGACAAAAATACACGACAAGATTTGGGATTCCAGAATAAGTTAAAACAAGATAACATTGTAATAGAAATCTTTTGAGATAACAGCCTTCCAAAAGCTTCAATTGAAAATGCGCCATCTGGTGGCAGGAGTAAGAAAATAAAAAAACATTACCCGAATTGTACTTGAAAAACCTATAGAATGTTTTTCTATAAGCTCCAGTTGTCATAGTTACCGAGATATGAATGTCACACCCCTAATGAATCACCCCGTATATCTCAGCTCTGATGCACTTCTGAAACATTTTTTTACCGCTATTAAATATGCTGTATGAGGTACTATCGACGCATGCTAGTTTTGTTTGTGGCCGCTAAAAAAAAATATTTTCCCAAAACCTAATGTAAAATGACCAGACCTCTTTCGAGACTTCTGTATGCAAATGTCTTTTTGACGTCAGAATCGAGATGCTCGTGAAAATTAAAACAACTTTCTCCATTGAACCACATTGTAGCTCCAATAATAACGGAGATGACTTTTGTCAACAATTGCCGTGAACAAGCATATCCAGATCTAGATATCTCTGGAACTATGCAGAATCGACTGGAATGTATTAGCCCCATAAGATGGACCATCGAATTTGCAGTTTAACTAGCCGGGAAAATACCTAGCGTTCACTAAAAAAATTTAACTTGGTATGTCAATATCAGCAATTCGATGCTTAATTGTTTTTTAACGTCAGAATCGAGATTCTTGTGAAAACCTGAATTACTTTCCCCATTTGAACCACATTATAGCTCGAACAGTAACGGAGATAGTTATTCGAAACGATTCCCGTGAACACCCTGTATAATAGGGCCGTAACTCAGACAAAATATATGAAACAAGATTAGGGTTTCAGGAAAAGTAAAAAGAAGATAACATTGTAATAGATATATTTTGAAAAAACAGCCTTCGAAAAGTTTCATCCAATCTGATGGAAAGAATAAGAGATAAATATTAAATGGATTATACCTGAAAAAACCGTTCGTATAGTTTTTTCCTGAAGCTTTAGTTGCCATAGTTACCGAGATATGAATGGCGGTCACCTAATGAGTCAGCCTGTATATCTCGGCTCCGATACACTTTTTAAATCTGTTTTACCGCTATTACATATGCTGTATGAGGTACTATCAAAGTATTCTAGTGTTATTGGTGGCCGCTAAAAAAGTGGTCATCCCAAAACCCAATGTAAAATGATTATACCCTTTGTTTTCTTTAAATGCATATAACTTTTTTTGTCTTTTAACTTACAGACCTAAATTTTGGTACATGGTTCACTTTTTATAATACAAACACGTGTACCAAATTGGGTCGCGCTGACTTTGTTATTTACGGAGATATGAAAATTTTCCGAAAGAAAACACAAAATTTCCTGGGAAAACCTGGGCCGATTTTCCTGGATAACGAATCCAAGCTACTTGCAAAAGGAAGGTACTTACCAAATGTGATCAAAATCGGCTCACTATTTTTTGAAATATTATATATATATATATATATATATATATATATATATATATATATATATATATATATATATATATATATATATATATATATATATATATATATATATATATATATATATATATATATATATATATATATATATCACACCGCGCCTCCATGGCCGTGCGAGAAAGTCGATTCAGACTTTCCAATACGGACTCGGGGGACGACGGTTCGAGACTCACCGGCAGCGGATGATTTTTCAAATCACTGTCGTCGTTGAGATCGAGCTCAAGGTGGAGGGTAGGTTAGTTTAGATGAGCAAAAAGGGTCAGCAATGGCCTAATTGCCAGTAAGCATCTTACCTTTACCTCTTTATATATCACACCGATAACTCAAAAGTAGTGGGCCGATTTTGATCACAGTTGGTGAGTACCTTCCTTCTGCAAGCAGCTTGGATAAGTTCGTTGTCCAGGAAAATCGGCCCAGGCATATATATATATATATATATATATATATATATATATATATATATATATATATATATATATATATATATATATATATATATATATATATATATATATATATATATATATGTAGAAACTAACCCCGGATATGGGTTCTGGGAGGCCTAGTTAGTGCTCATTTGATGATTTTTTTAAAAAATAAAAGTCGCGATATCCTCATTTTAGTGAATTTTCTGTAAAAAAATTGACTAAATAGCACAAGTATTATTTGTACCCTTGAATGAAAAAGTGTCGATCTGAGTGTTACGCATTGTCGCTGTATGCAGGACAAACCGACTCAATCATTTATTTTTAGTTAAAGTTTACATTTTATACTTTTAAATAATAAGATTTCTTTATTAAATAGATTAAATATATTACTGAGTTGTTTTGACAAATGCCAGAACCGGTCAGGTCAGGTCAATTCAAACAAAACTTTCAACTAACGAGTTCAGGGTACGTTTTCCTTCTAACATTTATTTACTTTTTGGTCAGAACAGCTTTACTCTTGGGACAACATTACATTTTTAGTGAATTTTTTTTAAAAAAAATCACTAATGGGGAGATCCCGACTTTCGAATTTTGAAAAAATGTCTTCAAATGAGCGCTATCTAGGACCGCTGGAACCCAAATACGAGGTCGGTTTCAGACTTTATATGTTTATATATATATATATATATATATATATATATATATATATATATATATATATATATATATATATATATATATATATATATATATATATATATATATATATATATATATATATATATATGTGTGTGTGTGTGTGTGTGTGTGTGTGTGTGTGTGTGTGTGTTACACCTATAACTTAAAAAATAATGGACCGATGTTGATAAAACTTGGTGAGTACCTTCCTTTCTCAAGTCGCTTGTTCGTTAGCCAGGAGAATCCGCCGAGGTTTTCCCGGAAAATTTTGTGTTTTCTTTCGAAAAAAATTGAAAAAAAAATATATCTCCGGAATTAACAAAGTAAGGGCAACCAAATTTCATACGCGGGTTTATATCATTATAGGTAAGTTATCTACCAAAATTTAGCTCTGTAGTTACAGGCATTTAAAGAAAAATAAATTTGGGTTTTCCTCAAAACGTCAAAAGTCGCGATTTTAAACGTCAAAATTGGTAATATTTTCCGAAATCTTTTGTACACTTTCAAATAATTATTTTGATAAAATATGATACACTGTTCCTACTATATAGGTTATACCGGTAACCAAATTGATGACTGCTCGCATTAGAGCGATATATTTATAATTAAAAACATTTTTATGAAAATTCACCTCCATAACGCACTTGCTGCGTCCAGAGTTTTTTTAGTTATTACAACGTATAATAACTGTATGACAATTTCTTAAAACATTTTTATGAATATCCAAAGCTATAAAGCACTTAGTGCGTCAGAGATTTTTCAGCTTTATAATACATACAATTTAGAGTATTTTAGGAGACGAATAAAACATGAGCAACAACAATAAAATAAAACAGTTTATAAATCGAATTCTGGATGTTTCAAAATACAATCTCAGAAGTGGAAAGCTATAAAATTAATATAAATTTAAAATACTTTAAACTTAAAAGATCCCACTTTGTACAGTTATTAAGTACTTGTTAATACAATCCAGTGTAAAGAAAACGCAGGTAATATGCTGAACAGATTCTCAGTGTAAAGCGAATGTGCCAAGGCTTATTCTAGCTAGGTAATCTAGTCAATATTAGATATGTTCAAAGAGAACCTACAAGCTTCCGTTTAACTGGTCTCACTTTCACATGTAAGAGATAAACCCGGTGACATTCAATAGCGTTACACTATACTCCTAAGGAATTTTCCTAGAAATAGCACTTGCGGTACGTTATTTGATAACGACACTGATTTGCATGGAAATTGCTAACAAACGTGACATGACTCATGTGATATCGTATGATATCAGGTATAGAGTACAATAGAGACTGTCAACTCTAACATAGGTAATTGGTTATATTGTCTAAACTAATAAACTGTGTATTATTCTCATTGTTTACGGTACAAAGAGAATATTGTATACTAGGGAACACACTGTATAATGTCTAACGTGACGTTCTAGGAAAAACTTATTTTTATTTTATTTATAATTTAAATTCCTTAACAACTAAGGTCATTGACACTGACGACACTTTGACTAATTACATAACAAAATTATATATAAAAAGAGGAACTAATAAATACACTTAAATGCTATTATATAAAGTTTTTGCATTCGTAAAATTTAGACCTAAAATTTCAGACAAGTTACTTTCACCAAAATTTTCAAATCGTGGAGAGGCATATAAGCGACATTCCAATAGAATGTGAAAAATTGAAGTTGGTCGGTGACAGAGCTCACAATAAGGGCGTTGTTGTTGATTTAAGAGATAACCATGTGTATGTAGAGAGTGGCCAATTCGGAGTCTTCCGATAATCACTTCTTCCCTGCAAGATAAATCAGGAAGTTTCTTGATTGCCACAGATCGTTCAATTTCTCGCAGTTTGTTGCTTAGCGAAGACCAATGGATTTGCCATTTCTGTCTATAAAAATTTGCTATCTGTGCAAAAACGTCGGAGTAAAATTTAAGAGGAATTACAGTATCGATTAAGACAGCATTTTTGGCACATTCGTCTGCATTTTCATTTTCAGTAATGCCACAGTGTGATGGGACAAATATAAGTCTGATAGATTTGCCAGATTGCAAGGCACAATGAATAGATTATTGTACTTGGATTACAAGATGGTCCTTCAGGTAAAGGTTTGTGAGTGATATAATCGACGAAAGAGAATCGGTGCATATTAAGGCGTTATTGAAATGAGAGTTGACGAAAGTATTAGTTGCTATCATTATGGCGTATAGTTCTGCTGTATAGTTACTACATATTGACGGTAAGTGATATGCTTCTTCCTTTAGTGCAGAAGTGATACTACATCCAACACAAATTTCACATTTTGATCCATCGGTGTAAAGAACTATATTATATCGATATCTAGAGATAATCTCTTGAAATAATCTATTGACACATTCAGCTGGTAATACATTCGATTTATGCGATAAAAAAAGTCGTATCAGTAGGTGGAAAAACAATGGTCAATGGATAAATAGCGCCATTGCATATATGATTTGTCAGATCTGGATTAAAAAAATGATTTAGCTTTTTTATATGTAAAGAAAATGGTAGCTGTGCTGAAACGTTCGCATCATAGAATCTGTTGAAGTTGGTCTGTGCCAAGAATTTGTAGACTGGATTATTTGGGTTTGAATCTTAGCCGCATATTTTAAGAGTAATTCTTTTCTTCTTAATTTAATTGGAGGCTCGTTAGATTCTCGGTAAATACTTTCCACTTGACTTGTTCGAAAAGCACCTGTGACTATTCTAAGTGCATGATTTACAATAACTTCAAGTGGTTTTAAAGTTGATTTGCTTGCGAAAATATAAATAGCTGAGCAATAGTCAATTTTTAATCTTATCAGTGATGTGAAAATACATAGCAAGACTGATTTATGAGCACCCCAGTTATAGTGTCCAAGAGTTTTCAAAATGTTTAGTCTAATAATACAATCAGCTTTGAGTACATTTATGTGAGCTTTCCAGTTAAGCTTTGAACCAAAGGTTATTCCTAGAAATTTATGCTTTGTAACCTCCTGTAAAATCATTCCCCGTAGCTTGAGAGTGTGAGTAACTGAATGATTTTTCTTTTTCGAAGAAAATCATAAACTTTGATTTGGAACAGAAAAAGTTCAATCCATGGTTATCAGACCATTTTTCCAATTTATCGATAATATTTTGAATTATATTACATTTTGATAAGCTATTTTTACCTCTGCAGTATATAACTAGATCGTCAGCATCCAAAGCACTCTTTACAGGACTACTTATTGATTGAAGAATATCACTTATTGCGACATTAAAGAGAGTTGGACTTAATACTGATCCCTGAGGAACTCCATTTTTTAGATCATATGAATCAGAGAAAGTGTTGTTAGTTTTCACTCTTAAAGTTCTTTTTCTTTATAAACATTAATATATTATCTTTAACTCCACATTTGGTTAATTTTTGTACAACTCCATATATCCAGACTGAGTCGAATGCATGTTTGATATCAAAGAAAATAGCCGCGAGTTGCTGATGATTTGAAAAGGCATCAAGAATTTCATATTTAAGACACATAAGATTATCTAACGTGCTGCGATTGGGTAGAAACGCAGATTGATGTTGATCGAGATAATTGTTGCGTTCTATAAACCAAAGTAATCTTTGATTACCCATCTTTTCAAGTAGTTTACAAACTGTACAGGTTAGAGAAATAAGTCTATAACTGTTGGCATCCAGCTTAGATTTGCCTGGTTTGATAATGTGTAAGGTAATGGACTATCTCCATATGGTTGGAAAAACTTGTTGTTGCCATATTATGTTATATATATATATATATATATATATATATATATATATATATATATATATATATATATATATATATATATATATATATATCTAGTGCATCATCTGGTAATTGTTTCAAGAATATTCCAGGGATATCGTCTGGTCCAGCTGTGGAATCATGGGTAGATTTAAGAGCTGATTTTAGTTCTCAAATAGAAAACGGTGCATTTAATGGGGATGCGTTATCTGATCTATCAAACGCTGATCGTTAGCTTCAATTTGATTTCGGTAAACTTAAAATTTTAATACATAGTTTCTGCTAAGTTATTGACAATGTCTGAAGTGTTGGTGATTATATTTTGGTTGGAATCTTTTAAGGCTGTGATGCTAAAACTTTTGGGGACACCTATAAAGTTTCTAACTTTATTCCATACTTCCTTAACCACTTAATGTTGAAACGTATAATCTCCATGAATCTTACTTCGATTTCTTAATTATTCTCCTCATATTCGATCTCAGTTTTTTGTACTCAATCAGATTTTCAGAGATTTTATGATGTTTAAGATGATTCGTAGCCCTTTGACACTGTTTGACTGCTTCAGCACATTTATCATTACACCAGGGGTTATTTCTCTGAGAAAAATTATTTTTAGTTTTACCTATTGATATTTCAGGAGCTCTTATTATGATATGGTTAAATTTGTTAAGTGTTTCATTAATATCATTCGAAATTTCAAACTCTGATAACTGTCCAGTAATTCTTGCTTGAAAATTATGCCAATTTGCAGATAACACAGAAAAACTACATACTGTACGACTGAATAAATAATAATTCAAACAAATAACATGGACAATATTATACAAAACGTATTTAGGTCAGATCTAATGACATGTATAAAAACATGCAAAGGATATTGAAATATTGTTTTTAAGTTTTTAAATATAATGATAAAATAAATAAGATTATACAGATATGATAAACATTAAGAATGTAAACAATAACATCACAGTTTTCAATCTGCAGATTTAGAAAATTCATTAGGAAATAAATGCTGTCATGTAAAGCCAGTGACTTTGTCTTAATTTAACTTTGACATAGATTATTAATTAGTAGGGTATTTATATCGTAATTAAATGTTTTCATAAATAATATTAAATTGCTATTTTGGCAAGCTCTTGTTCCTGAACACTCATAGTATGCAGGAAAGGCCGACTCAATAATGTATTTTTCGTTTAAATTTACATTTTTACTTATTGTTTTTTGATTTTTCGATTTCTTGATTATTCATTGATCGGTAATTTATATCATAATTAAATTTTTAAATATAATTTTAAATAAACATTTTGGCAACTATTTTTCCTGAACAAACTGCAGAGTCAAAAGATTGGACTCCCTTTACTGGCGGCGGTTATACTGGGGTTTGTTCATCGGCTGCGCCGTTCCTTGCCTTGTTTACCAATCCATCTTTAGCTGGACCATACCCTAATTCTGCGTGCCATCTTCATTCATGGAATAAAAATGCGGAAGTCTTTATCTCATGAATGAGGTGTGATCTAGTTCCAGTGCTCGCCAAGGCGTTGTGTTCTCTGTGCTGTAGCTCTGAACTTGGTTTGAGAGAAATTGGCTGAGCTCTAGTGATGAGTCGTTATTTAACTGTCAGCTATTTTTGAACGGTTACCGAGCCGTAACGGTAACCACCAGTTATCAATTTATAAAAATAACGGCTTAAAGAGTAACGCTTTTTACACTAACCTAGAATTCGGAGTCGTGTCTGTTTCAGTTCTACTGCAACTAGGTTCGATGAATAAACATTAGTTTTCATCGGCAACTGTTATTTAACCATTTAACGGGATGAATAGCCTTGAGATTGGGAATGCTCGCTCTCGCTCACAGCTTTAGGGACGTACGATCTTCGGTACAATAAAACGGTTTAATTTTAATTTTAACTTTAACCGGTTGTTGATGGGGATACGAAATACGGACACTACTACACAGAGTTATTATGTTAAACTGAGAAGCTGTTATTTTTCAAACAGTTGAGTTTCCCACTAGTATGTAAAGCCAAATATTTAATAATAAAATTTTTGGGTGAAAAGATGAATTTCTGTAAAAACGTGTTATTACTTTCACTATAGACAACGCAAAAAAGGGTTATTTCACGTGAAATTAAAGTACTTATTTATTTAAATTTATATACGTTACCTAAGAAAACAGTTAACACGTCATTTTCGTTTGTCTGATAAGAGTTATCAAATTGATAAAAAAATATAATGAATATATATATATATATATATATATATATATATATATATATATATATATATATATATATATATATATATATATATATATATATATATATATATATATATATATATATACAGGGTGTTTTCAAATTGATGCGAAAAATTTTACAGGGTGAGTCTTTGGAGAAAAATAAGGAATGTCTTTTTATTAAGTTTTTCCTGAAACCCCTGCTCCTCCAAGTTACAGCCCTTTGAAATTTTTGAAACCAATTTTAAAACAACGAATATTAAAATAAGTAAATAAACAATTAATACTATATATCTTCCAATTTTTTTTAAACTTAAAATCAATTTTTTATACTGTTTCTTTACCGAAATTTTATTAGCTGCGTTATGTTATGGAGTTATTAAAATCACTCCCTGTGTAGCAATAAAAGTTCTAACGTCTAACGTCCCAAGGCGTGATAAATAATGATATTTATTGATTCTTGCTGTGGAATTGACATTTAGGTAAAAACCCTGATAAAATAAATTTGTGAGAAATGACTAGTTTATAATTCCTAAAACATCTAAGTAAATTCTTATAGAAGACTCCTTTCTGATTTCTAAAAGTTTCACTTCAGAGTGTTGAAAGATTTACGACACGCGTATTATAATTTCTTAACCCTTTGTTTCCTTTTCATATCGACAAAATTTGAGATTTATACACTACGTGAAATAACGGGGTAAAAATACAATGCATTTATACTAGTGTGCTCGCCATCGCTCACAGCTTTGGGAATGTAGGATACTATCGATCGACTATCCAGTTTAAAATAACTGAAGCCGTTATTTTCGACGGTTATTATTAAATAACGTTAACGGCTTTAACTGTTAACAGAAAATAACTGTTTTTCCCATCACTACTGAGCTCTGTACAACAAGCTCGTTCCCCTTACTTGCGCATGCTTTCTGCCCGGGATTTAACCAACCTTATTCAACTTCTTCGTTTGCCTTATACACCTTATGCTGTACTTTTCATCCTCGACTGTCACTGGACCCTTCTCTTCTTCTTGTCGCTGTGAATATTCTCTCAATTTTCGTGAACATTTTTTGTTGAGATTATTCGACCATTACCTTCATCTGTGATCTCTGATATGTCTGCCGGATTGCCAACATCTCTGGTGTCTTCACCGGACCATCATCTTCTTATATATACTCTAGTCATTTCACTGAACCATCACCTTTTCGAATAGAATCTGGACACTTCGCTTGACCATCATTTTCTTGAATCAACTTGCCACGTTTTCAATTTGGCAGAGGGAAGCTGGGAAACTTTTGTGACTGTAATTAAATTTGTAATTTTTTAAGAAACTTACAATAATTTTAAACACATTTACACTAGCTACCTTGATACACCAAACTTTAACTTTCTAGCTTCATAGAAAATTCAGTTTTGGGCATTAAAATGTTTTTTCTTAAAGGGAGGTAACACACAAGATTAGAATATGTTTTATGATAATAGAAAGATATCAATGGTAACACTTTCGAACCAATTTTTTAAAGAACAAAAATAGGACCTACAAAACCAATCTTGAAGGTCTGTTTAAATTTAAAGTATTAATTTTAGTAAGATACCCTAATACTATTGTACCATTCTTATGGAAATTCACTACTATAGCTCATTTGCTGCCTTCCGAATTTTAGTGAATTTTCTTTAAAAAATTCACTAATAAGGAGATCCAGACTTTTGAATTCTGAAAAAATGTCTTCAAATGAGCGCTAATTAGGCCCCCCAGAACACATATCCGAGGTCAGTTTCAATTTTTTTATGTTTATATATATCACACCGATAATTTAAAAAATAATACACCGATTTTGATTAAATTTGGCAAATACCTTCCTTTTGCAAATTGATTGGATAAATTTGTTATCCAGGACAATCTGCCCAGGTTTTCCCGGAAAATTTTGTATTTTCTTTCGAAAAAAATTTATATCTCCGGAATTAACAAAGTAAGGGCAACCAAATTTGGCAAGCGGGTTAACATCCCTATAGGTAAGTCACCTACCAAAATGTACCTCTGTCGGTCGAAAGACGAAAAAGTTATAGGCATCTAAAAAAATAAATTGTGGTTTTCCTCAAAACGTCAAACTTGCGATTTAAAACGTCAAATTGGAAACATTTAGGCAAAGAACTTGAATCTAATACGATCTATGGAAATAAAATGTCTCAAGAAAAACGTTTTACAAACCCTGAAGTCTTAGTTCCAACCGTCATTGTCCTTCATTTTAATAAAATATTTCCAGAAAATTCATTTCAAATTGACCCTTTCTCTGATGCTTGACAGTTGCCTTAGCTATAGAGTTGGTCGTTTAATGGTATATAATTTTTGTAGAAAATTCGTAAAAAATCAATGAAGCTCAATATATCTGTTATTATACAGGATATAAAAAAATTTGTATATATTAATTATACCTTGTCTTGAGCTACATCTTAAAACATTATTTCTACAATCACAAGGTGGCCCATAAGTCGTTGGTAATACAAATTTTTTAATCAAAAATGCATGTTGTAAGAAAAGAAATTCTGGACGCAGTAAGTGCGTTATGGTAGCGAATTTTGATCAAATGCTTCATATTTGAATAGCTCATTGCTATTAACCTATAAGGTTGACCAACAAACGAGTTCTTTCGGGATCACTTTAAGACTACTTTCGGAAATTTTTGTACATTTTTAAACAATAAAGTTATTTTGATGAAACAAGGCACATTGTTTTTACTATATAGGTTATACTGGTAACCAAATTTGATGCCTGCTTTGTTAACAAACACACATATTTGCTATTAAAAAATATTTTTATGAAAATTCACTACCATAACGCAATTGCTGCGTCCAGAGTTTTTATAATCTTAATTTAAGATAGCCTATAGTTTTGTAGATTTTTTACATCTTGTTTCATAACACCCGTATTTGAACTGTGTAAAAATTATGTAGAACTAGTTGTATTATTTATATTATTTTTCAATATAAAATTCTAAAATGTATACAAAGTGCTTCGAATGACGATTTGTATTTTGATCCTCAACAAGATCTTCCCGATGAATGTTGTGTATGCATTTTTTCTTAATTGCAAGAAATACACTCTACATATAGGTTAAACATAGAATTGCTATAAAAATAGAGTACCTTGATATTCCTTTTCCAAAAGCTGCTTTTATCTTTATACGAAACGCATAAACTACGTTATACGCCATCAAAATAACTTCCATGATTTCATATTTGCTACATCAATTTTAGTGTATGTATACTGGTACATCAATATCCTCCCCATATGATGCAGGTGTTCCAGACTAGAAAAATGCGCTTATAGGAAATTTTCCACATTCATCTTCGACTTTTGCTCAACACACAATATACGATATAAAGTTTCTCTATTGTATTGTATCTATAGAATGCTATTTCATGTTTTCTTGTTGCAGATTCTTCTTCAGAAGCGGTAACGTCGAGCATCCTTCGGATAAGTTCTACAACACTACTGTTGAGATCCTACCGGTTGAAAGCAATCAATACAGCAACTCTGTGAATATTACAACAGATGGGTACATCGTTGTGGGTAAGTCACGTTTCCTTGTTATAAAAGTTATCTAGATCAAGTATATGTACACGGTGCAGTTATTTAGTTGACTTTTTAGTGAATTTTCGTAGAAAAGCCTCACTAGTGAGAAGATTGCCACTTTTGAATTTTGAAAAAATTTCGTTAAATGAGAACGAAATAGACTCCCTAAAACTCATATCCTCTATCAATTTCAAATTATATATATATATATATATATATATATATATATATATATATATATATATATATATATATATATATATATATATATATATATATATATATATATATATATATATATATAGGGTGTCCATCGTAGACCTTCCATTAGCCGTTTCTGGAGTACGGCTCACAATCGAATTCTGAAAATTCACGCACGTGGGTTCCTTGAAATTTCCATTTTCACTGAAAATATTGACGTTAGTATGGGACTTCCGGTTATACGTTACGTTATAAGTAGACGTCAACTTTCTTCTTTTAAATAAAAAAAATGGTGTTTTTTATTACGGATATAGATTGCCCGTCAAATTTTATGGTAGGTTTTACTAACATGTTATGTCATTTTTCTCAACCATTTTCGAGATATTTGATTTTTTTCAAAAATTTCTTTAAAAACATTGTCACATTTACACACCTGTATATATCTTATTTTTGAACCTGAAGAGTTGAACTTTTAAAATGCGAATACTGAAATGCCACAAAATATGTGGAATTTACTAAAGCCAGTACAAGTTAGACAGGGTGTCCGAAATAGACCGGTCAATCGTGACAACTTTAAAACCTAATAACTCCCTTATTTTAAATAGAACAGCCTATATTTTATAACGTTGGTTCATGAACTTCTTATTGTTCTTTCCTTTGGTATCAGCATTACTTATACCTAAGTCCTACCGATTTGAAGGTATTTAAACATTATTTGCAATAAGAAATACTTATTAGTCAGTTTATCAGGTTGCTTATGAGATGAACATTTTAAACGTCATCTTCCGACATAAGTAAAATATGCGACGACTTTTGAATATAACTTTTATTTACGAGGAGTATAATCGAATTATTAACAGAAGATGTCGTGTGGTTGCAAATAGATTTCCACATAAACACAGATCAACTCGTTACATGATCAGAATACTACTAAAAGAATTCTTAGAATGGAGTGTTTCGTCCAAAATTTCATAAGAGTAAATCATTATTAGGGAACAAAGAATTTGTGTGTTATCACTTCATGATAAATATTCGAAATTTGCACCGTTCACTTCGAGGCATATTTGCGATAAGAAATAATTTCAATTCAGTTTATCAGGTTGCCTAGGAGACGAAAATTTTAAAGGTCATCTTCCGACAGTAAACTTAATGGTTGTACTGTAAAGTATGTTTGTTAATTGTATTTTAATAAAAGAGAGTATTTTCCCTAATAATGGCACACTTCAATTACTCAAACGATGACTTTTTGAATTTAATTATTATTTACGGGGAGTGTAATCGAATTGTTAGCAGAACATGTCGTGTGCTTGCACAGATATTTCCAGATAGACATAGACCAAAAATTGTTCTGAGAATAGAACGTTTCGTTCAGAAGGTAATAAAAATAAACCGCTATTGGACAATGAAGAGACACAAATAAATGTTTTGCCATTTTTTACTGCTTATCCGCATGCGAAAGCTGTGTGAGCGATTTTATAGCAGTTTTTTCTCATAATTTATTCACCGAAGGCATGCTGCAACAGTCACATTACTTTCCTATTTCCTTTTATAGTTATGCTTCTGCGCGTCTTGAACTAATGATGATGATGGAGATTACTTAAATATTAAATGACATATTTGGAAAATGGACTTCGTACACTTTGGCTCTGAAAGATGCTACGTAATTTTGATTTATTTTTATGGATTATCTGACTTCATTGAATAATTTTAACTCAGCTGATATATTTTTTATAATGTATTTGTAGTAGTTCTGAGGAAACACACCACTTTGTGGATAGTAGTATTATATTGCACTACTATCAGACTCAAATTCGTACTTGTATCGAAAACTTCATTTTAACTAAAAACATAGTGATGTTAAATTGAAAGTAATCTATCACATTTCTAATACATGAAAATCTTAAATATTCCAGGGCAATGTTATCTATCGAAATGTGTTCAATTATTTTCTTTAGTCGTGATGTATATCTTTATGGTACTCGTAAAACCTTTTTGGCACCCACTTGAGAAGATTCTGTAGGTCATCATATTTTTTCTTTGCTATTGGAGGCAAGATAGTGCTTCTAGGTCGTGAAAGATGCTATCTTTATTGCTAAACTTGAGAAATTAGTAATTTTTGGTTATCCTCCGTTTGCTTTTGCGAGATAAATGGACTGGTAGCAAGGCACAGTTTATTAAAATGTATGATGATTCCGTTCCAATTACATTGAAATTGTAGCTACTGCCACTCATCCTGGCTACCTGTTGCCAATCCCATGGTGACATGATTGAAAACATAGGCATAACGTTCTTAATTATCTCTCTATAAGAGAATGTACCATGTCAGCGTCAATGTGCACGTGTCCTCGAAGCAAATATTTATGTTCTAATTTTTCAAATTGAGGCACTACGGAGATAATACAAAAGTAACGCATTATCATCTGGATATTTCTATTCTCAGAAGGACAATTATCACTCTAAAGTAGTATCAGTGGTGGGGAGGCCAGCGCAGGCAAATAGGCCATATCGTGCCTTTTTTTTTGAACCCCGGCATCCAGAAATCATGCCCTACTCCTCCTCGGTTTCATCACAAATTTCCTTGACTTCGAAATAAAGGTCATGACGGTCTTCCATTGGACTGAACTTACTTGGCTCCTCTGTAGGGTCTCCATACCAAGCAATTCTGTTCGAAGACTCCCAAAAGCCTCACATTCACACAGGTAGTGGTAAAACGTTTCATCAGTCTCGCCACATTCGTGGCAAATTGCATCCCTCTCGACACCGACCAGTGTAAGGTGTCTTCTGAGAGTGCAGTGGCCTGTTAGCACCCTAATGATGCGGCAAAGCGCAGACGGATTCTTACCAACAAACCAGACAGTCTCATTTCCCTCCGGCCTCTCCACGAAGTCCGTTGCTTGTCTAGAGCCCCAGACAGACATCCAATAAATGTTACTCTAAATAAATACATGTCTTATGGAAGGATTACTTTTCAAACCAATAGCATATTTAAGTAAACGCGAGGCCATTTCATTACCTCCATGCCCAGCAATTGACTCAATGGACAAATTTTGAAATATGTTGACGTATTTTGTTTTGGCTTGCATCGCAAATTTTATTTTAATGTTTGTGTTTTCCTCTTTTGACGCACTCAAGTAGACCACTTAGTTGTCGTTTATTCAGATCTATTTTTACATATGATTGATAAATGCTCGATGTTGATATAAAACAGTTTTGGCAGACTCTGACTCTTTGGCCTTTCATCGTGAAAAAAACACAGAAGCAAGTATTTCCTCTTTGAAATTAGAATGCCATCTCAGCAGCGAACTCTTTGTATAGGCCTCTCTTCTATTCCGGGATAAAAAGTTGCCTTTCGTTATCATTAGATGTACATCATATTTGTCAGAGTAAACTAAGTATACTAATCTAATGAAGTGCACTGAACCATATATATATATATATATATATATATATATATATATATATATATATATATATATATATATATATATATATATGTATATGTATATATATATATATATATATATATATATATATATATATATATATATATATATATATATATATATATATATATATAATGTTTCACACCGATAACTCAAAAAATAATAGGCCGATTTTGATGAAATTTGGCAGCTCCCTTAGTTTTGTAAGTGGCTTAGATAAGTTCGTTAGCTAGGAAAATCGAAAATGAGACCAGTTTTTCCGCGAAAATGTTGTGTTTTCTCCAGTGGCGATTCCTCGTAGTGAGCTAGGTGTGCGCCGCACACCCTAAAATATAATTAAAATGTGCACAGTTAAATATGTTTTATTTCTTTTTCCCTTAGTCTTAATACACTACATATGTTATGACAATCGATTTAATTTAGTTATTTGATTTCATAAATAGTCGGTTAATAGTGACTTGGAATGAAGTCGGCACCACGTCTTCATTCAGAAAATATGAGTAGGTCAATAGCAACTGGGAATGAATTCGGGTTAGGTGTGCGTTGTTATTTCCGAACAACTTCACTCGACAGAGCTGTATTGGTATACAATACAGTCCCCCACCCATGTGTTTAAAATAGTAAGGAAATACCATTCGTTTTAACACTGCAGTGAGCGGTAAAAATCCCGCTCAAGACAAATGAATGGAACGCCGGTTTAACAAACGTTGTGATAGCATTATTTACAAACATTACAACTGCGCTTGCCTGGACCACAGTATTCTAGATTCAAAGACTATAATACATTTTAGTAAATTTTCGTAGAAAAAAATCACTAATGGGAAGATCTCGACTTTTGAATTTTGAAAAATTGTTTGCAAATGAGCGCGAACTAGGACCCCTAGAACCCATATCCGGGGTCAGTTTCAATTTTTATATATAAGAATTTAATTTGAGTCAAGTTTTAAAATATAGAAATTTTTGATTAAAATGAAGAAACTGATTTTAAGTACCATCCATATTTCTAGAAATTGTAATGGTACATAATGAGGTGAGGTAACTTTGGAGATTAGAAATCAGATGACAGAACTTTAGAACAATTGACATTTAGATTAAAATTTAGTCAAAATTGCATCATTTGCAGTCACGAGTTTAGACTTATTTGTAAGATGCTTTGTACTATTTATATAACTATAAACTATATATATATATATATATATATATATATATATATATATATATATATATATATATATATATATATATATACACATAGGTATCACACCGATAACTCAAAATATAATCGGCCGATTTTGATAAAATTTGGCACGTAGCTTTCTTCTGTAAATGTATTGGATAATTTCGTTAGTCAGGAAAATCGGACGAGGTTTTCCGGAAAAATTTTGAGTTTTTATTCGAAAAAAATTTGTATCTCAAAAAATAAAAAAGATAAGATAATCAAATTTGGTAGGTGGGTTTACGATATAAAAATTAAACTATATACGAAAATTTAGGTTTCTATGTTGCAAGATAAAAAGTTATAATAAAATATTTTGTGCCAGATCATTTCTATGAAAATTCACTACCATAACGCACTTGCTGCATCCAGGATTTTTACACATTTTATTATTTAGTACCATATTAACATTGAACTACTTTTAATGTTTACAGTTTTCACCCCGTTCCGGACAGTGCTAACGCTAACACAAATTTGTGTGAAGAGAAGAGCTTGATAATAATTCCATGTTCTTTTCGTGTTTTAAAGTTTTAAGTGACTTTTTAATTTGTTAGTGTTGCAGTGGGAAATTAATCTATCTACGTATCATTCCCATATAGGTCGAATATATATATATATATATATATATATATATATATATATATATATATATATATATATATATATATATATATATATATATATATATATATATATATATATATATATATATATATATATATATATGTACATTTAGTGTTAATAATTTTTAAAACCACCATTAACAGCAACTCTTTACCGTACACCCGAACATTTTGGTCAGGAGATGCCACTGGTTTTCTCTCGGAAAATTATGTATCTCAAAAAATAAGAAAGCTATGGCAAAGAAATTTGGTACTTCAGTTTACATTGTAAAAAGTAATATACATACTAGCACTTAGATCTCTAAGTTAAAAAAACATTATAGGTATTTTAAGAAAAAAAAAATTGAGTGCTGCTGCTGATCAAAGAATGACACAAAACCAAAATATTTTGTGTGATTAACAAAATCTACTAAATACTACAGACAGAAAATAGGTTTTGGTGGCACAAAAAAAAACAGTAATTACCAGAAAAATTACTTTGAAAAATTTATAGTTAGCGATCGGAAAGTTTAAAATTTACAAGTTTTAGGCAAAGATGCTGAAACAAATGTGGGTTCTATAGAAGAAATATTGTGAGAAATGTGTTTTACAAAACCGCCATTGTCCTTCATTTTACTAAAGTATTTGCAGAAAATTTATTTCAAACACCCATTCTCTCTTTGGCAGTAGAAAAATACATATATATATATATATATATATATATATATATATATATATATATATATATATATATATATATATATATATATATATATATATATATATATATATATATATGTGTGTGTGTGTGTGTGTGTGTGTGTGTGTGTGTATGTATATGTGGGCACATTTCTACGGTTCTACGGTAATGCTCAATATGTCCGTTATTATACAAGATAGAAGAAAATATTGTATATGTTAATTATAAGGCATCTTAGGTTGCATCTTACAAAATGATTTTTATAATCAATGGTGGCCCATAAGTCGTTCGTGATTAAACTTTTCGGTTTTTAATGGACCAGTTCTAATATTATATCATTGTTGCATTTGCCCTCGAATTATAATGCAGATTGGTCGGAAAAAAATTGATATCGTTCACGGTTTTTTGAGTTATTTCAATTGTTTTGCACTTTTCGCGTTTTTGACACATATCAAACATTTTGATACGAAGTTTTTACGAATAGACAGTGGAGTCCCATGAAAACGACGCTAGGCAGTTCTGGTTGATATTATGCCTCGAAAAAATCAAGATGTTATATACAGGGTGCTCTGAAATAATGGCTGAATTTTAAAAAGTTCAAACAACAGTAACTCATTTTTTTCAAATGGAAAGCATGTACTTTATTTTAATTTTAATTACAGATTATATAATTGGAATTTTATGTATTTTATCAGCAAATTTTCGTGTAAAATATGTCAATCAGTTTTCGACGAAATATTTTTTTATAAAATTGTTGTGAAATGATCATAATATTTAATAAGTTATTGTAGAAAGGATGTTTGCAAATTAACATAAGAAATCTTTTTTCGAATTTTCGTGAAAAGAAATTTGTTTAGAAAATTGTGGTGTAAAAACTGTTTAGCTAATTTTCCTAAAAAGACTTATGTAAATTTGATGTAAGATTACTTAAGCCCATTTGAATTATTGGCCCCGAAAATCGCACAATTTTTTTCGGCATATTTTTATTTGTTTTTTGCAAAAATTTAATATTTTTTCTAAGAAAGTTATTTTGATAAAATAGAGTATTTCTACTATAAATGTTAGGCTTCCCTGTTTTTGATGGTTACTATTGGGATTACGTAAACGGTAAGCGAGGAGAGTTGGTTAAGTTACAAAAAAATTGCGCAATTTATCGACCATTTTGAATAGGTATATTAATAAACAAAAAAAAAAATTTTACCGTTTCAGAAATATTTTGAAAAAACTTAAAAAGTCTGATTTTAAAAACTGTTCATAACTTTGTTTTATTATAACGATGATTTAGAAATTTGGTAACCTTACATTTTATAACGTAAAGAATTTTTTAGCTTTTTATTTTTTACCTAGGCCTCCTATGTTTAGGAATACGATAGTTTACTTTCCTTTTTCTAATGGACGCAATATTGAATTATCGCAAAAAAATATAGGAAAATTTTTCTCTGCAATGTCTAACAGAATTATACCGTTATCTTCCAAAAATATTTGAAAAATCAGAAAAACCTTTTTCAAAAGAAATAAATCAAATTGCCTTGGTTACAAAAAATTAAATTGATTCGAATAAGTATACACTTTAATATTTGATTTAAACTTTAATAAAACAAGATAAATTAAATTAAAGAAAATAATTATAGTTAATAAAAAATATTATAAAGGTTACGTGACATGTTACAAGTGTCTCCCGTTTTGTTCAATGCATGATTCAGTTCTTTTTCTCATGTCATCTACAGCTGCTCTTAAAGTGTTTGTTTGAATTGAACAGAACGCAGTTAATATTCTTTATTTCAACTCTGCAACGTTTTGAGACCTACGATGGTATGCTTTATCTTTTAAAAATCCCCACAAGAAGTAATCAAGAGTGCTGAAACAATGATTTCGAGCTGGCCACAATACTGATCCGCGTATCCCAAACCAGGAATTAGTAAAATGGATTTTTAAATAGTTTTCTACCACAACAGAATTTCGCAATGGAGCACCATCCTGCTGAAATATGCAATACTCTGATAGACATGCAGGGGTTAATTGTCCAACTTAAGTTTGGTGCAAATTGAGATACCTTTGTCCATTAAAAGCTCCTTATGGAAAAAAGGGTCCGATAATTCTATCATCCAATATTCCACACCAAACATTGATAGAAAGCGTACCTGTGACCTCGTTTCCATAAACAAGTGTGGATTTTCTGTTGCGTAATGATTTTGTTTCTACTACTCAAAATTCAACAGTTTGAGAAAGTCGACTCGGCACTCCTGAAAATTTTTCTAGTAAAAAATTGTAATGTGTCTTAAAACCAGCAGCAGCAATTTATCTTTCCATCTGAATCCCCAGGATGTAGTTTTTGGACTATTTTAAATTTATAATCATATTCGTTTTTCTTCAGGATTTTTTGCACTTTTGATTTCGATATCCCGCACTCTCTCGAAATTGACTTTATCGAATTTTCCGGGTTCAAATTTATGTGTGCGAGAACATTAATATATAGTTAATCTTGGGTTATACTTGGTATTTCTTCCTCTTATTTTCAAGACTTCCGTATTCAGTCATATATTTTGAAATGCGTAAAAACTCGTTTCTGCTGGGCTTATCTCTTTCTGGATACCTACATTAAGTAGTATTAGTAGTTGGTCGGCTTCCATTGAGCGTCTGTGATGTGGAATGTACAGATTCTATATATCTCTTTTTTGATCGATCGAATATTTACCATTCTGAGAAACATTGCTGCAAACGTTTCCAACAATATATAATGATAACAACAAACATCAAACAGTTTTCAGTTAAAAGTTGTATTCTGTTAAAATCGACCCAATTTGATTATTCTGTTCAAAAATGTATCCAACAAACTATAATGACAACGACAAACTTCAAACATGTGTCAATTAAACGTTGCATGCCATTAAAACCAACGAAAATTGATTAGGGTAAACGATACAGTTATTGGCCATTTGTACGAATATTAAGGTTACAGCGCTCCTTCTTGTATATTAATCAACTAGGAAAACTGTAGTCGCACAGTATAATATAAGATATATTATTTTTGATGATAACATACTTTTTTTTGACTTAAACTGTTCAAAAAAGAATAAAAAATTCTAAATTGTTGACCAACTCATAAAAGTAGTGATTGGCCATAGGCATATAGTGATTGGCCTAACATCTCTTACAGTGATTGTCATACCCTTCGATGTCAGCTGTAAACAATTAATTTTCTATGGGAATAATAAACAAACATCATGCAACAATTTATTTTTCAATTAATGGAAATTTTTAAGCACGATTTACAATGAAATATAGTAGAGTTTGATTTATGTAAATTCATTTTCCTTATACAATTCAGATGAAAAGCTCTGGTGCAGGATTTACATTTTATACCAATATTTGATTCATTCATATTGTGGGTGCAAGTAAAACATAAGCCGTTAATTTTTCTCACATTATCTTCTAAGCTCAAACCACAAGTCTCTTGTGCATTCTCTAACCTAACATTGGATAAAATATGTATCCTTGAACTTGTACCATCTTGAGAACTGTATTCATTCTTGGTGTCACTGCTACCAAAAAGATGTTTGGTGGCTTGTTGTATTCTTAAAAGTTGGTATTGTTGGCTGCCCGATGTGTTCTCTTCATCATCAAACTCACGTCCTATGTTTTCCCTGTTTCTTATATTTTCATTCACATCGTCATGTGGATTTGACGCTTCTGATCTACATTTGTTTTTACTCTTAAAATATTGCTTTTTAACATTTTTGTTTTCTAATTTCTTGAAGTTCTCTGCTGTTTTCCTCAATTTATTCTCAAGCCTTTTAACTTTCCTCTCTTCTTTCTCAGTTTCTTTCTCTTTTTTAGTTTGTTCCTTATCACTCATGATTTTCTTCCATTGGGTTGATGTTAAGACAAACGGAAGTCTTTCGCTTTGCCTCTTACCCTTTCTCGCAGGAGTTTGAGGCCACTGTAAGAATGTATCAAGACTTACATCTGCTGAAGTATTTTCAGTATCTACAGAGGCCATGGTTAAATGGTCTATCTTATATAAACAGGAGTCCGTTGTAGGGCATATTCCGGAAGCATTATGATCACTCACAAGTTTTCCAGATTGACATGGTTGTGTTAGTTGAAAAATGTCACCGTTATAATCTTCGAAAACAATTGGTATTTCTTCTATATTGATATTTCTCAAGGTAAGGGTTGAGTCATTGTTTTCCAAATAGGTATCGAGGTTTGCTGCGCTGGTTGATTTTAGCCTAGCACTAATATCAAGTCCGTCTGTGCTTTCTCTGGCTATTGGTGATGCATGAGTTTCCTGTGACAATTCATTAGGATTGATATGTGTGGGATTTATTTCTTCTACCGATACTTCAGAAATGTCTTCTTTTGGTTTGAATCTCTTCCACATACTGTACAGCATACCGAATTCTTCTGAATGGTTGTTGATGCAATGCTGTCCTTTTTGAAATTCATTAATATAATTTTCACCAACAATTTCTTTAAATGCTGGATACGACAGGACGTAATTTTTTTTCAAACCAGTTTGTTCGTATGTATTGACTTTAGCAGCTCCCAAACATTTTGTGACGTCTATCGCATTTGGATTCCATGGGTACAAGCCACAAGCTTTAAACCCATTTTGGATGATAGTTGACTTTGCAACGTTTTTGATAACATTTTCAAGAACTGTTGCAAAGTGCTCTTTGCTTAATGTTTCATTGGTATGGTCGCGTCTCCACTCAACTACTGCCTTCTTCCAACCATTTTTTATCGGTTTGAAGGCTGCCACATCAGCAGGCTGAAGAATTCGTGTGGCATTGGGATAAAGGCAAATCAGTATAATTTCCAGTTGACTACAAAGTTCACTTAGTTGATAGGTTAAGTGTGTGCTGTGCCCGTCTACAAAGAGAATGATGGGAAATTTCACATTATGTTTTTTTAAATAGGGGTGCAGTACGTTTGAAATAATATCTCAGCACGCATCCACCCAGAATCACTCAAGCCAACTCCCCATTCATCAGGAACTGATTTAGCGATATTAGCAGGCAACCGTTTATAAGGGTAAATCACCATTGGTGGTGTAACTTTACCAGATGCAGTGAAAGTAAACATTACTGTAATTGCTGTTTTGGACGGCGCGTGTTCAACCTCATAAACATTTCTGCTTCCTCTTGGAGCAAGAACTTTTGTATTTTTCGGACACAAGTTAAAACATGTCTCATCTCCGTTGAGTATTCGTTCTGGGTCTTTTAATATGCCTTCCAGATCTTTTGACTTTAGATAATCATAAATGTTACCAAACCACTTTTTAAGGTCTGATACTGAAATGGTTGCACTTGCGGCAGTAACTGCCTCAGATATACGTATTGTTACCTCTGGATGACGACGAAGAAAGGCTTTGTACCAACCATCTCCTGGATGATTTCTTATAAATGGATTGGGACGTGGATTTTTCTCTAAGAATAACCTTACTGATTCTTGCAAGTCCTCTTTGCGACGAGGAAATCCTTTCTTGTGGTTCTCGAATACCCATTTAACCAGAAGTTCTTCTTCATTGGGTGTGAGAATAGGATTCGGACCTAAATTTGACTTGATAAATTTGGTACTTCTCCTGAATTGCAGGGTTGCTCTTGGAACCTTAAAATATCTTGCTGCTTCTCTGATTGAGGTTCCTTTCTTGATTAGTTCAAGAGCTTTTTCAATATCCTGATCACAATATTTTTTTGTATATTTGTCACCCACTCTGACTTTTGGCATCTTTTGTAAACCTACAAATATACAAGTAATATAGTGATTGGCCAGTAAAGATGTCAGAGATTGGCACCTGGCCAACGACTGTTTAAAGAAGGTTTAAAGTCTGTATTCCCTCGAAAAGCATTTGAAATTAATGAAACAATTTATTTAGTTGAAGTTTTATTGTAAAACTACCCGTTAATATATATTACAGTCATTGGCAGGAGTGGCCAATAACTGAATTTATTGTAAATGTCGTGTATAGTGATTGGCCTGCTTAAATTTCATAAGTAATTTTAGGTTAGAGACATATAAACAGTTTTTTCGAACACCCTAACTTCAAATTATAGTCCCTATACTGTTATAATCATTTGTTCCAAGCATACGAATAAAATAATCACTTACCTGATACACAGTGACGCTAAGCAAATGCACAAGCAACGTGCTGAATATGGAATAACTTCAAACAGGCACAAGGAAAAGACCGCCAACGACATTCACCGCTGCCAACATATCAAAGTACTGTGATCAAAGCAACAAACGGTGTTGTCACTTTGAACTGAAACAATCACATTTCGCTTAAAACGACGACAATGCTTGTTATTTTAAAAGAAAGTCGAATGGCCAATCACTGTAAGTATATTTTATAGTGGCCAATAACTGTATCGTTTACCCTACTCTGTTTAAAAAAAGTTCCCAACAAGCTATAATGACAAAAAACTTCAAACATAATATGTCAGTTAAATGTTCTATGCTGATACAACCAAGGCAATTTGATTTATTCTGTTTAAAAAAGGATTTTGTGATTTTTCAAATATTTTTAGAAGATAACGGTATAGCTAACTTATACGTTCTAAAGAGAATAATTTTCTTAAGTTTTGTATAAAAAAATCCAATATGGCGACCATTAGAAAAACGAAAGTGAATTATCATATTCCTGAAAATAGTGGACCTAGGTAAAACAAAAATACAAAGCTATAAAATTCTATACGTTATAAAATATCATGTTACCGAATTTCGAAATGATGGTTATAATTGAAAAGGTTATTGACAGTTTTTTTTCAAAATTAGACTTTTTCAGTTTTTCAAAATATTTCTGACACAGACAAATTAATTTTTTTTGTTTATGTAGATATTCAAAATTCTCGTTAAATTGCAAAACTTTTGTGAGATTTAACCAACTCTCTATCGCATAGCGTTTACGAAATCTCAACAGTGAACATTAAAAATAGGGACACCTGTATACCTCACTGGAGATTGTCTCCTGGGGAGTAGGCAAATTAAGGCCCCGAAATCAAACTAGAATAACCAACACTTACCCTTATTTACAGCTCTAAGGACTAGGCATATTAGGCATATTGATGCCTTAGATTTCCTATACTTTAATACTTCCTTAACCTCTTGAAAATGTTTCCAAAAAAACGAGCCGCAACGTCGACTTTTCACAAATTATGGGTGCGGTTCAGCCCGAGAACAACTTAACATCGGAATATAATATGGATGTCTCTTGTTTATGAAGCTTGTCATAAGAAAATACATCACAATAATAACATAATAACGATCACTCATCCACAGTGAGACTCAAATGTCATCATCCGAACCGCCTTGTATTTGCTCACCTTCTGACGAAATTAGCCAATTATAAACCTTATGAAAAACTGAGTGGGATCGGCAAATATGCTTCGAAAACCCAATGCTATAATTATTATGTTCGAATGTATCCATTATTCATTTATCTTTGACTTTCCATTTTGTGTTCCAGTTTATTTCAATGAAAATGCTTTTATAAATTAAACGGTGGCAAGTTATTCACGGAAAGCTTACTGGATTGATATTTCCATTTTTAAAAGTCTCGTTAAGCGTAGTCGCAGTCAGCTGTCATCTGACAGATGGTAAAGTTTGTGGAGCTAAAAGAGTTATAAAATGGCGTAAAGCTGCTTTCGCTTCCAGTGGTACATTAGTTATATTAATCTGTCAGATTTTATAAATGCTATGACTCTTGCCCCATTAAAATATCTGAAAGCAAGCAAACGCATAAAACGTTTACGGGTTGTGATTCTGCTTTATGGAATAATGATAGATCGCCAAAACGGGGAATATTTTTGTGACTTGGAAATAATTTTATAGTACGTGTTAGTGGAAAGGATAATATAAGGCAGGCAACTTCTTTTGGCATAAATTTTACTCTGCCACAAATATTGTCCTCATTTTACATAACTTCTGAACGTCACTACGTCTGGGGTAGACATACTTCTAACGTAAAACAGACAAGGATATACTTCCAGACGGTATTTATTGACAAAAGGCCCTACGCGTTTTGGCTCATATAACCTAAGCCATTTTCAGCGGCTTCGTTCTGTTTTTTATAACAGGAGCTAAACTTTATAAGAAATCTATCATATCGGTAAAGGCAGCATTAGAAGCGTCAAGACCTCAAATCACAGCAGTGGACACATGGCAATACAAATAAAAATTTCGTAAACGAAATGGAGGACAGTTAAAAGCCAAACATCAGTTCAGTTCCTGTTATAAAAAAAACAGAACGAAGTCCCTGAAGATGGTTAGGTTATATGAGCCGAAACGCGTAGGGTCTTTTGTCAATAAATACAGGCTGGAAATAGCCTTGTCTCTTTTACCTTAGAAAAACTCATTTTACATGACTGCAGAGAGAAATATATTATCGAAATCGTTTTTAACGAATTTTCATAAGAAACATTTATCTATTAGAGACGCGTTGATGATAATACGACGTCCCATTTTTTTTTAAGTTTGCTGAAATTATAACCATTAGAACATATATCTCAGGTCGATTTTACTAATGTAGGTATCTTTTCAATTTTCGGGGTATCCCCAGGTTACCCTCCCAAATACCATACACAACCCCGGTACTGCTTTTGCAGTTTTCTGAGCTCTGCCGTTTTTTATTTTTTACGACCTTGTTGTTTCGCATCGTTCCCTACATTCTCCCATAATTTTGAAAATTGGGGATTAAGGGCGATTTTTAATTGGATTCGTTTTCTCTCATTTCTTTCTTTTTTGACTTCAGTGTATGTATATATTTATGTACGTATGTATATATTTAAATGTGTATTTTTTATTGGACTACCCCAAGTAGCCTCTTTTAACTCTAGACACAACCCTGGTACCGCTTTCGCATTTCTTTGATGCTGCGTCATTCGTTGGTGTTCCACGTCATTGTTTTGCTCTCTCAATTTATGTACACCCGTTTATATAACACACAAGTAAGTTATTTGTCAGCTTTTCACTGTCTCTGTATAATGCTTGGCGGTCGCTTATGACCATGTGAAATGGAACTAGAAGTCAAGTCTGGCTGACACAACTTTCCTGGTTTGAATTTGTCTGTTTTAAACAGTCTCGAGGCACTTGGTGCTGCTGCCTTCTTCACGCATATATGTGGTGGTGTCAGATTCAGCATAGCCTCTATTTCAGCTGTAGCGTATGATGCCATAATTTCGATATTCCAAGACAGATCAGCCTCTGCAATTTTTGCAATTTGCTTTGTGCTCAGGCTTGTTCCGTTTTTGACCACCATACTATAGAGTGTAGACTATAGATGCATGTGTGACCATGCACACAGTTTGGTATATTCAATATACCATTCTGAGATTCGACCACTATGTCTTTCCTACGAGTCTACGGCAAGTTCGGATTTCCATTTGGCTATCGAAGAAGTTTTTGGTCCAAGAATATGCCTAAATATTTACCTTCTTTGGAAATTTTTATGTGTATTTCGTTCAGAGTGGGAACTTTGAAATTTAGTTTTTTCTGCTTGTAAATGATACAAGAACTGTCTTATGAGGATTGACATTAAGCCCATCCGTAGCACACCAGTTCCTTACAATATGTAGGGCTGTTTTAGACTGAATATTACAGCATCATGTTTGCCCTTTACTGCAATGACAATATCATCTGCGTATTCTTGGACTGTGAATCCTCCTTTGCGCAATGTAGACATGAGTTTATTAACAACGATCGACCACAGCAGATGTGAGTGTACTTCTTCCTGAAGACAACATTTTGCCGTCGCTATTAATGTGTTCATTTAGTTTATAGTGGCCATGAGAACACTGCTTTTCATCATTAACCTAATTTATCTTACAATGGAGAACTCCACTTCCATTTCTTGTAGGGCCCGTTTGATGGATTGATATGAGTTATTGTCGAAGGCACCGTCTGTCAGTTAATACGTTGAGAGTTACTTCTTTGCCCAGAAAAGTTTTTTCTAGACCCTTTACTAAACAGTAGTTTACGAATAACATTAGTCACCAAATGTTTCTACCATATTAGCCAAAATATCTTTCACTTATAACCCTTTCAAAAATGAATACTTAATAACACATCGAAACTCTAGTTTATCAAAAGTCAGCTTTTTCTCAGACATGCATTTCTTTAAAATTCGCTGTTTTGTCACTATTATATTTTTTATACCAAGCGTATTTATAAAACTTCATAATTGTTATCTTAGCAACTAAATTCAATTTTACTTAGTGGAAAGTTTACAGGATAACTAGATATCAATATACCCTCGAAACTACTTGCTTAATTTAATAAATTAATAAAGGACTAATTTTGCCGTATATCTATTTGGCAATAAACTTTTGTCACTAATTAAACATCAGCATGCTGTTTTCTTTAAATTAGTGTTGCTAAAAATGTTGCTCTAACATATTTCATCCTATCTTTAACTTTGACTGCAAACACTAAAAACTGCTTTAGACAATATGCCTTATCACAACCTCTGTCCTCTTGTCTAAACACCCAAGCTGAAAAATCCTGTACAGTCATTTATGCAGAAGCAGGAAACGTTATTCTATCCTGTTTAAGCTAACAGCAACATCAGCACTATTGTCCCTTACCCTAGTTCTGCACAAGCAACGTTCACCGGTCTGTGAAATATGTACGATTATGAAACCAGAGATGTATCGTATTTACTGTAGACATAGGCGTTATATATATATATATATATATATATATATATATATATATATATATATATATATATATATATATATATATATATAATATTTTAAGCTCGCTTCTCTCTCTCTCTCTCTCTCTATATATATATATATATATATATATATATATATATATATATATATATATAGAGAGAGAGAGAGAGAGAGAGAGAGAGAGAGAGAGAAAAGTTACCTTAGATTATTCCAGGAAGTAGGACTTCAATAAAAAAAACGTACCTCCTTAGGCTAACGTTTTATGCTACATAGGTATAGCCTTCTTCAGAGCGTATTGTCTTCTTATGTCTACAAGGAAACCCATGACATTGATGAGGTCGAATATATGTGCTAATTTTGTTGTTATTCTTGTCCTTAGAATATGTGAGTTACCTTAGATTATTCCAGGAAGTAGGACTCAATAAAAAACTTACCTCATTAACCTAACGTTTCGGCTACATATGTATAGCCTTCTTCAGAGCGTATTGTCTTCTTATGTCTTCAAGGAAACCCATGACACAGATGAGGTGGAATATGTGTGCTAATTTTGTTGCCAGTCTTGTCCTTAGAATATGTGAGTTGCCTTAGATTATTCCAGGAAGTAGGACTATATAGGTATAGCCTTCTTTGGGGCATATTGTCTTCTTATGTCTTCAAGGAAACCCATGACAGTGGTGTTTTGTTTTGTTCTTATTCTTGTCGTTAGTATATGTGAGTTACCTGAGATTACTCCAGGAAGCGTTAACGGAGGAGCCGAAACGTTAGTCGAATGAGGTAGGTGTTTTATTGATGTCCCACTTCCTGTAATAATGCAGGACTGAAATAACCCACTTACCCGGAAAATTAACTTTACCTAAGCTAGCGAAAACAACAGCGACAACATCACATTACAACAAAGAAACTAAAATTAGATTGTATAAAAATTTCGGGACGCAGCAAGTGCGTTATAGTAGTGAATTTTCATACGAATTGTACACTATTATTATACGGCATATTACTAAAATTAATACTTTAAACTTACACAGACCTTGAAGATCGATTTTAAATGTCCTAGTACACGCACATTTGGAGAATTCTTTCGAAGGTGAGAAAAATGTCCGAAACTCATTTTTCTATGAAGCTAAAAAAATAAGTTTTTCTATATCTGTAGATAGTGTTAGTCTCTTTAAAAGAAACTTGTATTACAAATTTCATTAAAGTTGCAAAAATATCCAGAGGTAAACTTAATTCATATTTGGAAAAGTAAAGTATCTGCCAAATTATAAACGTAGCAGTTATTTTTACTTATTAATAGCCTGAATGATTTCGTTTTAGTCAACCTAATCAAATCGTTTTTTTTTTAATATCAGCAATAACAAAATGTCTGCGGAAAATTATAATTTCTGACTCAAAGGCGACAAAGCTATTCACGCGTTTTAAACACAAATAAGATTGTTGAAAACATATGAACTCTTTACACTATTGTTTCTCCAAGCGTCGAAATAAAAAAACCATACATTCATCGAGCGGAAATTGTTCTCGGAAACTTCTACGTGGAAGACAAGCATGCTACCAGTAAGGTATCTAAGGATACGTTAACTAATGTTTCGTGTACATGATATTAGACAGCTCTATGTGCGGTGTATTACATATGTTAAAAGTATACCTAACAATTAATTACAGAATGAGTAGAATTCCCATTTAAACACATTCAAGTACTGCTTGGGTCTTATCTGACATCTCATGTCTATGTTTAAAGATAAAAGAAACTATTTTAGAATCATTTTGATAGTTGGTTTATATTTCTACTATACTATGCTACACCTTCAGTCTAAAACCACAGCATAATTAATCTATGCTGTGCTAAAATTGTACTTGGGGCCGTTCATCAAGCTACAAATATAGTCTGTTTTAAAAATTGATGAAATAACAATCACTTGACAAATTTTTAATTTCATGTCGTCTGTCATTTGTGATATTTATGGCCGAGATTTCACGATCGTTGGTTCGTGTAGTACGTTCTTGGAAAAAACTCTAAATGTTGTCTACCAAATCACTTCAAATTATCTGATACACACACACAAATGTATATATATTTTCATCGTGACCTTTCGATTAGCGATTTTTTCCATATTAAAATTCACTAACAGATAACAAACCAACACATTTTTAAGATCAGGTAGAAACATCGTCACTGTTTTGGAATTACGTGCTATATATATTTATCAACGATCTTATGTCAACCGATAGAGCCTCGGTAGTTCAGTGGTGAGAACGTGTGCCTCTGAACCGAAAGTTAGTGGGTTCAATCTTAGGGTTCTCTTTTCACTTTTTCAGTACATACTGTACAAATTAACATCAACCGCGACTAAGCACACCTGTCTTTATTATGCTGTGCGTCGTTATCAAATATTCCTTCTAAGAAGGACACGCTGGTTATTAAGATGACAGTTCGAACAACGAACTACATAGAACCGGACCTACTCTATCCATCGAAACATTTTTGTTCAAATTTCTAACTATATATACATATATATATATATATATATATATATATATATATATATATATATATATATATATATATATATATATATATATATATATATATATATATATATATATATACTCTGGTAATCAAGCTGACGCGACTGGCTGACATGTTTAAATAACTTAAGATTTTCTTTATCTGCATGATGATTATTATCCCAAATATGCTGAGCAATACATGATTTGTCAATAGTGCCCTATATCAGTTGCGCTAAATGTTCTTTAAATCTCATTTCAATGGTTCTTTTAGTTTGCCGAACATATTTAAGTTCACAATACTTACCACCTATTTCATAGATTCCCGACACATCTTTGTCCTTTGGGTTAGCTAGCAAATTTGTTAATTTATTTCCTTGTAGAAAATGTTAGCAACAAATTTGCTCTCTTGAAAATGCTATTAAAACCTCTCGTAATTCGCGGTTCAAATAGTACACAGAAAGCGGTTGTCTGTTTAGCATTTAAATCGCGAATTACTACAGGTTTTAATAGCATTTTTAGGAAAACCAATTTGTTGCTAATATTTTCTAGAAAAAATACATTAAAAAAAATTGCTAGGTAACCCAATGGATAAAGATAAAACCACAGATGTGTCGGAAATGTATGAAATGATTTCTAAGGATTGTGAACTTAAATATGTTGGGCAAACTAAATGAACCATTGAAACTAGATTTTAGCAACTGAGATATGGCACTATTGACAAATCATGTGTTGCTCAGCATATTTGGTTATATATATATATATATATATATATATATATATATATATATATATATATATATATATATATATATATATATATATATATATATATATATATATATATATATATATATATATATATATATATATATATATATATATATATATTGCTATGGTAATTTTAATGTACCAGAAATGCATCTAAATTTAGAAAAATGGAAAGAGAAAATCTTGAGAAATTTACGTTATTCTTATTACAATATGTCTTGCCAGAGACGGGTTAAAAAAGGGGAATTTAAAAAGAAAAGTCGATAACCATGCAAGGGGCTAAGTATTCAAATCAAAATAAATAAAAATAAACACCTTAATGCATGATAATATAAAAAAATATCATATCAAATTAGTATTTGAAATCAAAGTGTGCGACTTACATAAAAAACGTTTATTTTCCAAAGACTATACATTCAAAATTAAAATATTATATTTAATAAAGCAGTAGACGAGATCACTGAAGCTAATTAAAATAAAACATCAGCATTCCGTGACTGAATCACGTCTCCATCTTGATAGGTAGGTTAAACGCAGCAAACAAATCGTCAGAGTGATAAACTTTGGTACTATAACAATAAAATTCAATTAACTTAGGAAGCAAATAGGATAAAATGTGTGGAAAAATACGAACACAACATGATTAGAATGATGTGAAGGTATAGCAATCAGAAATTAATGACATATTATAGATTACCTGTTATTTTGAGGTGCGATCCAGTACAATTATAACGTAATAAGGAAAACTCCTTTCCACAGCAATTTTCATGATCAAAATTGACAGAAACCATAAATAGTAACTATATATATTGTGGACCATATCAGTGTCACGTCCATATAATTTGCAAATTGATAGTGCATGTCATTTCAAAATTTACATAATATGGCATTTCGGAATTTCCACAAAATTTTGATAATACCTGTAAAATCAAAACAGATTTAATAATTTGAAAGCATTTGGTTGATTATATCATTATGAATCTCGAGAGTAACATAGTAGCAACGAAAATAAGGGAAAATGAAAGAAAAATGCAACTTTTAACAATTGTCGAACATCATGTTACGAGAGGACAGCTTATGTATAATATTAGATATTGTTTGTTGTTGTTTATTGTTTAATAGTGTATTAAACTGTAATTTTGATTACTGTATATATTTATAATTGTAGGTAAGTAGATTATTATAAACAATTTTAGACTGGAAATTGAAATGTCAACAGATAAAAGAATTACAAACTTCATGTATAGATTATAAGATTATCACTGAACCAAATCACATGTAAAATAGCTCTATGTAATCAGGAAATTGTCTAGAATAAGTTTTTCATTATATAATTTCTGTATTATAAAGATTAGCGGTCAGTAATTTTCATATTTATGACAATTGTCAATTTTGAGAAATGTCAAGTTTGCCATACAAATTTAGAACATACGGTATAATGAAACCACATGTATGGGGTATCAAAATACGTAGTTTTAAACAAGCTTTCTTTTAAAGTAGAGCATGTTTGGCTAGCTGTAATATTTTAAAAAATCATAAATAAGCAGGTCTAAAAATTAACATGGCGTAAGGACGCTAATTCAATTTTTTTCTGTTTTTATATAAAAGAAATGTCGATTTATTTAATCGAGGCAGTTGAATTTAAGTAGCCAAAGAGAGCACATCAGAATTTTAATTGATTTCCAACATTTATTCTCAACAATTTTAGGTTATATTTTTAAAGGAAAATAATTAAATAAGGTTGACAAGTTTCAACTTACCTGTTTATTTCTGCGATCTTATTATTAGAAATAATTATATTGGAACAAATATTATTCAATCAATTAATGGAAACTGGAGAATATATGACTAGCCAAGGGATTCTTTTTTTTATCTTCATCTGATCGAAGGAAGAATCAGTAAAAACGAAATTAGACCCAGAAACTATACACATAACCTAAATGTATGGTGGACAAAATAACTATAAGAACACATGGAGCCAAATACTTCAAGTGACATTTAAAGGTTGGTGAATGGAACTTATGTTGTGTAGCTCAATAGCTATTAACAAAAATAATAATAATTTAATAAATAAATAAAAAGGACTGTGCCTCCAAAAAAATCGTGAGTACCCTTTCAAGGGAAGTTTAATTATTAAGAATGTGTAATATTAATAAGAGTTTTTATAGTTAAGCAATATTTCTTTTCCTAGTTAAAAAAAAACTGATCTATTTTGTTTGTTATTTAAATTGTTTGTTAATTAATTATCCATTTGAATTTGAAATCCATTTAATTATTAAGAAAAAAAAAACTGAATCTCGTAATAAAGCTCATACAAATTTTATTAACAAAGTGGTGCATTTTTCGACTCATGAACCCAAGCTCTGAGATTTATTAATAATTTGTTAATATAAAAAGATTAAAAAAAACAATATATTTGTACATTTTTATAAAGAGTCTCATGAACAATTAACTAAAAGAAATATATATATATATATATATATATATATATATATATATATATATATATATATATATTAATATCGTACATATCATAAAAATTCCCACACAAAGAGAAAAGTTTAATCGAATGACATCTATATATATATATATATATATATATATATATATATATATATATATATATATATATATATATATATATATATATATATATATATATATATATATATATATATATGATAAAAACTGCAAAAAGTGTGCATAAAAATAAAAATTTATCTGATTGTCGAATTTTGCTACAACACACTTAATAACTAATCGCCTTTTATTCTTAAAAATGCAAAGGAAACAAAACAACTTCAGTGTCTTTTTTTGGTACGGTATCAATTAAAAGGAGTACATAAAGACCTATCAACATTCTTCAAGGTTGGCAATGTTAGTTTTGTTAAAAACAGCTTAGCGACTGGACGTGTGATTTCAACCGTATAACAGTAGTTGTCAGTTGTTAGCTGCACTTCAGAAACATGGTTTATTTAACAGAAATGCATAAAATAACAATTACTGATTACTGATTATTTCTTACGGAAATAAAACAAGATCACAGATTCATGTAGCTCCCCTATTTCAAGAAAAATTTTCCGATTTGCTGCTTATATCCCAAAGGACACTCAGCAAATCTTACACTCAACATCGCGAGCTTGAAAATGTAAGGGAGATACAAAAAAATCCTTCTAATGCACTGAATAATGATACCAAATTAGATGTAATACTTGTTTTTGTGAACAACTGATGCAAATGTTAGATAACAATATTATCCAACTAGTGCATGTTTGGCTTTTTGACGCGTGCAGTTTTACACTTCACGGCCATGCTAATCATCAAAATTGTTGCGACTGGTCTAAATAAAATCCACACAGGGTGAAAGCAAACCGTATGCATTTTCCTGAAAATGTTAATGTTTTGGCAGGAATAGTTGCAAATCATGTCTTTGGTGTAATTTTCGTTGATGACAATTCAAATAATTTAAATTTAACAATTTAAATAAATAAATAAATAAATAAATGGAGAAAATCATTTAGCACTGCTCCAAAATTATGTCGTTCTAACTTTGACAAACTAATATACTGATCAAGCAAACACACAAGTTCGAGCCAATGTCATATGGTTTCAGCAGGATGACGCCCCGGCACATTACCAAATCAATGTTTGGCATTATATCCAAATCGGTGGATAGGAAAGCGAGGATCGTTAATATGGCCAGCAGGTTACTCGGTCTTGCGCTATTTGACTTCTTTTATGTGGATATGCAAAAAGTATGATATACAAAACAAAACCACGCGATTTAACAGACTAAGATCTGTTTGTAGATACGATAACTTTAGAACGAATTGAGATATCGTCTTTAAATTTGGTATACTGTTATCACCCGACAAACTAACGGTTCGGATTGTTTTCAGGTAAAATCGCTCCATAGGGTAGGGGATGAATGGGGGGGGTGGTGATTTAGTGAAAATTGGTATTTTTTAGTTAAAACTTGAGTAATATAACGTTTTAGGGTTTATTTAATAGTAAACTTTTAATTTCATCAAACATCTGGTATTCTGTGCTTAAAATAAATTAGGGGTTGAATTTGTGAAGGTGGAATATCGGTGACAGAAATTTCCAATTTTTTCTAGCTAAAACTGGGTAAAAAGTCTTCAAAGATTCAGAAAACTTGATTTTTGAACGTTTTTTTTTTTCTGTCGGTCGGTCGATCGGGCTGTCGGCCTGTAATCTGTCTGTTAGTAGGCTCAATAACTTTCGAACGAATTGAGACACCATCTTCAAATTTGGTATCCAGTGAACACCCGACAAACGAACGGTTCAGGTTGTTTTTGGTAAAAATCGCTCTGGGAGTAGGGGATGAATGGAGGGTGTTTTGGTGAGAATTGATATTTTCTCGTTAAAACTCGAGTAATATGACGTTTCAAAAGTTTATGGGTACAGAAATACAATTTTTTTTTAGTCAAGTCATGGGCCCTGAATAATTTATCACAGCTATGTGGAAGTTGTGATTCAAGTTACAGCACTATTTTTTCTTATTATCGAAAATAGAACTCGATTAGTTACATATTAATTTTACTTCCACATCGTTACGTGTGAAAGTATGGCATCCGCGACAAAAATAAAAAACTGTTTTCGCTTAAACGTCGTAAAAATTGTCAAAACGTATAGAAAAAATGATTTGAGAACGAACATTTGATTGTCTCTATGTCTGTTTGTAGCCACGATAACTTGAGAACGAATTGAGATATCGTCTTTAAATTTGGTATACAGTTAGCACCCGTCAAACGAACGGTTCGCATTGTTTTTTGGGGAAAATATCTCTAGGGGGTAGGTGATGAATGGGGGGTGATTTGGTGAAAATCGACATTTTTTCGTTAACTCGAGTAATATAACGTTTTAGGGTTTGTTTATTAGAAAACATTCAATTTTATCAAACATCTGGTATTCTGTGCTGAAATTAAATTAGGGTTTAAATGTGTGAGATGGAATATCGGTGACAGAAATTTCGAAATTTTTCTCTAATAAAACGCCGTAAAAAACTCAAAACATGTGGAAAACTTGTTTCTGGAACGAATTTTTTTTATGTGTCAGTCGTTCGATCTGTCGGCCTGTACGATTGTCTGTTAGTAGGAGCAATAACTTTCGAACAAATTGAGATATCATCTTCAAATTTGGTATCCAGTTAGCACCCTACAAAGGAACTCTTCAAATTTTTTTTGGATAAAGTCGCTTGATGGGGTAGGGGACAAATGAGGGGCGATTTGGTAAAAATTGATATTTTTTCTGTTAAAACGCGGGTAATATTACGTTTCAGAAGTGTATGGGTACAGGAAGATCAGTACTTTCTTTATGGTCAAATCATGGACCCTAAATTTATTTCATGAGAATGTCTTTTTGAGGATAGTAGATGATCACAGCTACGTGGAAGTTATAATTTAATTTGCAGCACAATATAACGTTTAAGGTTTGTTTATTACAAAACTTTCAATTTCATCAAACATCTGGTATTCTGTAATGAAATTAAATTAGGAGTTGACTGTCTGGGAGTGAAACTTCGGTGACAGAAAGTTTAATTTTTGTTGTTGCTAAAACGGCGTAAAAAGTCTCAAAACATATAGAAAACTTGATTCTGGAACGAACATTTTGTGTCTGTCTGTTAGCAGGCTCAATAACTTTCGAGTGAATTGAGATATCATATTCAAATTTGGTATCCAGTTAGCACCCGGCAAAGAAACGCCTCCAGTTGCTTTTGAGTAAGTTCGCTTTAGGGGGTTTGAGATGGATGAGGGGTAATTTGGTGAAAATTGAGATTTTTTTCAATAAAACTCAAGTAATATAAAGTTTCAGAAGTTTATGGGTACATGAATACGAATATTTCCTTTGTGACACTAAGTGAGTGGTAAGACACGAAGCAACGTGCCACCACCTAGTTGCGGAACCATGTAGTATGTCACGCCAGCTCCAAATAACACAAAGAGTTAGAAAATAGAGACTGTATACAACCAACTAACAATTCAGTAAATTGTCAGCCCTGGCCCATTTCTACCCTAATATAGGGACAAAGTATGTAAGGCTAGAGGCATTCTCACAACAATTAGAACCGTAGACCGGTTTCGCTTTAATTAGAGCACGTCAGTACGGCATAATAATTGTAGCGAAAATACACCTATAAAGTAATACGGCTATGGTAACCAGCCTTCCAACACTAAGTGAGTGGTAAGACACGAATCAACGTGCTGCCACCTAGTTGCGGAACCAAGTAGTATGTTGTCACGCCAGCTCCAAATAACACAAAGTGTTAAAAAATAAAGGCTGTATACAACCAACTAACAATTTAGTAAATTGTCAGCCCTGGCACATTTGTACCCTGATATAGGGACAAAGTATGTAAGGCTGAATGCATTCTCACAACAATGCCGTACTGACGAGCTCTAATTAGAGCGAAACCGGTCTACGGTTCTAATTGTTGTGAGAATGCATCTAGCCTTACATTTTCTTTGTGGTTAAGTCACGGCCCTAAATTCGTTCCATGATAATGTCTTTCTGAAGATAGTCAATTATCAGAGCTATGTGGAAGCTTTAATTCAATTGACAGGACTATTTTAGTAGGTTGTAGAAAAGTTCGTCAATCAGATGATTTTTTTACTGTTATTTTTGCAATAAATTTACAAATCGTATCATTTTTGAATGAAGACTGAAGATATATTTCAAATCAGGTGTCACGAGCCCCCACTTCCTTTTTAAAAATTCGGTGCCGTAACTGTTACTTAAAGAGGGTTGAATGAATTTCCACAATAATTGATATACTGAATTTATTTTATTTGCCTGCTCCACACTGTATATATCAGCAATCTTTGTTGCCTTTCGAATATTGATTCCACTTAACCACTCTTTTAAAATGTGTGCGTATAAATATCAATCCTTTGTAGGCTGGCACGTAACAGCTGCGTCATGAGGGCAAATTGAGTTATTATACAACCAAAGAATAAAAAGCTCACTTGTGTAGAACTATAGTGTTAGTAAAAAAAGGTCGCTTGGGGTCAGAGGACGAAAAACAAAAAGGATATGTCTAAGGTGAGAGGCGACTAACTGGAGTCAAGAGTAGTCTCCCATCTCTGACTTGTGTCAAACACTGACAAGTATCGGGTTCGAACTAAATCAGGAGGAGGTTGAGGTCTCTACAGAGGTGGAATGGCCCCTGGGGATTAGATATCTTTTGTGAGCTTTAAAACGAGCACAAGACTTCGCTTGGATGTTGCTCAGGGCCAAAATTCGATTAATATCGCCTTGAGTTAACCACTGGCAGACGTTATGTCTAGATAAACTTAGAGACAGGTGGAGTAACCCATGGATATTGAGACTTTCACTATGACCCTAGAAACAGACAAATGACCTCGTTTGGAGGTTGCTCGGGAGCAAAATTTCAAATTATACCGCTTTAACTTAAATATTGGGAGAATTTGGGTTCAGACGAAGTCGAAGGGAGGCTGAGATTTCTATAGAGGTGAAATAGCCCTAAACGTTGAGATCTTCACTTTTCACTTACCAGGAAAATTAACTTTACCTAACCTAACGAAAACAAAAGGGACAATATCACATTTACAACAAAGAAACTAAAATTAGATTACATAAATAGATAACAAACCAACAAATTTTTCAAGATCAGGTAAAAACATCGTCATTGTTTTGGAAGTACGCGCTATAAACATTTATCAACGATCTTATGTCAACCGGTAGAGCCTCGGTGGTTCAGTGATAAGAACGAGTGCCTCTGAACCGAAAGGTAGTTGGTTCGATCCCAGGGTTCTCCTTTCACTTTTTCATTACATGCTGTACAAATTAACATCAACCGAGGTTCTGGCATTGTATTTGAGCAAGTTGAATATCTCCACGTTACGCCCTTTGGAGGCCGTAAAGCCGTCGGTCCCTTCTTCATGCTAAGTGGGACACGTTAAAAATCCCTACCCTCCGTTCAGAAAGGCGGGGAAAGAAAGAGTTGAGCAAAATTTCCAGGATAGTGGGGTGTAACTGCTCCCTGGCGTCGGTGATTGGCCATAGTCGCGGAAATAGACCAACGTTAAAAAATATGTCAACCGGTTACTATTATCTTCTATTTGACCGTTTGCAATAGTCTGAGGTTACAGCCGGTTACTTTTTTTATAAGGCCATCCAAACGCACTTTTCGCCATTCTGTCATTTTGTCTATGGATTTATTTTTACCTCTCGCGTCTTCAATCATTTTTGGTTGTTTCTGTAGTGCATCCTTATGAATTTTCTGGCTGAATCTGAGAATTTGTTGTCAACCTCTGTCTCGAAAATGTCCATAGGTTAATGATTTTATAAAATCAATTTTATTATATAAATATCAATATAAACCCAATTTTATGTATTTTTTTTAACCCCGACCTATTTCCGCGTCTCAGGCCAATCACCGATGCACACTATCCTGGAAATGTTGCAGAGACACGAGACCGACGGCTTTACTCCCCCTCCGAAGGGCGGAATGTGCAGACATTCAACTTGATCAAATATAATGTCAGAACGTGGTTTGATGTTAATTTATTACAATATGTACTGAAATAGTGAAAGGGGAACCCTGGGAATCGAACCCAGTACCCTTCGGTTCAGAGGCACTCGTTTTTACCCCTTGATCACCGAGGCTCTAATGTTATGTCCTAATGCAATAAGTTATAAAATTATATAAACTAATAATTCGGGACGCAGCGAGTGCATTATGGTACAGAATTTTCATTAAATGCTTCAAATACCTTTATTTTCCATTATCCTAGAAGCTTTACTTTTGAGATATAGTAAAATATCTATCAGGACAATATGTCTATCTAATTTTATTAAAATAGCTTTACTCTTTTTCGAGATACAAAGAGTTGTTTTCGCTGGCGAGCGAAAACAACTGCTGCCCTGGCTGAAACAACGGCTGGCGTTCAATCACAAAATTTATAATTTCTCGCATTGAAATTAATTTTTTAAAAATAAACTTATTTTATTATTTCTACATTTAGCGTATATTCATTTTTATATGTCTCGATGTCACAAAAATTGAAACATTTTTATAACATCAATTAAATAGTATACAGGTAAAATTGAAAGTTGTGTAATTAACCGGGTATTTCCTTTATAATTAAAAAGTTGTGCGTGAAGCGCTACAAAAATCTTTATTGATGTTTAACACTACGTGTTAGGAAGTGGAAATATAAGCATACACAAAACATCACAATGTTTACTGTCTTACGTAAAAGAAAATTTTTACTACCGTTCATGTATATGCGTAGCCTTAATTTTTTTCTAATTAGTACAAGTTGTAATATTTGCATCTTCCGATATTTGCTATAGTAATCTGTAAATCTCCGCACCTCGCTCTTCAGCGGTAGCTTAAAGTATTGGTGTCTGTATCTTGTGGCTTTTGTCACATGTAAATTACCATGGTAGCCGGACAAAGTTTATGATTTGAATAATAAAGCGAAATTGGCAAAAGTTACGTTTAGTTATTAATATTCTAAAATCTAACTTATCACATAAAGTGAAAGATGAACGACAAACAATTTAACTAAATTTTAAAAAAATAATAGGTTCTTCTTTAACATTTGTTTTACAGTGGAATTGGTATTGAACATTCCTGCCTGTAGATTTGTATCTCGACTGTTCGCAACGCCAACGGTTTTAGTCATTGTTAGAGCTTGAGCAAATAAAATGTTAGCTCACCTTTTTTTCTTTGGGGGATGATAGATCATCTGCATCCTTTGTTACTGAAAGACAATGAGCTTTGAGCTTTACGTCCTGACTATTATTCCAGGGAATAAGTCAGAGAACGTAACCCGCAGATGGAGGTTTTTGTAATTTTTCAGTTCCCTAATTAATTATAACTTTTGATTAATGAATATGAGTTCCCAGGGGGCATTATATAGGCTTGGGACATAAATGACAGTTACATTGTTTGTTCGTCGTAAATTGAGTGAAGCACCTAATATTTTATGTGATTAATCACGGAGAAGGTGTCTTCTACTTAATTATTATATATTATGTATTTCCTTGAATTTCATTTAAATGTAAACGAATAATGTTTTAGAGTTTTGAAATAATAATTTTATGTCCTAATAGAAACATTAGTAGCATAATTAATAAATAATAAGGAAATAAAAATATCTCGTTGCATTCGAGTTTGTCGAACTCTGATTACCTGTCTTACCTTTTTCTGTCTTATTGCTAGGACTTCTATTTGACCCATCTTTATATTGTGTTTTTAATGTATTTCACACGACGTTTTAGGAAACTCGAAACGATAACAACATTTTTACAAAAAATTATAAAAGATAAACACAAAAATACATTTTGAAATACTTTCATCTGATTAGTTTTCTATGACAGTTTAATTCAGACTTGCAAGGTATGTATATATTACAAATGAAACAAATACTGCGGTTAGTAATACATACATAAATGCAGCTCTTCATAGTTGGTATAAAAAAGTCTGGACGCAGCAAGTAAGTTATGGTATCGTATTTGCATAGAACTGGTTTTCTATGATGTAAGGAGGTGGTTTACGTGCCTTTTACTTTTCTTTAAAACAAAGGTTTTTCAATGACTGTAAATTCTAATTATTATTATTATTAAATTTTAAGTAATTATTCATTTAGTTATATTTTAGGGTCGGCAACGTTCGAGCGGCAGAACGTGTGTCCATTTTCTATCCCCTTGTTACCTTGAACTTAATATTTAAGTTTTTACGACCTTCAAGGGAGGTCTTGCCTAAATTTATTTGGAGCACTAAAACCGAGCATCTGGGTCAAATTCCCAGAATTTTACTATATATTCAGTCTAAGCGTATACCTAGTGACCTCAGTACATCAGAGTCACCCTATAAGAAAACTGGTAAATCGAACTCTAGTTTAGGGCTTCCTAAGCTAATAAAGAAATCCAGCATCTAGTTTGTAAAATTACTTTAATACAAAAATAAAATTTATACAGATAACATTTTAACAGCACGATACATTTTTAATACACCCTTTAATTTCAAAGGTTTTGGTATGATTAAAATTAAACAAAAGATAAGTCTCAATACTTTTAAAAATAAATTCCTTAATTCCACAGGTTTGCCGTCTGATTAAACTTATACAAACTCTTAATTCCAATATTATAAATCCTAAAGGTTATTTAAACAGGAGGGTGTAGGAGGCTTTCCCAACCCTTAGAATGGATTAAATGTTATACAAAGTTGATACTGGCGAAAAACTACATTCTTCTTGGCCCCGATATAATTTTTTTAAGCCCGATATTTAACTCTCTTTTAGCTTAATTATAGCTCTCACCTATATACCCCTTATAGCTCCCAGCTAAACTCTCATGGCTCAAAGCCCTATCTCTTCTTCGTGTTATATAATTTCACAAATAGTTCCCTATCCTTTAAAATTCCTATCATAAAACAACACCTATATTTTAATCTGATTTCATTCACTCTGATTATAAGTCCAGCGCCCTACGCCTAAAACATCTATGCTAATTTAGTGTACAGCCCATATGGTTTAAAATACCTATACAATCTTAGTTTTGAAATTTAATTCGGTACTCAAAACAGTTGGCCCATTCTTAATAATAAAAAGGGAACATTTAACCAAATATGAAACTGGAACGAACTCACCCAGAAATCCGAGGCAATACGACATCTCTGTATTCTGGTTTTTCAGCCCCTCCACGGCTGTTGAACCCTGTTCGTTCGCGATAACCGTTATTTCAAACAAAAGCTAATTCTCTCCCCTCAAATCTCACTTACTCCTTAATTTACTTAACAGAAACCCTTGACGATCATCGCGCGGCGGCACTGCCTAGCCGAAGGCCGGCGGCCTGCACACGCTCCTTTTCGATACGTATTTTCTACTTCACATCTTAAATCCCGAGTTTGCACTTTTCTATGTGAAAACTCAGTGACCCCCTTAGAGGTTACTAACTTGTCCTCTCATACACGGTGCGGTTTTGAGTTACACCATTCATTAAAATGACCGTTGTACCGCGCGCTTTTCGCTTGGTAAGGTGTTCTGATTACAAATAAGTAAATACATTCAATTTCCGCCAGTTTGCGGCCTACATATTTTTTGCATTTTATGATAGATAAATTTACGATACTTAAATTACTTGTGGCGATTTTTCATAAATTTTCTGAGATCAAATCAAATATTTATGTATGTAGAAATATCATAAATTTAGATACTCAACCTGTAAGCACCTTGCTTACATCTGACCCCAACTTGAAGACAAAATTTTTATCCGTAGGAAAATTTTGTCTAAATATAAATAGATACTTAAACAGGCAAGCATCCTGTGTACAATGGTAAGTATGTTTTTTTAAAGGAAGACATCAAATTTAGTAGATAGTGTAACCTCTATAGTAGAGACAATGCACTGTATTTCATTAAACTAACTTTTTATTTGCAAAATTACCCAAATTTGCCAATCATAAATTTAAAATTTGACAAAAAAAAACTGGTCTGACTTTCCAGGCCAACAAACCTATCCAAGCAATTTACACAAAAACTACAGTAGCCAAGATATAATTATTTACATAAACTTTTTCACAGAAATAAAAAATGTTTACAGGAAAATTTGCAAACAATTTGTTACATGAAAATACGCCATACTTTACAAAAGTTGGCAAAGTATTGTTGCACAAAAATTACATAAAAATCTTACTTATACAAAAATTTGCTGGAAAAAGTACATAAAATTGAAATTAAGTACCTAGTGTGTAATTACTCTTGAAAAAGAAAAGAAAATTGGAGCCAATGTAAATACAAAAAAATATAAGTGGAGAAATGTCAACTTAATCTCTAATTGATAGTTTACTTTATAGTTGTAAAGTGGGTCTGTGCATAAAGGCAAAAATTATTACTATTTATATTATGATTAAATACTCATATTTTCATGCTGTCAGAAATAGCAAGGGTATTTAAGCCTGGCACTTTAAAGTTCCATTTGAAATTTTTGAAAACAATTTATGAAAACGTAAAATGTATAGATAATCAAGATTATTAATTCTTGCCTTTTTTGTACCACAGTTAATTTAGCTATTTTAATATTTTTCCTCAAAAATTCGCTAAATAATCCCATAATCTGATCCGTTGATAAAATTAAAGTGAGAACTGAAAAAAATGTGTTAAAATCATGGTATGCTATCGTAAATGTATATATTTCCAAAACTGTAGTCTTTAGGTATAATACAATAGTTGGAGCAGGGGACATGCCGTTCACTTTTAAAACAAAAACTGTTCCTTTTGAAAAATGGAATTACGGTAATTTAATTTTTTTCAGCCACTATTTAAGATCGCCTGTATATGGCATCTCGATTTTTTTGACGAATAATATAAACGAAAACCTACCTTAATACGTCATTTTCACGGGACTGCGATTTCTATTGGTAAAAACTGCCGAATCAAAATTTTTGATATGTGCCAAAAATGTAAAATGACTCGAAAACGATGGACGATATCATTTTTTTACAAGCGTGCATTATAATTCCATGGAAAATGCAATAATGCAATATTAAAAGAGGTATTTAGTTAAAAAAAGAAAACTTGCATTACCAACAAGTTATAAGCCACCCTGTGATTGTCAAAATAATTTTATAAGATGCAGCTCAAACCAGTCTATAAGTGACTTATAAAATATAATATCTTGTATAATAATTGATATATTGAGCGTTACCGGAGAAATGCGCCAGCCTGTATATATCTTAACATGTAAAAACTTAAATCGACCCCGGATAATTATTCGGGGCCTAGTTCGTGCTGATTTGAAGAAATATTTTCAAAAGTCGAGGTCTCCCAATAACTAATTTTTTCTGAGAATATTTGATAAAAATGATGACTAGTAAACCACAAACTCTATAACTGAAATTACTGCCAAAGCAGCAGAGAAAGTGTCTATTTGAAATGAATTTTCTGCAAATATTTGAAATTTCGCTACTACAAGGCACTGATTATATATATATATATATATATATATATATATATATATATATATATATATATATAAAATATATATATATATATATATATATATATATATATATATATATATATATATATATATATATATATATATATCAACTGTTCAAATCATTTATTTATTATTTCTACATTTTTCACTCTAAACTGAAACAGCTGAGTGACGAAGCCTTTAGACGCTGCTCTTTACATAAGTACATATTGTGAAAAAAAAATCGATTCGAAAGCACCACTTTAGATTACTTGGGCCCCAAAAATGTATTTTCCGGCCTTGTACAGAAGATACATTACACAACCTTGGAGACGCACCTCAAAGATATTGTTGTTATTGATGGCAGGCACTGGTCATCAATATCTAACTCCGCGTAATTACTGTGTTAGTTGGCATAATGTCTTTTTAAGATAAATGAAGCATAGATATTATCATACTGCGAGTGTATGGCGATAAAACAACGTCATACGAAGAAGTTGGTCACATATTCAAGGATCCTCGTCCAGATCATTCAACGACCGCAGAATCAAGTGTATGTAAAACGGTGATTTGTTATCATCAGAAGAGCTCCCTAAAAGATCGACCGACATCTGGAAGGCCAAAAAGTGCCACGAACGAAGACAAGAGTTTGGAAATTTGTGCAAGCGTTATTGAAAATATCCACACGACTGTTTGAAAGATCGCCCAACAAACTGGCATAGATAGATCGTCTGTACATAATATTGTAAGTGTAAATACATTTCATGCACACAAGACGAAACTAACGCAAAAGCTTTTGTGGGATGACTTTGATCGAAGATTAGAATTTTGTGAGGAAATGATGAGACGGTGTGACGTAAATGGACAATTTACTTTTTGGACGTGTTTCTCTGACAAAGCTACAATGGAGTGGAGGGTTTGATAGATCCATTAATTGTTGTTGCCCTTACTTGGTGAAACCGTTCCATACAAATATAGACGTAGAGATTATTTCTCTGACTTCACAAATGTTCGTGTTTGACAGAGAAACAAACATTTGTGAAGTCTGTATCTAGTGCAGTTAATAGCCACAGCACGAGATTTCTATACGCATTATTAATAAACACTTAATGTTTGGGCCGAAATATTGTGCAGTCAAAGCTTTGAAATATATTTTATCGATGTTAATTTAACCGGTGAAAAGTAGGGCGATTTGCTTAACAATTAGGTAATTCCAAGAACCCATAACATTGCTGGAATAGTTTTCGACAATGTCTAGTTTCAGCAGGATGGGGCTCAATGTCATTTTGCATTGATTGTACGCTATGTATTATATATATATATATATATATATATATATATATATATATATATATATATATATATATATATATATATATATACCATCCGTCCCTGAGATCAAATTTCTAAAACATACATACACACACGCGCACGCGCGCGCGCGCACACACACACACATCAATAAATATATACACTTGCAGAGTTTCATCAAAATCGGTTAATTATATATATTTGTGTGTGTGTGTGTGTGTGTTTTAGAAATTTGATCTCAAGCACGGATGGTTTCAGCGACACCAATTTTCCGTCTCAAGTTTTGTTATTTACCAGGTTAATTTAGTTTATAATTGTATACTTGCCTGAATTTTGACTTCACGTACATACTTTACAAATTTCAACGTTATATAAGATAGTGTTTTCTGGGTACGTGCTTGTGTATACTGCTATATATTACATAAGATGAGTTTCTTGTGAGGTTTGTACGTGCCTTTAGCACTGGGGCTATTCATCTAATATTAATCATTCAAGGCAGACACTCCTGTACTGTATTGTACAGGTCAGGCTATAAAACACCTTGGCAAATTCAAGACTAAACGCTTACCGTATTCTGAACGTGTTCGACTTGTTCCTATTCTCACTTACCAAGGAAATATTTACATCTAAAGTAAAAAGATAAATGGTGTAGTTATAAAATATTGAATGTTTTTTAGGTGTTTTCAAAATACGGCCCAGAAGAAAACTCAAGTGTCTTAAACGTGTGTTACTAAATATTCCATTGCATGCTTAAACCATTAATTATTCCACCATTCACAACCTTTTTAGTGAAGGTGTTACTAAAGAGAAAACCAATCACACGGATGTATAGAATATTTTACACCTAGCAGATGTTCTTAACGTTTATAAATAATGATGTAAATTTTAATTAATACTGAATTAACATTTTTATTTAGCCACGTAATCTGTGGCAACAGGATGATGACAGGCTGGAAATTCGGGAAAGGAACGATTGCAGAATTTAGAATTAAACTCGGAGTCGCTGGGCCGGTTCTCATTAACTAATTACACAAGATTGAGTCATCGCTCTGGTTTCATTTCTCGGACAATTTTTAATTATTTTGTTGTAGCTTACGGATTTCATCACTTGTGCTAGGTTTTCTAGAAGCCCTGCTTTCGATCGGTCTCTACTTTTTTAAATATGTGTCCTTTAAATATAAATGTCAGATAAGTATTTATCTTAGAATCTGTCCAACAAATTTTGTCTTTTTTATATCAGTATTAGTATATTGGTATTCGTATATTAGTATGTTTATGGGTACATAATTTAACAATGTGTTTCACAAATAAGCTTAATGCGTGTGCTTGCATGTAAAGGAATTTTCACTTTTGATTTACCTAAAGTGACAATTGCGTTAAATGCAATCACAAATATCTTCTAGTAGGCATCTTTTTTCTTCCTTACTTATTTTCCATCAAATTATAATGCATCGTTGTAAGGGAAAAAATTGTAATTGTTTTCGAGACATTTCAATTGTTTTGCAACTTGTCACATTTCTGGCATATCAAAAATTGCTATAAGTACGGCGTTTTTACCAATAGAGTTTGGAGTCCCATGAAAATAAACCATTCAGGAATGTTTCATTTATATTATTGGGCGAAAAGATCGAGATGCCATATATAGGTGCTCTTAAATAATGGGTGTCTTTGGAAAAATTAAAACTGCCGTAACTCAATTTTTCAAAAGGAACAGACTGTATTTTATGTTTCAGAAGTGAATAGCATGCCCGCTGCTTTAACTCTTGTGTAACACTCCCCATACCTAAAAACTCTATTTTTATAAATATTCACATATATAATCACATAACATGATTCATGTAGAGATCAGGTAAAAAACTATTTTTAATTTTATATTTAATTCTATTAACTGATCAGATTTTGGAATTATTTAGCAAATTTTTTAAGAAAAATATTTAAAGCTGTAAATTAATTTTGGTACAAAAAGGGTTATAAAGAATTAATTTGGTAGTATTATCTATACTTTACATTTTCATAATAGTATTTTATAAATTGTTTTCACAAATGCCAAGTGAAACTTTAAAATGACCGACTTATTTCTTACAGCATGTGACATGAAAATATGAGTATTTTTCCGCTTATATTAATGAATTTTTATTAAAAAAAAATTCACTAGGAGAGAGGTATCCACGGTGAAACTTTGCAATTTTTTTCAAATGAGCGCGAACTAGGACCCCTAGAACCCATATCCGAGGTCAGTTTCAATTTTTATATGTTTATATATATATATATATATATATATATATATATATATATATATATATATATATATATATATATATATATATATATATATATATATATATATATATATATATATATATATATATATATATATATATATATATATATTAAAGCCTCTCCCAAGGCAACATATGTAGTAAATTTCATTAAAACAACTTTGTAAGTTTCTGAGAAAAATTTATATATATATATATATATATATATATATATATATATATATATATATATATATATATATATATATATATATATATATATATATATATATATATGTATCCATCCGATAACTCAAAAAATAATCAACCGATTTAGATGAAACTCGGCAAGTGCCTTTTTTTATTAATGGCTTGGATCAGTTCGTTAGCAAGGACAATCGGACAGGGTTTTCCGGGAACATTTTGAGTTTTCTTTCAAAAAAAAAATTTTTCTCATAAAATTACAAAGTTGTTTTAATGAAATTTACTACATATGTTGCCTTGGGAGAGACCTTACTACGTACGAAAATTCAGTTTTATAAGTTTATAGGAAATTGAATTATTCTAATTTTGAAATTTCTTTCGAAAAAAAATTTTTTCTCCGAATATTACAAAGTTATTTTAATGAAATATGGTGGATATCTTGCCTGAGGAAGACCTTACTACGTACAAAAATTAAACTTTGTAAATTTATAGAAAATGGAGTTATTCAAGTTTGAAGTATTTAATAAAAATTAACTACCATAACGCACTTGCTGCGTCCCGACCTTTTTTTTTGCTTCCACTAGTTCAAATTTCCTTTCTTTTTTTTAATTTTGATTACAGATTAGGTATATATTCTGAATGTTATGTATTTTTTCAGAAAAGTTTTGTATAAAATTTATTGTGCAAAAAATGTTTGCGAACTCGGGTTGTAAAATGTTTTCAAATTTTTGTGGACAAAATTGTTTAAAAAATTTTCGCGTAAGAAACTTTTTAAAAAATGTTCAGATTTTTATATAATTTTTGTGTAGGATGCCAATACTTAACCAATCTTTGTAAAGAAAAATGGCTACCTTTTGTAAAACAAACTGCTAATTTGCAAGAATTTGTTGTCAATTTTTGCATTCTGGCAATAACTATAATTTGGCAGGTGTAGTTTTTGTATACTAACATTTTTAACTTTAAAACACCTCTATAAAAATTCGCTACCAAAATGCGCTTGTTGCACTCTGACTGTTGTACTTTATATCATCCGTACATCATCACTCTTGGGGTCTTCATTATATGACAGACATTTCAAGTATATTTATATTCAATTATGTTATTTGTTTCTTCCTGTTTTTCTAGTCTTAACAAAAATTGATCCCATATTAAACGTGCTTTTATTTTTAGTGAATTTTCTTTTTAAAAAAAATTGACTAAAACGAAATCATCCCGGCGATTAATAAGGGAAAATGACTGTCACGTTTATAATATGGCAGACACTTTTCTTTTGTAAATATGAATTATTTTTTCTCCTGGAAAGCTTTTGTAACTTTAATGAAATGTATCATACTTACTTACAAGTTGCAAGTTTACTTACAAGTTTCTCTTAAAGAGACTTGCCTGGATATTCCAAATTATAATTTTCTAGCTTCATAGAATATTGAGTTTTGGGCATTTTTCTCAAACGGAGCAAAAACACGAGATTGTTTGGTAATAGAGAGATATCGATGGTAACACTTTCGGAAAATTTCTGCAAATGAGCGCGTTTTAAGACCTCTAAAACCGATCTTCAATGTCTGTGTAAGTTTAAAGTATTAATTTCAGTAATATGGCGTACTAATAGTGTACAATTCTTACAAAAATTCACTACTATAACGCAGTTGCTGCGTCCCGAAATTTTTATATTTGTGTAACTCCAGACGTTCGTATATTACAAATAAATATAAATTTCCATTACGTCTTTATTTGTAATTTATATGGATTTATAAGATTATACGGAATAATTGATAAATCAAGCCCATAATAAATTTTATTTTAATTAAATTGTCGAACTATATGGTATAACAATACTACGTGATTTACGCTATACTCTGTTGTCTCTAGTAAATAACTGTTCATATATAAACTGAAAATAAGCTTGAGTAAACAAGTCTTTGAGCTAACAGGGGATATACTTTGTGTACATGTATATCGTATGCTAATCGAGCTGTTTGTATTATCAAACCTTTTAAAAATGCAAATTGTAGTTGATACGGGCAGTAGATATACAAATTCATGCTGGTGAAGTTAGGTTCAATTCGAGCACATTTCGAACCCCAACTTTCTGGTTCAAACTGGTTAATAGTATTACAGAGTTTCATGAACTTTATTGTATATATCAGCAAGGTAATAGAGACCTGCGTTACTACAGACCTATAAAGTTGTTTCTGGAGTAATTTATGTAAATAATTTTGGGTGAAATTAATTTCGACACATAGCTAGTGCCAAAGATTATGACGGTAGATATATGGGTTCAGTTGCTGATCTTTAATTGAGATGAATAACTAAAGGACATGTGAAAGTAGTTTTCTTTTCTAAGGCATTTTAGGAAGATAAGAAATTGTATCGAATATATATATATATATATATAATATATATATATATATATATATATATATATAATATATATATATATATATATATATATATATATATATATATATATATATATATATATATATATATATATATATATATATATATATATATATATATATATATATATATATATATATATATATATATATATATATATTTGTGTGTGTGTGTGTCTGTGTGTGTTATGTGACTTGGATGCCCATATTGACACGTAATGCAGTTCCAAGATATGCACCACCACATAAACGACACCCTCCCATCCAGAAATTCTAAGCAGCTTGTGCTGGAAAGACGTTACATAGCAAAGACACGACGGACACACAGCTAACACATAATGCAAGAAACTACCACCACCGGGAATTGAACCCGGACCCTCGAGTTGAACAAAATGAAATCAATAAACTTCAGTTACAATAATGATAATATTAGAAGACTATATCCATACTCTAGCTACAGGTTATAATGCGCATATATGCCAAACCCTCATTCTCATTTTACTATATATGTCATTTATCAATTTAGTCATAACACCTTAAATACAGCAAACTGCAAATATTTTTAACAGGCGCGTTACTAGTACTTCAACAAACATGCGGGTGATTTACGTAGGTCGTGCATGAGAAGTTTTTTTTTAACTTGCAGTCGGATTAGAAACTTAAAATTTGATGTGCGTTATACCGAAAATATTTTTGGTTTTCCATCTATACAGGCTGAACCATAAGTCGGTACCAACTTTCCTATTTTAAATAGAAAAATACATATTTTTCACCTGGTTTGATTGACATTCTCATGTCGAGTTTGGGCAGCCTACGTTATATGAACTTATCCATTACAGTTTTTGACATATGTGAATTTTTCCGAGAAAAATTATCACCGTAGTAGTTTAGGAATAAATTTTTATCTCGCCAATGATTTGAGTTCGGAAAACAAAATTTGTGGAGCAGTTGGCTTGCAGCACAGGCTAACTCCTGATATCGCATCAATGGTCCCATTTTGTACCATATGGGCGCGCGCGATTTTCAAATGTCGCATTCAAAAATGGTCAAATACTACGTTTTTTCAAATGACACCTGCTCTTTTTTTAGCACAATTGGAAGGCAAATTTAATTTTATGGTGAGTTGCCTATATACCTAACTTCAACTTCTACCGAGCTATGTATTTAAAAAAACCGAGAAATTAAAAAAATGCACAGCCTACGTAAATCACCCTGTAAATATGACCGAACTCCGTTGCCTTCTCGAGTAAGTCATAGCTGCTTAGCTTAAGCGTGTTCCTATTGAACAATTCCTCTATTTTTTTTTTCATAGTTGTACGAAATTTGTATACTCTTGATTGTACTGTGCTTAACCTGTAGGTAATCAAAGCCTTCAAATGAGCAACTTTACTTCGTAACACAGATACTTGAAAAACAAACTCGGTCCATAGTCTTGTGACAGTTTAGCATGGGAATTAACGGGCTTTTATGCAGAGTTAGGCAACACACAAAACACGTTGTTGCCTGCGTATTTGTACCATTAAGAACTGTAACAAACTGGATTAAAAGCTCACCTTTTGCAAAGTATTACGTAGCTAGAAGCTTATACAACTGTAGGTTGCTTTAACTAGTCAGATTATAACCGTGTCCATTTTACATTAAATCATTGCCGAGCACACACCCCTTGCATCAATTATCATATTATGATGTCCTTATGTTTATTTACTATAACTGGTTTTAATTGAATACTTCTTAGTCTCTTTGATATATGGCTATAAGTAAGTTAATAATTATTTGAATTAGGTCCGAACGCAGCAAGTGCGTTATAGTAGCGAATTTTCAAAAGCTTTGTGATACGCAAAGCTACTTACTTTGTTTCCTAAGCATATCATTGACCTGTATAAACTTATTTATGTTAAATTTAAAAAGCTGACTTTCAAGAACAATTCATTCCAAAGCATTTGCATTTTTTCTATTCATTCAATATAAAAAGTCACTCAGATCGCATGGGATTCACAATTACCGACAGCTCAAGAAAAAAGAAAGCGGCTATTAGGTTAAGAATATAAAAAAATACGTCTCTTCTTTAAGCTCAGAGACACTTCTACAATTATAAGATACCACAACACACCAAGCCAGACCTTTAAATTGTACAACTACATACTCAACCTATAAAAATCTCGGGACGCAGCAAGTGCGTTATGGTAGTGAATTTTCATAAAACTATTTTTTAATAGCAATAATGTGTATTTTTTTAAGAAAGCAGGCATCAAATTTGGTAACCAGTATAATCTATATAGTAAAAACAATGTGCCATGTTTCATCAAAATAACTTTATTGTTTGAAAATGTAAAAAAATTCCGAAAGTAAACTTAAAGTGTTCCCGAAAAAACTCGTTTTTTGGTCAACCTTATAGGTTAATAGCAAATTGAGCTGTTCAAATATTAAGCATTTGATCAAAATTCGCTACCATAACGCACTTACTGCGTCCAGAATTTTTGTTCTTACAAACATGCATTATATTTCGATGGAAAATGCAAAAATGCGATAACATAAGGCGTGTTTGATTAAAAAAAAAAGAAAATTTGTATCACCAACGACTTATGGGCCACCCTGTGATTGTAGAAATAATTTTTTAAGATGTAGTTTAAGACACCCTATAATTAGTATATACAATTTTTTTTCATATCTGGTATAATAACAGATATATTGAGCTTTATTGATTTTTTTTAACGAAAATTCTACAAAAATTATATACTATTAACGATAAACTCTATAGCTAAGACTACTGCCAAGCATCAGAGAAAGGGTCTATTTGAAATGAATTTTCTGGAAACATTTTATTAAAATGAAGGACATGACGGTTGAAACTAAGACTTCAGGGTTTGTAAAACATTCTTCTTGAGACATTTTATTTCCATAGTTCGTATTAGATTCAAGTTCTTTTCCTAAATGTTGGCAATTTTGACGTTTAAATCGCAACTTTGACGTTTTGTGAAAACCCCCAATTTATTTTTGTTTAAATGCCTATAACTTTTTTGTCTTTTGACCTACAGAGCTAAATTTTGGTAGATAACTTGCCCGCGTAAAAAATTTGGTTGCCCTTTCTTTGTTAATTTTGGAGATATAATTTTTTTTCGAAAGAAAACACAAAATTTTCCGGTAAAACCTCGTCGGATTTTCCTGGATAAAGAACATATCCAAGCCACTTGCAAAAGGAAGGTACTCACCAATTTTGACGTTTAAAATCGCGATTTTGACGTTTTGAGGAGAACCCAAATTTATTTTTCTTTGAATGCCTGTAACTTTTTTCTCATTTAACCTACGGAGCTAAATTTTGGTAGGTAACTTGCCTTTAATGATATAAACCCGCGTATGAAATTTGGTTGCCCTTACTTTGTTAGTTTTGAAGATATAAATTTTTTTCGATTTTTTTCGAAAGAAAACACATCTCGGCGGATTTTCCTGGCTAACGAACTTATCCAAGCGACTTGCAAAAGGAAGGGATGTGCCAAGTTATAGGTGTGACATATATATATATATATATATATATATATATATATATATATATATATATATATATATATATATATATATATATATATATATATATATATATATATATATATATATATATATATATAACATATAAAGTCTGAAACTGACCTCGGATTTGGGTTCCGGGGGTCCTAAATAGCGCTCATTTGAAGAAATTTTTTCAAAATTCGAAAGTCGAGATCTCCTCATTAGTGAATTTTTTTTAAGCAAATTGACTAAAAAGACAGTTAACATCTTAAAAATGGAAACGTTTAAAAAAGGCATTCTATTCTATTCTATTCTCAGCGTTAATTGGCCAAGGTGTGCAGGCTATCCGGTCACTTCGTGTCTTGAATAGGGTTACACCTACTCATCGGTGTGTTTAGGATAGTTCTCTATCCCCACAGTTCATTTGTCTCTGTGATTTTTCTTTTTTTTTATGAACCGGTCATGTTCTTGCCTTCTATGCGGCAAGTTGTTAGGATTTTGTTGGCAGATCACTGTGCTACATTCTGTTCTGCTATTTACGAACTATTCTGTCATGTCACTTGTCTTGTCATTGTCATCTCTGTCAAAAGCTGACAGACCAATGCCCAGTTTCACAAAGCTCGATTAAATATTTAACGGCCGGTTAGTTAATCATTACTTAATACCACCTATGACAGCTTCAACATATTCGGTGGTCATGGCAAAAACCCAAGTCATAGTTTCTGATTGGTCGTCTGAAGCCTTGATTACCTAACCAGCCGTTAAAAATTTAATCGAGCGCTGTGAAACTGAGCGCAACAGTGGCATAGTGAGTAAAGAGAGTCAGGAGGTTATGTGCACCAACGGAAGTTTATTAGTGGAATTAGGAAATATGTGGAAATGAAGATGTGAAAGCACGAGAACACATTTGTAAGATAGCCTACTACTGTTTCAACCTGCAGGAACGTAGAAAATTCTCGATTGCGTCTATAATGTGTTTATTGTTAGAGTATATGAAATTATATGGGTGGATGGGGGTTGCTTTTTCCAATTCCGTCAGTTTCTGATACAGCGTTTGGCAGTGGCTCCAGTTGCTCTCACATTTCAAGCGCACGTGCTCGATGGTTCCTATCAATCTGTGAAGGTGAACTGGAGTTAGGCAATGTCCACTTCTGAATACATTTATGGTCGATATGATATATCTAGGTTGCGTGACTCGCTTAAACCAAGGTTATTTTGGAGCTGGTCTGTTATGTTCGTAGAACGTTTTCCTTTTCACGTTGCATTGTTCATGTCAGAGAGTAGTCCACTCTTGGTACATTAAATCAGATACTGAGGCCATAAAACCAGTGTAGTTCTGGTATGTGTTTATGTAGCTTTCTGGCATTCTTCCTTCAGCAGCAAGGTCTGTTGTTACCTATGATATTAGTATAACTTGGTATCCATAAGCGAGAACCATTTCAAATCTATTTTCTTTGAGTAGACTGTATAGCTCTCGGATTTGAAATATGATATATTTTAGTTTCGTTATACCATTGTGGCAGATATTTTTCAGAGCGCCTTTAGGCCTTTGGAGTCACAAAAGATTATGTACTGGTTTGAGGCATACAAGTACATTTAAAGCTTTTTTAGGAGTTGTTTTACGGATATGTGATTTTATTGTGTATTGTCCATCCAATGTAAACAGTATATAGGGACGCAGAACATCTGTCACATCCGTGGAAGATAGATGATATAGAATATGACTGTTCAGATACCAACATCCTACTTATATAGTCTACTTAGGGTTTGTATCTCATGACATTCGCAAACATATAAGCAAAAAATACAGAAAAACACCTCATTCTTTTCTTATTATTAAGGAAGTATATAAGCAGAAAAGTGTTATATCCGCTCACCTGTCAATTTATATTACAACTGTAACTTGACAGCCTTACGGGATGGAGTGGGTATTAGGATTCTTCAAGTTGACGTCAATTGTGTATCAAAACTGCTACCTCAGACATGCTGTTATACACAAAATAGAAAATACGTAATGATTTCTCTTATTCTTGGATCAAAACTACTTTACTTATTTATTGTATTTCTGTAATTAGTAAATACTCAACAGTGTCGCTGTTTCCCAAAGAAGCCTTGATTATTAAATATACCTGATGGTCCGCCATTGCCTCCTGTGGGTGTTCCCAGGTAGTCAGCCATCCAAATACTGGCGGTGACAAACGTTGCTTAACTTCGTTGATCGCACCAATGTGTTCAGCGTGGTATATCCGTTGTCGCGCCACGTAAATAGAAATTTGTAGTATAAAGCATCGCCTTTAAAACATCTGTAATAATCACTAATCTTAATTCTATGTAACTATTATTGCACTTTTTCATGGGATGTTTTCATTTTTTCTTTAAATAACTACTTTTTAAAATTTAGCTTAATTGTTATATGCTGTTATAACAAGTAACAAGCAACCTCTTAAGTAAGCCTCATACAGACCATCCATAAGACAATACAGACAATAAAACTAGTGCTGATAATCGAATCATATCTCCCACATCACTCTAATTATGTATTCTTTGCAGAAACACTTATTAATTAAATGACTTTGAGGTCTATTGCGACACAGAGAATACAAATATTTACCTCCTGCACGACCAACACACAAATAAAATAAATTAATTCAATCACTTGAATTTTAACCCAAAAGGTATCGTAATTTCGTTAATATACACTACAAATATTACAGTTCTACCAGCGAAATATATACATGGAATAAGCAGGAAGTTTATACTATAATTTGTTCACAATACCTACAGTTACAATTACAGTATTTTATTACCGTCTTTCACAGTGAATATTTTTTCCTTCCAACTCCACACTTTTTCTCTCCCCATAACCACTGTTGCAGCTTTCAAGATATTTAGATTGTTTTTCGTAAGCTGTTCTACAACTACAAGTTTGGGTGCTTTAAATGCTTTTCTTCTTACTAAGCACTGTATATGTTGTCGATACATTCCTTAAAGTTACATCTATTGGACGATATGAGTTTGTACCACTCTTATGTTTGGAATCATCAGCACCATAACACCTAAACACCTAACCATATCTTAATTGTTTAAACCCAGTTAAAGTGCACTGTTAATTTTATAACAACACTCCTTGTGTCTTCTTTACTGCTTCCCCAGCACTGTAAATTCTCACATTCTTACGTTTTTTCTGTTGTTCCCAATGATCAACTTTTTCACTACCTTTCTTAGATTTTCATTTTCTTTCTCTAGCTGTCTTTACTTTGACTTCTATACAATTAGTGTCATTCACAATCTCATCCAATTTAGGGTGACTTTTCTTCACAGAGTTCTAAGCGACTTATCACTACTTTTTAAACACCTTTTTGGTGGATTAACATTCATGTCTCATATCTTTCGACCACTTTGCTGGGGTCGCTCGTTGATAAACTTACGACTACATTGAGAGGAGTGGGATTTATAGTCCAAGTATACGCAGATGGTATTGCCATAACAGTGAAGGGCAAGCATGATGCTGTAATTATCCAGGCTAATGCAAACAGCCCTAAACATAGTAAGGAACTGGTGTGAGATATCTTCATAAGATAGTTCTTGTCCCATTCACGAACAGAAGGAAACTAAATTTAAAAGTTGCCACTCTGAATGGAATACAGTTGCAAAATTTCCAATGAGGTTAAATATTTGGGGATCTTCTTAGACCAAAAACTGAACTGGAACACGTACTTGGAAAAAGCTCTTTTCAGAGCGACAAGATCAAAAATGTTTAAAATCGCTTATAAACAGACACGGAACTGCAAATCGTTGAAGCAACTGGCTACGAACAACAAAATAACTTTGTTGTGGATACCAGAGCGTCAAGTGAAGAAAATGAGGAAGCAGATTGCCTTGCAAAAACAACAGCAACGACACCGTTCTTAGGTTTGGAGCCTTATTGTGGATTAACAAAAAGCCATGTAAGAAAAAAAACTTAATACCTGGGAGATGAACCTAACAATGTCATGCTAGAAAAACGCCAAACTTAAGGCAGGCATAACGGTTCCTCACCATATCAACAAAGAAGTCTGAACTGTTTTTTGGATTGAACAGAAAAGACTTGAAAATAAATACACGACCTTTGACAGGACACTTCCCAGTTAGGGATCGCCGTATGAAGATGGGTAAGGTGAACAGTTTAAACTGCAGATACCGCACTCAAGCCGCAGAAACAACACAATATTTGCTATGCGGCTGCATGGCTCACCTCTGCAAAAGGCACATATACCTTGGGGGTGACCTTAAAATCACAACAAATAGGTAAAATAGCTCCAAAAATATAGTAGACTACATAAAAATTTTGAGCTTTTGGGCAACTATTAGAAAAAAAAGTCATGTACCAAAGACCTGCTGGGTTCGCAGCGTTAAGAGGCCAAAGGCCTATACGACTCATTAAATAATCTACAAAGGCTACTTTAATACAGCCGACTACTTTTTTTCGCGGAAATTTAGGTTGTGTCCGTCACGGATAGGACGTTTTAAGATCTTTATCTGTTGTGCAGGTTAAGTATTGGAAATAAAATATCCATAAATTGACATACACTGTACACCCATAACCTGCATCATTTTGGATGTTCACAACTGGTCACAAACTGAACGTCCATAACTAATATTAATTGTAAAACGTACAGAAACGGACACCCAATAATCGCTATTAGGAAGAAAATGTCCAAAACCGGATATCCACTTAATAACAATAACTGACATGAGTTAAAAATATCCACAAACGGTCATCCAGTGGACGCCGCTTTGTTGTTCACGCACATGCTGTATATGTGTTGTACCTCTTCTGGACATCCAGTAGATGTAATATCTGGGGCAGGTTTTGCGATAATAATTTTACTATCGAAAAAATCACCCGTCTGAACCCTATTTTCCGCACGAAATTCAAACAGTAGAACTAAGTTTAGTAACCTCCATGGCAGTTAGCTTTTTGTGGATTAACTAATTAACTAAGTAACTACTGCGTATCCAACGATATTGTTTAAATATAGTTGGGGACGACTAAATATGTACCTACTCACAATGAAACATTAGAGAGATTATTTTTTGTTGCTCTTGTAGGCCTGAAAGAGCATTTCGATAATATGGATTGAAAAATATTGCGTTATGTAATGAAAAGAGCTTTTAGATTGGAAATATAGGTGCATTAGTCTCAATCTCTGAAAAAATCAAGTACTATAGATATTATATTAATGGATGAGAAATTAAAGCTAAAATATTAAGTGGTATATGGCAAGAATGCCAATTAAATTTATTTGTTTAAAATACATTGAATAAGCAAATAGGAAAATACAGCAGAAATGAGAGTAATGTAGAACGGTTCCAGTGCATAAAATACCCATGGCATAGAGCTGATATGAAAAACAGAAAAGTTATTGAAAATGATACTGGATAGAGTACTAGGAAAAATTTATATGACAAAAACAAAAGTTATGAGCGTAAGTAGAGATAGGACCGCTATAATGTATATAAAACGGCCAACAATCTGAGCAAGTAGGAATGTTCACGTGCTTTGGGACTATTGGACTATTATAACTGATGACGGTAAATGTAGTAAACAGCTGAGAAGGAGGACACTGATGGCAAAGAAATCATTGTATAGGCAAAATAGTCATCTCACTAATAAACGTTCTAACGTGCACCTGACAAAGAGGTTCATTAGGTCATACGTATGAAGTGTTATAATGCATGGGCGTACAGCTGGACTTTGTACAAGCATTACATATAAAAGAAGATTTTGAAATGTACACTTGGAGAAAAATGTGACAGATAAGGTACAACGATCAAAAAAAATAAATTGTGCTAGAAAGGTAAAAGAAGAAAGATACTTACCTAAATAAATTGAGAGAGGAAGACACAGCTACGATGAATTAAAAAAGATTTTAGTTGTGACGAGAAGACGACTGGCCCTTAGGCTGTAGTGATATCGCATCTTTCTAGATAATAATAGTATTTTTTGTCAGCTGTATAAAGCGTAGGTTTTTTTTTAAGACAAAGGTCTACACTATTGAGTATCATTATTTGTGTATGTGTGTGTGTGTGTTTTATTTCTTTAACGTCAGCCTATTTCCGCGACTATGGCCCATCACCGACGCCAGGGAGCAGTTTCACCTCACTATCCTGGAAATTTTTCCGAACCCCTGCCTTTCTGTAAGGAGGGTAGGGATCTTTAACGTGTCCAACAACGCATGGACACGGGACCGATGGTTTTACGCCCCCTCCGAAGGGCGGAACGTGCAGACATTCAACTTGCTCAAATACAATGCTAGAACCTCGGTTGATGTTAATTTTACAGTTTGTACTGAAAAAGTGAAAGGAGTACCCCGGGATCGAACCCAGTACCCTTCGGTTCAGAGGCAAAGTTCTTACCTCTGAACCACCGAGGTTCCTGTATCATTATTTAAATATGATAAGTGACCATTAACCAAACGTTTGGAAATAAATATTAACGAACATGTTTTTCGTTTGCTTTCTTAAATAAATTACAAGCATTTTATCGTCAAAATTTATACTATAGATGTCAATATATATAATGAAGGATTGATAGTTTGTACAGCAAATTAGTTGATTAATTGATACTGGCAAGTTTTGTTTTCTGATGGTGTGTTTAATTTCAGGCAAGTTTGACAGTGTGGGCATAGCGCAAGGTACTCTTGATGAAAGCCTTGGTAAAGCTCAAGCTCTCAGGCTTAATGTGCATAGCGAGAGCGACAACTGGGCCATTCTCAGCGAGGTAAGTCTTTTTCACTTCACTTATTCATGTCTAGCAGTGGCGGCTACTAGGATCTCCTCGGTGATCCAAAATATCTGACTTTTTTTTAATTCCAATGGTAAGTGTATCTTTACAACTTTGGGTTGTATCTGTTTTTAAAATGAAACGGATGAAGAAATAACAATTATTGGAAAAATTTCGTAACTATAAGAATGCATTAGTTATTGATAGCAAAATATAGGCGAAAGTAATTTCAATTTGTTGAAATATAGTTGGAAACGGTATTGTAACGTTATTTATTTCTCAGGACGACAGTTGTTAGTTGTGGACGTTAGAATTATATATATATATATATATATATATATATATATATATATATATATATATATATATATATATATATATATATATATATATATATATATATATATATATATATATATATATATATATATATATATATATATATATATATATTGCTATGTATAGACATAGGATAGAAATTAGAATAATAATATTAAGAAATAATGGTCAAATGTCAAAGTTTGAATTTATATTAGATTATAAAAAGAAAATAGTTATAATTAGGAATGAAATTACAGAGATGAAGTTAGTTAAAGATAAAGAAAATATAATGAAAAATAAAATAATGGTTAAAAAGATAAGAAGATTTAAAGATAATTATGATTATAAAAAAAGTTATGATAAATTAGATAGGCTAGAAGAAAATAGTGATGAAGAAATTGTGTTGTATAAAAGAGAAAATTATATGAATGAATTTGACCACATAAAATGTCCAAATGAATGTAAAGAAATGGCTAAGAATTTATTAGAAGAAAATAAGGAATTATTAACAAAAGAAGATCGTTTTGCCAAAGATTATTTGCATAAATTTGAAGTTCAAAATATACAAGATTTTAAAGTACGTACATACCCAATTCCCTATAAATATAGAAATGAAATTTCAAAGGAAATAGAACAAATGCTTGAAAACGGTATAATAGAAAGAAGTAATACGAAATTTATCAATCCCATTGTTATAATAAAAAAATCTAATGGCGAGCTACGCATATGTTTGGACGCAAGAAATCTTAACAAGTGTTCAATTCCCCAATATGAAAGTCCATTAGCAATAGATGCAATTTTTGGAAATATTACACCAACATCTGTGTTTACAAAAATAGATCTTAAACACAGTTTTTGGTTGATTCCACTCCAAAAGGAATGTAGAAAATACACTGGATTTTCCATAAATGATGTTGTTTATCAGTTTAAAGTAATCCCGTTTGGGATTCAGTCTGCTTGTAGTGGGTTAGTTAGGGCTATACATCAATTGTTAGATAAATATGAAAATTTTGCCTTGCATTATATTGATGATATTTTAATTTTTTCCGAAAGTATGGAAGAACATCCACAACATGTCAAAATAATTTTGAAAGAATTAGATAAAGCAGGTTTAAAACTTAATTTAGAAAAATGTGAATTCTTTCAAGAAAGAGTAAAATTTTTGGGATACATTTTAGATAAAGAGGGACTAAAAATGAATGAAGAAGAGGTGAGGGTAATTAAAGAATTCAAAAGACCCCATAATTTGAAGTCATTAAGGAGTTATTTCAAAAGATTATTGCCGGATATGAGTGAAAAAAACCCGGATCCTTAATGAATTACTTAAAAATGGACATAATTGGAAATGGGGTGAAAAAGAAGAAGACAGTTTCAATCAGATTAAAGATGAATTTCAAAGAAATCTTAAAGTGTTTCACCCGGACTATAAAGAAGAATTTATTTTGCAAACAGACAGCTCTATGTATAGGTATGCAGGAGTATTGTTACAAGAACGTTTCGGTACAAGAGTTCCTATACAGTTTGTGTCCCGTTTAACCAAGACACATGAAAGGAAATACAGTGCCACTGAAATGGAGCTGGGGGCAATTATTTTCTGTGTGAAGAAATTGCGATACCATTTATTAGGTGGTAAATTCCGGTTAGAGACCTATCACTCTGCACTGACATCGATTTTAGATAACAAATTTCACAATCAGCGTGTACATAGATGGGCTTTGCTGTTGCAAGAATATGATTACGAAAGTGTCCACATAGCGGGAAAAGAGAATATTGTGGCAGATTCATTGTCGAGAGAAGAAGGTGTCACTAAGCATGAGAAGAGAGTAAAAGTGGGCTATAATATCATGAAGAAAAGTGCAGGAGATTTTCTCTTAGTACAAATTATAAACCTTCAATACAACTTGTTAGATAGCGAAAAGAGGGGGGCAATATTAAAAGACAACATTTATGTCAAAATAATGTATGACTATGAATTATTTTGTATCACACAAAATTTAGCCGAAAATTTGCTAAAACAATTACATAATGAACAAGCGCTAGAAAACTTTGGTTGTTGTTTAGGGAAAATTATATTGCCAACTCCGATATAAAAATTTGTAAAAGAAAAACTCGTAGTTGCCATGAATGTCAGTTATTAAAGCATAAAAATATAGTGAATAAGAACATAGTAAAAAGTATAACTGCCAAAAACACGTTAGATATAATAGCTATTGATTTTTTAAGTAACTTATTAAGGGGAAAATTTGGGTTTAAACATGTATTGGTCATTGTGGATATTTTTTCAAAATTTATTAAGCTATACGCCTGTAGGAAAACCAATGCCAGAGAAACAATAAAATATTTGGACCAATATATAGAAAAAATGGAAAAACCTAAAAAAATTATTTTAGATAATGCCACATACTTCCGAAGTGAGACATTTCTCAATTATGGAAGGAATAGAGAAATCACTTTAAATTTCACAAGTGTAAGACATCCGGCTGCAAACCCCTCGGAGAGATATATAGCGGAAGTAATTAAATTTATGAGACTTTTGTGTAAAGAAGATCATAGGGATTGGGTAGAACAGCTTCCTCAAATAGAAAGGTATTTAAACGAAACACCCAACACTAACACAGAAGAAACTCCATATTTTGTAGTAAAAGGTATTCGTCCGCAACGAAAATGGAAAAAGGAAGAAAATAAAACATATGAAGAAATAAAGGACCAAATAAGAAGAAGAGCAAGAAGAAAAGCAGAAAAATATAAGCGTAAGATACAAGAACAAATTAAGAAAAAGGTGAAATTTAAAAAAGGTAATCTGGTTGTGATAAAGTCTTTCAAGAAAGTAGAAGGGGGAAAAGACATATGCCCAAAACTGTTGCCAAGAAATGAGGGACCATTCATAATAGAAAATGAAAACCCAGAAAATAGTTATGTGCTGAAAGAAACTGACAATGATAGGATACGGGGGGTATTTAATATAGAGCATTTGTACAAATACCATGAATTTGAATATATATTAATGTTATGAATGTTTAATTTAAACAAAATTTAATTTGTCTTAGCAGAAAAATTTAATTTTCTTTTGGGGGAATTTGCTATGTATAGACATACGATAGAAATGAGAATAATAATATTAATAAATAATGGTCAAGTTATTTTAGTAGTGCAATAGAACTAAAGGAATATAATTTAAATGGAAATCTAAAGAGGTTTTATGTTGTTATTTTAAAAGAATAAGTATTAAGTTAAAGTAAAATATATTGATAATGCAGTAGATATCGTGAAATAAAAAGCAAGATAAAGTGAAACAAACAATTTTTGTATGGTTTGCTATCTAGTGATAAGAGATTTGTGGTGAGATTTTATGGTGAAGAAGGACCGGTTGGCCAGGTCGAAGGCAAAACAGCCGATAAGGCGAGGGCTGCTCGGAGAGACAGTAAAAATGAGTATTCAGTTGGAGAGCGTCGTAGAGTAATCAAGTAAATGTAATGGCTCATGGTCGGTACAGACAATTACCAATAGAAAAGTCAGTTGGAGAGCGTCGTAGAGTAAACAAGTAAATGTGGTGGCTCGTGGTCGGTACAGACGATTACCAATAGATAAGTCAGTTGGAGAGCGTCGTAGAGTGAACAGGTAGAAGGTTCCTGGTCCACAGGAGAAGGTGCCTGGTAATAATATAGTTGCCAGGGGTAGTTAAACAAGAAAATAATGACTGAAAATAAATAAAACAGTTAAAGCTAATCAACCAAAACAACAGAATTTCATAAAAGAGTAGCTTATTAGAAGAAAAAAAAACAGTTCCATGCTGCAATTAAGTGTTGTAGGCAATCAAAGAATCCAAACACCATCTTTGTGGACATGGTGTACAGGAATGTGTAAGGTGACCCATAATTAACAAGCCAAATCTCTGGTTCTAACAATGCAATCAAAGAATCCAAATACCATCTTTGTGGACATGGTGTACAGGAATGTGTAAGGTGACCGATAATTAACAAGCCAAATCTCTGGTTCTAACAATGTAAGTGATTTGATACTGAATAATATGTTTCTGTTATTTATAACCTATTATGGTATATTATGCAACTAATTTGTCCCTTAATTTGTTATTTAATATTTGTGAATTTTAATTTCAATGGGTAATCACCATTAAAGATGCCTAACTTTGTATAATTAGATTTTCATTTAAATATCCTATTTGGCCTTCATAATAGAAGTGGTAATGCATAATTAAAATAGAAAAAGACCAAGTAATTAGCAAAGACCAATTATACAAAAAAATTACCAAAAGTTAGTTGAAAGTTGAATCCTTAAAATCCTGAGAGGGCTGAGCAAATGGAAATTAGAAGTAATTAAGACGGTAAGTGAGTAAAATAAATTATCTTCTAATTGACGGGGTAATATATGCAGGTTTTGGCTTATTAAAAGTATATTAGATAATGATATTGGCAAACAGTGAGTTGCCTGGCGTCCAACGGTATAAATTATTAATATAAAGATATATTAGAAATTAGATTTATGATTAGAAGTAATTAATGTAATATCAGCATCTAATTAGTAATTAACAAATCATTAATTAAAAAAGTCGGACCATAGCAATATATATATATATATATATATATATATATATATATATATATATATATATATATATATATATATATATATATATATATATATATATATATATACGTGATACTGTGATGAGTGCCTTAGCGACATTTGTGTATGTATATAGTTGGGACTCTTTGTATAGAATTAAAGAAAAAACAAAATTTTTCGACAAAATACGAGAAAATTTATTAGATGCTAGTCGATGTAGGTAATGCCTACTTGTAAGTATCAAGAGCACACGATATTTTTTTATAATAATAATAATAATTATAACAAGATTAGTATGTTTATTGGAGAAAGTGAAAATATACAGTGTTCCAAACTTAGAAACAATGGTAATATTCATACACAAACAAACATATGACTGATCCCATTGAAATTAATTAAAACTTGTGCTTGAGCAAGAAACGGTAGCATTCATTTGTTTAGATCAACTCACCACTGTCACCTGCGGCCTTATAATATACTCCACAATCTTACGGCACAAAAAATCAACTACATCTATATTAGTGAAACATACAAGATTTATACAAAACTGTAAAAAAAAGTTCGGGGCGCAGCAAATGCGTTATGGTAGCGAATTTTCGTAAAAATGTTTTTAATGTAAAATATGTCTTGTTTTTACAAGAATGACATTTGGTTGATAGTATAACCTTTATAGCACTAACAATGTAGCATATTTCATTAAAATAGCTTTGTTTAAAAAAGTACAAGCATTGTCCGAAAATAAACTTTAAAAGTTCCAGAAAAACTGGTCTTATTTTCCTTGCCAACGAACCTCTTTAAGCTATTTACACACCTGACAAGATATAATTATTCACAAACAGCTTTAGGGCCAAAATTGAAAAAAAATGATATTTTCTTTTACATATATTGCCTTCAGTAATGTTACACTAAATTATATTTTTCACAAAAAAAATTTATAATAACTTACTAAACATTTATTATTCATTATTCATTACATAAATATCACAAAAATTTCACAAAAAAAAAAATGATTTCTACGGAAACACAAAACATTTCGGCGAAAACTTTTCAAATTCATCCACTATTTGAGAGTACCTTTACACGTCAGCTCGATTTTTTCGACGAGTAATACAAAGAAAAAGCTCTCTGAATGCGTCATTTCCATGGGGCACCGCTATCCATTGATAAAAACGCCATATCGCAATTTTTGGTATGCGTTTGAAATATGTGCCAAAAACGTGAAAAGTTGCAAAACAATTGAAATAACTCAAAAAGATTTTTCCTTACAAATATGCATTATAATTTGATGGAAAACACAAAAATGCAATAACATGAGGGGTGTTCTATTAAAAAATAAAGTGTATATCACCAACGACTTATGGGCCGGCTTGTAATTGTCAAAATAGGTTTATATAAGATACAGCTCGAGACACCCTATAACTAACGTATATACTTTTTCCTCATATCTTGTATAATGACGGATATATTGAGCTTTACCCTAGAAATGCGTCACCCTATATGTGTAAACAGGCAAAATCTGAAACTGGCCCCATATATGGGTTTTAGGGGTTCCAGGTCACGCTCATTTGAAGAATTTTTTTAGAAATTCATTCAAGTCGCGGTCTTTTTAATAAGGAATTTTTTCTACTAAAATTTGCTAAAATATAAAATATTTAACCATAAACTCTATAGCGGAAACTACTGCCGAAGCATCAGAAAGAGGGTCTATTGAAATGGATTTTCCGAAAATGTTTTAGTAAAATGAAGTGGTTGAAGCTGAAACTTAAGGCTTTGTGAAACACCCTTATTAAGAGATTTTGTCGACATAATCCATATTTGCTTCAAATTCGTTGTCTGAAAGTTGCAAATTTTGACGTTTCAAATCGCGACTTTGACGTTTCAAGAAGAAAAAATATAAAATTTTCAAAATATTTTTTCTGCTACTTCTTAACACTTTTTACGCCAAGAGAACTTAATCTTTGTATGTAATGTTCAATTGGTTTTGTTAAACACAAAAAATATTTTGTTCTGATCACCAGTGGCACCAAATTTTCTTTTCTTCAAATGCCAATAACTTTTTGTTTTGTGTTAACTTAGAGATCTGAACTTTGGTGTGTAGGATAAGTTTGATAGTAGAAACGTATATGTCAATACATTGTAATACATTACATAGCCTCGTTTCTTTAGGTGTTCGGTTAGCTCACTGAAGGTTTGTTTTGGTTCTTTACATTTATTTACAATTCCTAGAAGATATAAAATTATTCACACTATGTTTAATATAAATACAATCACTGGTCGGTTTACGTTTCTTCTTATGGTAGAATGGAACCCTAGTCTCGACTGTTTTACTAGAGTTACCCAGTTGCAGCGTATCCAGTGAATAGTGAACACGCAGTTGCTTTTTGAGGGAACGGAGGGATGTCATGTCAAATGAGCCTCTGTTGTTCAGTTAGCAGGACTCAACGTCTGTTACCAAACAACTTTGGTACCTTGGCCAGACCAGTGTATAAAAATCAGGATTCAACGCCGCTTATAGACTTCCTGGTCCTGGTCTTTTAATAAGGGGGGCGGTGTGTTTAGTATTAAGTGCCCACACTAATCAATTAACTTAGATGTAGACGGGGCAATCTTGATCGTACCGTTCTGTTACGCCCACGCAGCCGTTCATAATAGTCAACAGACCACGTACCACACTGTAGGTGTAATAATGTCTAAAAGGCAACTTTCTGCTTCGGTGTATTGGTCAACTTCCTGAGGCTGGTTGGCTGTTTGTATCGGGCTTGTAACTACCATTCAAACACTTGTCAGCTAGCTGCCTCTCCCTGAATCCGGTTCTCCTTTTCTAGCAGGTTGGCAGTGATAAGAGGCATATAAGGTAGATAACGTTTCTTTTCACATAACCGGAGCCTGATTTGGTTGCCTTACACCAACTCTCCTAATAGATGGTGTCTGCACGCAGTGTTGGTTATTTGGATTAAGCTGTGTGTATTACTGGTTGCATATCGTTGTTCGTTACGCTTGTCACATGGCAATTTTGTAAGGCACCATTATATGTGCATGTTGGGTCTTGAACTGATAAATAGCATATGTGTTTGTTTTACATATGCATTAGCATCTTCAGCAAAGGGTAAAAACACATAGATTAGTAGCGGATTATTTCCGAGTGGCTCCTAAGCGCGATCTTCTTTTCTTTTTCCTGCTGTTATTTTGTCGTGTTACTTTAATAGTAGCTGTGACACTCCCATCTCCGGTACATGACCGAAAGTTAAACAATTGCATTAATATAACGATAATAACGAGAAAATATATCTGAGTAAGGACTTACATGTAACCAAATCTCTTGCTTTTTGTATAGTTCTGTCTCTTCAAATAATTTTAAATTGTTTGTTTATCTTTTTTAAATTTTGTGTTGTCGTATATGTCAAATTGAGGTTGTGTCAATCTTGTCATTATAATTTCTTTCTTCCTTTAATCAAATCTTGTCATTGCCTAATTTTAGGTTTTGAGATGAAGATTATCAGACTTTTCTGGAATCTTCATATCAGGAAATTATATCAGCTCTCAAAAATGAGAGAGAAAATGTTCCTATCGATTAAATTTATTCTCGGCTCCATTGTTGCTTTCAATGGGTAAGGGCTTAATTTCTTTTGTAACTTTAAATTTGCCTAATTGTATTTCACAATACAGTTACAGGTATTTTTGGTGGACTAAATTTTCTCTGAATGGCCTCTTAAATGTTATGACACCCACTCTTCTTTAATGCCAATGACCACAACTCTCAACTTAAACGCAACCTCAAAACACAAAACAGTTATTGGTACAAGCAACGTTACCGGTGGGCTAGATGGCCCGCAGCTTTTAAACAGTGGAGACGGGCGGGGTTCCTAAATAAGATATTATACAGGACGCCACTTGATTGTTACACCTACCCCCGTACATTCAAATACGCTACAGAAAAGGGTCCAACGAACCGTGGTGCCAATTTAGCGGAAAAATACTTACTGGCGTCAGAAAGGACATAATTTTTTCGCCACACAATTCATTAGACAAGAACTCCTCGTCTCGACGACGCAAATCATAAAACTTTTTGTTCTATTCATAAAACCCTAACCAGTCCAGCTCGAATATCTCTATAGACCCTTTGCAACGCTGACTCTCTACCTGTCGACTCTTCCCGCTTGATGTTAATAGGACCATCTGACAAAGTACACGACCTATGATCTGGGACTTCGATACCAAAAACAATAATATTAGGTGTTAACTCTGTAACCTCATGCTTACTGGACCTAATGGCATAACCCACCTGAGACAAATTCTTGTCCCAATCTCTATGGTTCTCACAAACATACGACCTCAACATCGTCTTAATAACCCTATTCGCTCGCTCGCACGGATTTGCCTGCGCATGATAATTAGCTGTATACCTTACATTGATTTCAGGAGATCGCATTATCCGAAAACTCCGGCGACCGAAATTGAACCCCGTTGTCCACTATGATTGCATCGGGACAACCAAACACCGACAACACATGCGACTCAAGCAACCTACATATGGCTGTGGCTGTAGCCGAACACAAAGGATAAATTAACGCAAACTCTCTAAACACATCTGCCACCACAAAGAAATGCCGATCACGAGAAGCAAACGTGGGCAAAGGACCCATATTATCTGCACACAGCAACTGAAAAGGACGAGACAGTAGGCTGAACACTACGCATCAACCCAATTTGCTTGCGTTGATCTGGCTTTATAGCCTGACAAACATTACACCGACTCACAAACGAAGCTACATCACAACACATATTTGGCCAATAATACTGAGCAGCTATTGGATGGTAAGTCTTATACACGCCCAGATGGCAATTTGACGTATTCGCTTCCTCCATGACCTTTCGTCTCTCACCCTTCGGCACGACCTCACGCAAAAATCTGAGCTAGAACTTAACTCTGGATACCTCGCATTAACCCGCTTAAACAGCTTGTTGCCCTCAATATACCATTGCGAAAATTTTCTGGTACTTCTAATGACCTTCTCTCTAAATCTGTCAAACCAATGATCCCCTGACCTTTGAATACCATTCTCACTACGTGTCTCGACGGTGGTGAAATATACAATAGGAACTGAACGTGACAACAAATCCGGGACTACATGATCTGTTCCACGCCTGTGAACAATCTCGTAATCGTACTGCTGAAGTTTCATCGCCCATCTGGCTAACCTTCCGGTGGGTGTCTGCAAGCGATTCAACGACACTAAACTATGGTGGTCCGTAACGACAGTGAACCTAGAATCATCAACATATGGTCTCAACTTCTCCACAGCCCACAACAGTTCAAAATATTCACGCTCTGTAGTTCAATAATTACGTTTAGCACGAGTTAGAGATCTAGACAAATAACAAATGACCCGCTTAACACCCTCAACCTCTTGAATAAGCACCGCTCCAACTCCGTGACCTGGAGGATCAGTCTAAATGGTGAAAGGCAACGAAAAATCCGAACATAATTAAACTGTTCGGAGTGTCCAGGGCTCAGACATGGGAAGTCAATAATTGACGGACCCAGTTCAAAGAGAGCTGTGGAGCTGCTAAACCTTAGCACATGACAGCTCAGAAACACAACAGGTCTCTTGACGGGACACATGGCCGTCAAGAAACACCTGCATAAAATGGGGCGGTTCGAAGGGGACCTCGCATGCAGACTCTGCGGCGAGGGGGAGGAATCAGCCCAGCACATCTTGTGTGAGTGTATAGCTCTGGACCGGAAAAGACAACTAATCTACGGTCACTCTAGACCGGAGACAGAGCAATATAAAACTTCACCCTACCAATCGCTGTGCAGACTAGTTCAAGGCACAGTGATTTTGGAATGGGTGGAGTAAGACTAAGGGTATGCACAATCAACCAAGGTTTGCGGTGCTATCGGGGCGGCAAGGCCGCGGACGAGCCCTGAGGGAACAAAAAAACTGTTCGGATGTTATGGTGAAGTTAGAAACGACAGACTTTACATAACTTTCGGATGCTGTTCTGTTTGGCAAAGACTGATCAAACACCCAGGCTATGGCAGTGTGCCTTCTTCGGCACTGGTCATACAGAAAAATGGTCTCGACTTTGTCATTTGAACGAGGCATGTTAAAGACTGCTTGTATGAAGTATGAATACAATTTTCTTGAAGATATTAGTTGAAAATATTAACCCAAAGTTGCGCACTGGCGATACAAATGATTCATTTGAAATTATTTTATAGCAATGTAAAATAAGTAAAGAGTTCGAACATCCATAAAAATATGGTTTTTTGTTGTATGCAATGTATCAGTAATAGGTAAACGATAATCTTTCTAGTATAGTGAAACAGGTACGATTAGATATCTTCTTAGTGGCAACAAGTTAATAAATTATTGAAAAATTCATTGATAACTTCAACATAATTAAACGTAGCCACTCCATATTTTCGGCAGAATGTTGCTTTTTTAATACCTCCAAAATAAGGTCCCACAGGCTATGGTGGTTCACTTTAAATATATTCGTTCCACCCCCGTAGCAATCACTTCTTAAGTGTTGTAAAACACAGTGTGAGTAAAAGTATATTTCTTTATTAGCCTTTTGTAATAAGGTTTTCTTCAAAGTGAAGGTGGTGACATTTCTTCAAAGTGGTTTTTACTTCGGAAATCACAGCCTCCGTGGTTCAGTGGTAAGAACGCGGGCCTCTGAACCCAAGCGTACTAGGTTCGATTCCAAGGGTTCCCATTTCACTTTTCAGTACATACTGTAAAATTAACCAAGGTTGTGGCATTGTATTTGAGCAAGTTGAATGTCTTTACGTTCCGTCCTTCAGAGGGGCGCAAATCCGTCGGTCTCGTGTTCGTGAGATTTTGGGCACGCTAAAGATCCCTACCTTCTGTACAAAAAGGCAGGGGTTGGTCGAAATTTCCAGGATATTGAGTTAAAACTGTTCCCTGGCGTCGGTGATTGACCATAGTCTCGAAAATTGTCGACCTTAAAGTACAAAAAAAATTTCGGAAATCATTGTTGTTACATATTTTTTATTTGTGCGATCCTGTTGCAGTTAAATTGCTAGTTTTATTATAATATTTCTTGCTTAATATTACAACATATTACCCATCTGCTGTGACATTTTCTATCGTGGTCGTTTAACAAATTTTCATTTGATTAACATTCGTTTTCTGTATAGGCCTATTGTTCTTTAAATTTTCAGATATTTTATTTTCTGTGCTTGTTTAGTGAAGTCTTTGTGGAAGTCGGGTTATTTTTAATTGATGTTTGAATTCCTGCAATAACATCTAATCGGTCGTCCTTCTATGACTCCAAACTAAATATAAGCTGTTTATGTAAATCCGATCTAATTTTTATCAAACGATTGTGAAAATATATTTTTTACCTAATTTTGAAAACGTCTGGGTAGATTCGGTTACTTCCTGTAAACACATTTTTATAAATTACTGTTTTGAAACTATCCCCTAATTTACTAATCCCTAATTAACGAACCACCACTGTATACTATTTATTCACTCGCTTTACTTGCATTTTCTTTGTTTTTAAGTACATCCTCTAATTAACGTACCTGCGTGGCTTTTCTTTGTGAATGAGAAAAGTTTTAGGATTTAAATTCTTAATGAGGCAATCATGCACTATTTTGCTTCAATTAGAAGCTTTTAACAGTGTCTGCCTCTTTCATATTTAATTTCTGTGACAAAGTTTTAATTGGACTGCGTAAATACGCCAGTGTTTACAAAGTTGTGAAGATTAACTACTGTGAAGTTGTATTCAAAAATATTTTGAAGTGTAATGTTTATATTAAATGACAGCGTGAACCAGTAATGAATGTTACGGTTTTATATATTGCATTATTTATTTATATTACTGAAAAATGAGTGAATGTAAATTAAGCTTATATGGTCAGTTTTCAGTTTTAAATACACTATAACATATTTTACCAACCCAAAAAGTTAATACGTCTAGGTTTACTGTGTTGTGGGTAAAATGAAATAATTTCAAAAGAGATTCATCCAAACATATTTGATAGTGAGTTTTTCAACTTTGATTCACTTCAGATTTTGACGTACCAAACAAAATTTGTTTTTACCATTCCTTCTTCTTTATGATACTTCTATGCAATGCCTTCATGTAACTTCCATTCATGACAAAATTTAGAGCTAAAATGAGTATGTAGCCAAATTTAACACAAATTCGGTTATATTATATATATATATATATATATATATATATATATATATATATATATATATATATATATATATATATATATATATTAGCAATCTGAAAATTGTTTTAGAGGCTTTTGGTAGTTATCAACAAAATCAATCTTTTTCATCAAGTAAAACAAAAAGTGTAATATAAAACGTGACTTCTATATTTTGTTTCTTATACCTGCTTTAAAAATGGAATATTGGAAGGTATCCTGATAAAAGTTAAATCTAGATTTTTCTTGGCCATGGTGCAGACAAACGCATGGGATTACTTGTTCTGGTTTATTGTGTTTTTAGTTGAATTGTAATGCACTTTTGTAAGGAAAAAAATGTCGCCGACCGCGAGGCATGATGGGAGGAGACGCCATGCATACCACGGGACGCGCTCGTCTGGTCCACAGACGGATCCGGCTGGGACCGTGGGACGGGGGCAGGTGTTTATTCTGAAGGACCGAGGGTAAGTCATAGGATTTCCCTCGAAGCCCATTGAATGGTCTTTCAGGCCGAAATGTACGCTATCCTGCACTGTGTGTGGGAGTACAAGAGGAGGGGCTACACCAACAAGCGGATCCTCATAGCCACAGACAGCCAGGCAGCCCTTAAGGCCCTAAGTACCCCACGAGTAAATTCCTGACTGGTGAGTGAGTGCCGAGACGAGGCGAGCGACCTGGCTGAGCAGAACGAGATCACCCTCATCTTGGTGCCGGGTCATTCGGGAGTCAAAGGCAATGAAGAAGCTGACAGTCCCGCAAATAGAGGGTCAGCAGAACCATTTATAGGACCAGAACCGGTTCTGGGCGTGACAAAGAGCACGGCCAGGGGAGCCATTAAGTCCTGGGTCAGAAACGAACACAAGGTGTACTGGGAAGACTGTCCAGGGCTCAGACATGGGAAGTCACTAATTGACGAATCCAGTTCAAAGAGAGCTGTGGAGCTGCTAAATCTTAGCAGAGGACAGCTTAGAAACATAGCAGGTCTCTTGACAGTCTAGACCGGAGGCAGAGCACTATAAAACTTTACCCTACCAATCGCTGTGCAGACTAGTTCAAGGCACAGTGATTTTGGAATGGGTGGAGTAAAAAGACTAAGGGCATGCACAATAAGCCAAAGGCTGCAGTGCTATTGGGGCGGCAAAGTCGTGGACGAACCCTGAGGGAAAAAAGGAAAAAAATTATGTGGGTCACATTTTTCGAGTTATTTCAATTGCTTTGCAACTTTTCACCTTTTACAGATATCAGAAATTGTGATACGGCGTTCCTACCAATACATAGCGGAGCCTTATGAAAATGAAGCATTCAGCGAGGTTTTCGTTTATATTGTTCGTCAAGTTCCAGATGAGTGGCTGAATTTTGCCATAACCCCATTATGTTTCAATGGAATACCCTGTATATTATGTTTCATAAGTGAAGGGCATGCCCTCTATCTCAACTTTTCTATAAAACTCCCTATGCCTAAAGACTTTAATTTTGAAAATGTCTGCATATAACGGCATACTGTAGGAATGAGTTTTAAAATTTTATTTTTTATTCTCTTATTCAAGTTTAATAACCAATCAGATTATGTGATGAGTTTAAGAATTTTCGAACGGAAAAATTAAAATATTTAAATTTACTTCGCTTGTGAGAAATAATTGATTTGCTATGATTATCTATGTTTACACTTTGATAATACATAAGCAGTTTTCACAAATGTAAAATGAAAGTTTCAAGTGTGTGTGTGTGTGTGTTTTGTTTCTTTAACGTCGGCCTATTTCCGCGACTATGACCAATCACCGGCGCCAGGGAGCAGTTTCATCTCACTATCCTGGAAATTTTGCCGAACCCCTTCCTTTCTGTAAGGAGGGTAGGGATCTTTCACGTGCACAACATTGCATGGCCACGGGACCGACGGCTTTACACCCCCTCCGAAGGGCGGAACGTGCAGACATTCAACTTGCTCAAATGCAATGCTAGAACCTCGGTTAATGTTAATTTTACAGTTTGTACTGAAAAAGTGAAAGGAGTACCCTGGGATTGAATCCAGTACCCTTCGGTTCAGAGGCACACGTTCTTACCCCTGAACCACCGAGGTTCTAAGTTAAAGGTAACAAATATTAATAACGTTCCTATTTCTGCAGTTGCAGACATGAAAGTATCAATATTTTTTGGATTATATTTTCTTTCATCTCACGGGCTAAAATTTTCCTAAACAGTTCAGGAAATAAATTTTATCCTCTTTAATTTTGATTTAATTTTAATGAGAGATTAGGTATATATTAATTTGAATTTTATGTATTTTTTCAGAAAACTCTTGCGTAAGAATTGTTTTGTCAAGTTTTACAGAAATGTTTGTTTAATGTTTTCGTAGAAATCATTTTTGTAGACTTTTCTGAAATGATGTTAACTTATAATTAATGTCTAATAAGTGATTAAACTTATTTTGTGTAACATTACTTAAGCCAATTTAATATATATATATATATATATATATATATATATATATATATATATATATATATATATATATATATATATATATATATATATATATATATATATATTGATGAAACACAGTTCATTATTTGATTAAAAAAAGTCTGGACGCAGCAAGTGAATTTTCACAAAAAAAAAATTAACATCAAATATGTCTTTTTGTAATTAAAGCAGGCATCAAATTTGGTTACCAATATAGTCTATATAGTAGAAAAATGTACCATGTTTCATCAAGATAACTTTATTGTTTGAAAAAATACAAAAACTGGTGGGAGATTCCTGGCCAACGAACCTCTTCAAGGTATTTACCCACCTACCAAGATATCATTTTGCATTAAAATTGTTAAACAAAAAAAAAACTGAAAGAAAATTAAAAGTCATCCCTACATGGTATTCGATTATAAATGTAAATATATCTAAAACTAAAGTCTGTATAGAAAACTTGATTCAAAGGGCATGCACTGCTGAAACACAAAATACAGGCAGTTCGATTTCAAAAAATTGAGCTACGGCAGTTTGAATTTTTTCAAATTCAGTCACTATTTGAGAGCGTCTTGTATACGGCATCTCGATTTTTTCGACAGACAATATAAACAAAAACCTGTCTGAACGTTTAATATGTACTAAAAATTGCAAAACATTTGAAATAACTCAAAAGCTATGAACGTTTTCATTTTTTTTCTTCACAAGTTTGTATTAGAATTAAAAATGTGTTAAAAGGTTTCAGAAAATTTGCTATTTCAAGCAGATCTTGTACGTGAAAACTCGCCAATGAAATAAATTGAAAATTACACAGGCTGATCTAAATACAGACGTGGGACTTCTTTTATGTGTCCACAAAGAAAATTTTCTTTTGCTTGACGATTCTGTAAAAAGTGAAACCGTTTACAGAGAAAAAACAAGCACTTATGAAGCCACAGGAAAAGTCTATACGGCTGTATTCAGTATAGAACGGTTTAACCAAGTTAGAGCAACGAAAACAACCTGATCTGCTCTTAAAATTTTAATTACATCTTAAGTTTCCATATCATTATGAATTATTTTTATAAAAATTCCACAAAGAGTCAGTGAAATTACTTAATCTGATCATATAACGTTCAAAAAATAATTTAAAAAATAAAAAAAGATAATTCTCACACCTGGGTTTGAACCAGCGGCATCTTCAAGTTGATAATAATGGAATAAGCGTCGGGGATCTGCTGGCAAACTGAGCTATAGGAGAATACGATAAATACGTTATGGTGAACATGTTATAAGTTTATATATAAACTTATGTTTTACCATAACAAATTATGTCTAGTTCAAATGGATTTTTTGCAAAAGTTTTATAAAACTAACACCGGAAACGGAAACCTAGGGCGTTGTTAAAGACACGTGACGTAATATTTTCCATGTATCATGTTCAGAGTCTTTGTAGAAACACTCATAAGTTTTGACGTTTTAAATACTCACTTTAACATTTTCAGAAGAAAAACTATAAAATTTTCGAATGAATATAATCTTTTTCCTTTGACTTGGAGATCTAAATTTTGGTACATAGTTTACGTATTACAGTGTTAACCTGCGTACTGTTGCCCGAACATTGTTATTTCCAGAGATATAAAAAAATTCCGAAAGAAAACATAAAATAAATTTTCGACTTTCTCCTGTTAGACCAACATATCCAAGCCACTTCCAAAGGAAAGGTACCCACCAAATTTTATCAAAATCAGCCTTTTATTTTTGAGTTATTGGAGTGAAACTGACCCCGGATATGTGTTCTCGCTCATTTGCAAACGCGCGATCTGCTCATTAGTGAATTTTTGTGAGAATATTCACTAAAAGACATATTTGCCATTAAAAACATATGTATGAAAATTTACTACCATGACGCCCTTGCTAGGATCACATTTTTACGTTTTAGTTATATCACAGTAGCTTCTGTGAAAATATGTAAGGTATAGTTTCTGAAATGTGATCATTTTTATGATAAATATAGTCAATAATATTGAAATAATATTCAAAAAATTCAAAGAGCAAGACTTAGTTAGGATAATTATAAAGGACAATTCTAAATTTAAATATGTGGTAGATTTAACATCTTTGTTTATGGTATGTATTCTAAAAACAGACTTTCAATGTTGTTTTGAATTTTTTATCAACTATTTAATAGTAATAAGCCCCTGTTTTTCAGAAATATATATGCTTGAATAAAGAAGTTTTGCTTTGTATTCGATTATCCCTAATAAAAGCTAATAAGAGTCGACGTGACTCGGTTGTTTTAAATTTGACACGTCCTTTTTCGGATTGGGTTGGTTTCCCAGCCTAGCGAGCTTTTTATTACATTGTGCAATACGCCGTACTATTTAATCATCCACATACATCTTGCTTATGATCTAAGCATCTGAGTCGGTTAAAAAAAATACATCTTGCTAAAGAGCACAGTTGTCGAAGCAGCCCATCAAAAAGAAAAAGTTTATATATAGACAGACAAGAAGGTGAAGACGATATAAAATTATAACAAAAATTAAAATAAAAAATAACAATATCAATGTTAGGGCGGTTGTATAAATGTCAATTTTGGACAAGGTTCCATTTACAAAAGCAGGTGACACATATTTGTATACGAATAGACGCTTTCCAAATTAACGTTTTGTTTAGTACGTATGAGTAGGTATATGATAAGCGGCCAGAACTGAAACAACTGTCTGCTATAGCGATGCTGTCTCAATGTACCAGGCCTTCAAGCTGATTATCTGTCAATCCAATAGGAGTCACCGTATGCTGTATCTGATGCTGTTATATAGACGGTTTTTAGATCCATTTTGCCATATTTCACAATCAAGTTTTAAATACACTACTACACTCGAAGTGTCGCTCGCAAAAACTTTGCCCTTTTTAAATTTGATGTAAAATTCGACTGCCGCACTCAAACTGAACTCCGTTTAAAGCGTTTGCAAGCACAATTCTTTCACTATTAGCCTGTTGTTCGGTAAAAGATTAAATGATTTACAGAAATTTTATACAGGGTGTTGAATAAGACAGGCTCCAGTTTAAAAGAAAATTGTTTCCTGAATTTCTACTAAAAACATGTTGAAATAGGACCCAAGCTACAAGATGGTGTTTGAATTTTCCGTTTATTTTTTTTTATTTACAAGATGATTAAAAAAGAGAGATTTTTCTGATTTCGGGTATAACTTTTTACTGTCCATTTATTTATCTAATGGAGGGCTCATATTGAAGACAAACTTAGGCAGGAACGCTCAGTTAACAGAATCGACACAGAAGGAACCATCAATATACGGCGCGGCATCAAATGTGATCCATTCTAATCGTTTTAAAAATTTCGTTTGACAGCAGAATTTACTGAAAATTAAGTTGCCTATGGAAGACCTATTAATTATGGGCAGTAAATTTCTTCTCGTCCGCGTGGGTCGAACATTTTCGTTAAGAGAACTCCATTACAAACGATTTTTTTCTAAAGGAGACTCATTGTAATGCTAATATGAAACTCGTAACTGAGGTAACGAAACGCATGACAACAATCATTTACTTAATTACGAGCATTTTCAGTTGAGAGCATGAATGAGTTTTCTTCGGAAGCAAGCAGTTTGTAGTTGACTTCTTTTAACAATTTTCGACTTATGCAGATGAGATGCAATTTTTAGTGCCCACAATTAATGGTTATTTCATTAGCAAGTGGATCTCTAATCAATTCAGCTGTCAAACGAAATTTTTAAAACGACTTGGATCACTTTTGATGCCGCGCTTTCTATTGATCGTTCATTCTGCGTCTTCACTGAGCGTTTCTGCCTGAAGCTTTCGCTTCAATATCAGCCCTCTCTTGGGTAAATTGATTAACGAGTAAAAAAGTTATACCCGAAAACAGAAAAATCTTTTTAGTAGTCATCCTGTAAATAAAAAGAATAAACGGAAAATTTAAACACCATCTTGTAGCTTGGGTACTATTTATTTCAACACGTTTTTAGTTTAAATGCAAGAACGATTGTTTTCTTAAACGGGAGCTTTTGTCGATTTAGATAATGTTTAATGTTTTTATCAACACGCTGTATAAAACTTATGTGAACTACCAGATGTTTTACAGAACCATAAGATAAAAGCGAAAGGATCGTGCTTGCAAACGCTAATAACAGAATTTAATTTGATTGCGGCAATCGAATGGTACATCAAATTTAAAAATGGCAAAATTTTCACAAGCAACATTTTGAGTCTTGGGTAGTTTATATCGTATTAAATTATAAAAGACCGCCCATTGCAAAGTGATTTAAATGTAAGTCATAGTATTTTTATTTGGCTCTTCCTAACCTAAATGTCAAGAGGTGATAATAATTCTGTTATTTATTTTTTGATAAAAAAGCTGAATAGATCGAAGAAACAGGCTGTTATTTAACAATCTATTTTGGGAGTTTCTTAGTCACGAGGAGCTTCCAAAACACACCTGTTTATCTTATATGAGCATATAATATACTTATTAATGTGATTTTATTCATTATATGTGGTACATCTTAATGGTTATCGAGGTTTAAAGCTCCCTATTTAATTAAAATACATCATCTTTTTTGGTTTATTTTTCCAAATACTTTGCAAAGCTTTAATCAGAATCTTCTAATGAGTTAAAATAACCAAGGGATACTATATACTTGTATAGTTAGTAGTTTATTTGTTTATCTTAACTTTACGACATGTTTTACAAATAAGCGTAAGTTTGTGAGTGTTCAATGGGTAATCTAAATAAAGAATACTGTTCTCACCACTGCAAAAATAACGTAGTGAGATAAATCGAATGTAGCTTTACAGGCGTTAACATGTGACTTAACTCGTTGACTTCATTTCATGTTCCAGGAAACTAGAAAGCATTTTTTCGGAGAGGTGGCGTATTACCACAGAAGTGTGCTACCAACCAGATTATAAATTTGGCTTGGCGGAATCACTACGTGTATTATAATGGCACACTTCAGTGACCATGTTCTCTGCATAGATTCAGTTTATTCTAAAATTTCGACTGTTTTCTTATGGATGTTGCGATTCTCTAGAACAGTGGTGGAGGCACTTAGCGCCGATCAGTGTTATTTATATTGTTTCAATATATATATATATATATATATATATATATATATATATATATATATATATATATATATATATATATATATATATTGCCTTGAAGTTAGCATCGCCTATGACATTTTCTGTCTGTTGAGTTTACGTTCTGGTTGTTAGCCATTCTACGCTTTTACTGGGTCAATTTATTAAATATCATATTAGAGTTAACAAGGTTGAAAAATACAGAAGTAAGAAATTACATATTAGGTATATAAAATGGCTTACTGATGTATTTTCTGCATGTGCCATTCGCAAATCGGATGTAGCTATAAAACGTTTGACATATTTTTCTCTGTAGAAAATAACGAAAACGAAGCCGAGTGGTTGCATTAATAATGAATGTTTAATATTTGATTTGATTTAAAAGTATAATATTTTCCAGAAGTACAAAGTGAAATAAATAGTCGTTTATAGCCCAAATCTCATACTTACTACAGCAAAAGTGCATAAAATTATATTAAAACACACAAGCAATTAAGCAAAAAAAGCTTCAAATCAATAAAAAACATACAAATTATTAGTAGGTTATCAGTCCGTTGGTACTTTTAGGCTTAAAAACATTTAAAAACTTCAAATTCGTAAATATTTCATTTTGTCTAACAAATAAAAATGATGAACCTGAAAGCTTGATACTAGTGATAAATGATGACATTAGCCGTAGCTATAAATAACGTCACTGTCTATAAAATAGCTCATGTTTAACGTACAGTATGGACCAGCCAAATAGAATACATTCAGTATCTCAAACAATGTGCATATATATTTTTTTTAATCCCGAGAAACTTCAATTTTAGATTAAAAAATGGCATCCTGCAAGTGACAGTTGCAACCCGTACGTTTTTAGATAGTCAGAAGAAGCTTGTCATGCCTTCATTTAAAGATCGGTTTATTATATATTGACAAATACTATGTTTTTAAAATTTAATTCAAAATTAACATGAAGAAAAAAGAAATTCATTTCACTGACGAACTTCCCTACAACACACTAAAAAATTAATACCTAGTCGCGTTTTATTCTTTATAATGAGAAAGCAAGCAAAAACAATTTTCGTGTCCATTTTGGGCGGCATCGATTAAAAAAATACAAAAAATTTTCAAGATTTTTAATGGTTGGTAAGGTAAGTATTGCTTAAAACGCCTTAGCAGCTTGCTGTGTAATCGTAGCTGCATGATCTTAGTTGTCAGTTGTTCGATACAATTAAGAAACATGGGTTATCTAACAGAAATGCATAAAATAACATATCTACAAATGATTGGTTACGCAGATAAAACATAAAGTTGCTAGTCTATTTCAAGAAAAATCTCCTGAGTTGCCGCCTATATCGGGACAATTAGTAAAATTAAAATGCAGTTTCGCGAGCTTAAACATTTAAGGCAGATGTAAAAAGAAACTTTCAATGCACTGAGTAATGATACCAAATTGGATGTAATGCTTCAGTTTGAGGAAAACCCACATACTTCTACTTGACAAGCAGCCACAACATTGGATGTTAGCCATTCCTTAACTATTCGAATATCATTGAAGACGATTTTGATAGAAGAAGGTTTTTACTCGTGAACAAGTGATGGAAATGTTAGATAACAATGTTATCGTACTAAAGCATGTTTTGTTTTCTGGCGAGTGCAGCATGACACTTAACGGCCATGCTAATCGTCAAAATTGTCGCTAGTGGTGTTAAAAAAATCCACCCTGGATGAGAAAAGAACATACTCATTATCCACATACTTCGAGTCGACAAGCAGCCACAACATTGGATGTTAGCCGTTCCTTGACTATTCGAATATCATTGAAGACGATTTTTATAGAAGAACGTTTTTTTTTTGTGAACAGGTGATGGAAATGTTAGATAACAATGTTATCGCAAAAAGGCATGCTTTGTTTTCTAGCTAGTGCAGCAGGACACATTACGGCCATGCTAATCGTCAAAATTGTCGCTAGTGGTGTTAAAAAAAGCCAAAACCTGGATGAGAAAATAACATACTCAATACCCTGAAAAGGTTAATGTTTGGGCAGGAACAGTTGCAAACCAAGTCATTGTTGCCTTTTCCACTAATCGCAATTTGAATTGAGATAGCTACTTAGAACTGTTCCAAAATAATGTCGTCTCAAACCCACAAGTTCCAGCGAAGGTGATGTGGTTCCAGCAGTATGGACCACCAGTACGTTACCAAATCAATGTCTGGCAGTACCTGGTTTTATACATAGGTAGATGTAATTGGCTACATCTGGCAGAAGATTGAAAACAATAGAGGAATTTGGAAAAACAAATGCCAAATTTACAGTTGTCAGTGTCAATTACTATTTTCCATATAAATCTCTTTTTATGTAAAAGTTTACAAAATTGTGGCTGAAAAGTACAAATTGAAAACTTATTTGCTTGAGCTACATTGTATAAGCAATGTCAATAAAAATACTATACTATAGTTCTATCTCGACTTAATATTTCCAAATTGGTGGATAGGGAGTCAAGAACCGTTAAAATGGCGAGCACAGTTACCCGCTCTTACGCTATTAGACTTCTTATGGGGATATCTAAAAAGTATGGTATACAAAACTAAACCACGCGATTTAACTAACTTAAGAAATCGAAAAGATTTTTAGACAAAAAATAATTTAAGAAATTTGTTAGCTGATACGAAAGATAAAATCACTGAAATGTTTGGTATATATGCGATAGGTTGTATAGATTGTAATAGTAACTACGTTGGACAGGCTAAGAGAACCATTCAGACTATATTTCGTCACAACATATTTGGGATGATAACCACCACATTGATAAAGAAAGTCTGAAACTTGTCAAAACTGCTTGACAGTCAGCAGAGATAGATGCATACGAAAGTATTTATATTTTTAGGGCAATAAAAAACAAAAGTTTCTTAAACCGAGCGGCGCCACTTAATAGTCGTTTGTTTACCCCCTGTCTCTGATACCGATAAAATATTCCGAGATTTGCCAGGTAAAGTTATAAAGGAAAAAACCTCGTCCGGCAATAAAAATGCAATACACAGAAAATTTGCCTGCGATTTAGTTTCTATCTCGGTATCGGTCTCTACCTAAAACTCATTATATAAGGTGATGTTTAGTAGTAACCAGTTTAGAATGTTTTATCCTCTGATGACGCTAACCTTGTTAGTGAAACTATCGTCAGATATTTAAAAGATGTCTTGTGGTGATTTGGGTTCTCCAAGTGTACTTATCAGTGCTCATCACAGGTTCCACCTTCACTTAATAATTTCATTTCGTTTTTTTGTTTCCTTGTTTCATTTATTGTTTTGGATTCTTGCTAATCGGGATAATATTTTATTATTTTTCTTTCTCATTTTCTCATTCGCCGTATGTTATGGCTTCCCATTCGCTATAAAAAAAAATTCTGGTGGAAAATGCCTTGCTTATAGCAGGTATTTTGGCCGCGCGGGATGTTCGTTCCTATTATTCGGCAGTATACTCTCTAGAGACAAACCACGGCGGTATCACAGGTAGGCAGTATTTTGGGCTGTCTCTCCCCGCGATCAAAGTATTTTCATCTCGCAAAACCGCATCGCAGTACGTACAGCTACATTAAAATTGTTGTGTTTTTCTTTTTTCACATTTTAGTGAGTTTTCTTTAAAAAAATTCACTAATGAGGAGATCCCGACTTTTGAATTTTGAAAAAATTTCTTCAAATGAGCGCTATTTAGGACCCCCGGAACCCCCGGAACCCAAATCCGAGGTCAGTTTCAGACTTTATATGTTATATATATATATATATATATATATATATATATATATATATATATATATATATATATATATATATATATATATATTTGTGTGTGTGTGTGTGTGTCACACCTATAACCTAAAAAATAATGGACCGATTTTGATAAAACGTGGTGAGTACCGTCCTTTCGCAAGTGGCTTGGATAAGATCGTTAGCCAGGAAAATCCGCCGGGGTTTTCCCGGAAAATGTTGTGTTTTCTTTCGAAAAAAATTTATATCTCCAAAATTAACAAAGTAAGGGCAATCAAATTTCATACGCTGGTTTATATCATTATAGGTAAGTTACCTACCAAAATTTAGCTCCGTAGGTTAAAGGACAAAAAGTTACAGGCATTCAAAGAAAAATAAATTTGGGTTCTCCTCAAAACGTCAAAATCGCGATTTTAATCGTCAAAAGTGGTGAGTACCTTCCTTTTGCAAGTGGCTTGGATAAGTTCGTTAGCCAGGAAAATCCGCCGAGGTTTTCCCGGAAAATTTTCTGTTTTATTTCGAAAAAAAAATATATCTCCAAAATTAACAAAGTAAGGGCAACCAAATTTTATACGCGAGCTTATATCATTATAGGCAAGTTACTACCATTTTAGCTCTGTAGGTCAAAAGACAACAAAGTTATAGGCATTTAAACAAAAATAAATTGGAGTTTTTCACAAAACGTCAAAAATGCGATTTAAACGTCAAAATTGGCAACATTTAGGAAAATAACTTGTATCTAATACGGGCTATGGAAATAAAATGTCTCAAGATGAATGTTTTACAAACCCTGAAGTCTTAGTTTCAACCGTCATTGTCCTTCATTTTAATAAAATGTTTCCAGAAAATTCATTTCAAATAGACCCTTTCTCTGACGCTTGGCAGTAGTCTTAGCTATAGAGTTTATCGTTAATGGTATATAATTTTTGTAGAATTTTCGTAAAAAAATCAATAAAGCTCAATATATCTGTTATTATACAAGATATGAAAAAAATATTGTATATATTAATTATATGGTGTCCTGAGCTACATCTTAAAAAATGATTTCTACAATCACAGGTGGCCCATAAGTCGTTGGTGATACAATTTTTTTTTTTAAATCAAACACGCCTTATGTTATTGCATTTTTGCATTTTCCATCGAAATATAATGCATGTTTGTAGGAATAAAATTCTAGACGCAGTAAGTGCGTAAAGGTAGCGAATTTTGATCAAATGCTTAATATTTGAATAGCTCAATTTGCTATTAACCTATAAGGTTGACCAAAAAACGAGTTTTTTCGGGAACGCTTTAAGTTTACTTTCGGAAAATTTTGTACATTTTCAAACAATAAAGTTATTTTGATGAAACATGCCACATTGTTTTTACTATATAGATTATACTGGTAACCAAATTTGATGCCTGCTTTCTTAAAAAACACACATTATTGCTATTAAAAAATAGTTTTATGAAAATTCACTACCTTAACGCACTTGCTGCGTCCACAGTTTTTTTTTTTAAGAATAAACCGTTTTCAGATATTAATTTCTAGTGTGTTGTGGTTATTTTTGCGAATCCGATGAATTTATTTTTTCTTACTGTTGATTTTGCAAAACCAGAGCATTTTTAATAGAGAATGAAAATATATTTTAAATGAGGTATCACAATACCATACCTTCTATTTGAAAATTTTGCGTTGCAACTGTCACTCGAAGGGTGCTGAATGTAGGGGTGAAGTTTTCACGTTGCAGAATGTCATTTCTTAATCTAAAATTGATTATCGGTGTGATATACACACACACAAATGTGTATATATATATATATATATATATATATATATATATATATATATATATATATATATATATATATATATATATATATATATATATATATATATACTTTTAAGGGCAGTTACGACCAAAAATTGAGGGCTATATTTTAAAGAAAGTCACTCTGTACTAAATACTCGATATATTTCGCCTGAGTTTTCGGGCATCTTCAGGAGCACTGAAATAATGAATAAATGTTAACATAACAGCTAAAATATGCAACAATGAACACTTACAGCACTGTAACTAATTAAAAAGCAAAACCAGAACATCAAAACAGAGAAACTTTGCCACAAGACATGCAAAAACCAGGAGATATAACAACCATTTTTTTTATTTTTGGTCATAACTGCGCTTAAAAGTATACAAATATCAGCACACTAACGTGTAACGACTGTTACTCCTCCCTTCAATTATATATATATATATATATATATATATATATATATATATATATATATATATATATATATATATATATATATATATATATATATATATATATATATATATATATATATATATATGTTTCTGGTTTTTTTACGAATATGCGCAAAAATTGAGTTACTATTTGGCTGTTCCACACTGTATACAAAACAATTTAATGGGGTATGTCAGAAGACAGATGAAGCAGTTTTTAATCACTTCGAATAAATTATCCCGAAAGTTTTGAGTAAATGTGTTTTTGTAATTCTAATGATTATGTGTATTACTATGAGACATTTAATAACAGCCAAAGTTGTTGTCAAATTTAATTAAGGTTGGTTCTAATTTATTTTCAGATTCACATCCAGGACGAACTATCATCGAGGTGACCACCTTTAAGCGGCCGGGCATCCTTGTTTTACCCCTACATCCGTCACCGCTACATGCTCGACCGCTCTTCTGAAGCACATTCTCTGTGATATCTACAGTACAGATAACACCCCACACTCTACATGTCCCTGCTTAAGCTCCCATCGCCCACATCGTTATCATCTAATGCAACCTCCACAACTTTCCTCACTAACACATATGTAAACTTTAAGGCCTAAATGCTTACTTACTGCTTCCCGAGAGTAATTTCAGAATGTGGTAATGTATAAGTGAAAATTTGTTAATGATCGTATAATAAGATTTAATTTCAAAAATCTGTGTAATTTTCGGTTTTAAAGATTTGGTAGTTTATCAAGGTGATATCTGTAATGGTACATAGAGCGTTAATTTCGGCATTCATCTTGCTTTAAAGGAAAGGTGATTAAACTTTCATTTTAAATGGTCTAAGTTTTAGTTTATACGTAAATCTTACATTATTATAGTCCAATGCAAAAATGGGTAAGGGTTCTTTCCTGAGAAAAGAGTATTTGACGAAACTGTAAGTACATAACATAATATGTAACTATATAATTAATCAGTGAATTACCATCTCTGATTTTTTTAATTAATCGCTTGAAAATTAAAATAAATACGATGTTATGCGATCTATATTGTAAATTATTGTCTACGCGATCAAACTATTACTGCTACTGATCAAATTTGCATCCACTTTCAAGTAACATTAGTAATTGCCACCTGACCTGACCTGACCTGGTGGCAGTCAGGTTTCAACTATCCGATAAATTGAAGGTTACTATTTGTGGCTACTATAAAGTATTAGTAAACTTTCAAATTTACTATAAAGTATTTTTACCCTAACCCAGTCCCCCTAATTCATAAAGGATGATTGTTCGATCACAACAGCGTGTAATGTGATGTGCGAGTTTAGTAGATAGTGTAATGTGTGTGATACAATAATAATGTCATATGTCAATAAAAATAAGTGAGTTGACCAACAAGAAAACTTTACAGACATTCTACAACATTTTGCAGGAAGGTGACAATGGAAACAGGTAAAAAACAGCAGTTTAAAACAGTATGATGCTGTTTTGAACACAGTGTTATTGTCAGCAAATGTCTTTGAAATATTCACTATAAATGAGGACAGTTGTTCTCAAACGGAACATCAAACATAATTCAATTACTGCGATAAGGGTGGCTACATCATTCCTTCTGAAGAGGACAATGAATTTTATTATGTAGATCAAAAACAGGATACTCTTGTTTCATAGATTTCACTATTGCAAGAACTTAAAACATTGTATCATTGTCATCAAATAAGTTACAGCACGTTTGCGAATATTTTTATAATATTAAGATCAAATGGGAAAAATTTAGCAAGCGATGGTAGAACTTTATTAAAAACACCCAGAAAGGTTGATGTAAGAATGGGAAATGAAGAGTTTTGGTACAATGGACTTAAAACTTCTTTGAACACAGCATTCTATCGGCTTGACAGATCCATAACAGTACCAATGGTTTTTAATGCGGATGGTACAAAGCACAAAATAAGATGCATTTAAAGAGACACAACCATAACATAGAACTTTGTTATGTTGAAATGACTGGCAAAGCACATAATTTCCAAAGTGTCTTCTGTTTGCGGAACCATATAGTGGTAAGGAAAGCTATACACACCCATTTGATATATTACAGCTTAGCTGCTACTTACTGCAAAGTAACTATAAAATGGTGAGGTATGACTATGGTCACACTTCGTAGCTTTTAGTAAAAGTAACTTCAGAGATCCTACTTTTCAATATTCGCCACCAATAACAAGTTGTAACTACTTTCAAGTTTCATATTTTAATGGATGCTACTTCAATATGTTTGTTTTAAAATGCGCCATTTTTGTAAATGGAGGTTAACGACGCCAATATTACCTTCGCTGTTGTGATAAATATCTATAAAATCTATTTATTGATATTTTTGCAGTTACCGTGGTAAATTTTTACAAACCTATTAGTTTCGTGTATAGGAAAGTAAATTAGAATATAAATTGCAGCACTTTGAGGTTAATAATGTTGAATGTCTTATATTCCGTAATATATAATTTTGATTAGAACTGCGAATTTCAAAGGCGGGTAATTTCTGTATGCAAACATCATGATGTTTTAACAGTAAGCTTGCAAGATTTAAACACTGAAGACATCGAAATATAAAGCATTAAAAAGTTTATAAATAATGCCGACTTGTAATCTCGCTATACAGAATTTAAATAAAAGACAAAGATGGTTTTAGAACATAAGAGTTGGAGAGAAATATTATTCTGTGGAATGATTTTCAAGATAAAGTAAGCAAGCAAAATACAGAGTAGGTAGTGGTGAATCCAGTGGTAGTGGCTGTTATCGTTTTGCCACGTCGTCGCTATGTGGAGACTACGGTGTTGGAACGTAGCAGGATAAGGTCCGGATACCATTCCGTAACGTTAAAATCATTCCCCACTTTGGTGGTTGCTCCGTTATAGAAATGTTCATGTAATAGATTACTGACTGGCAGCAAAACTCTTGGAAGTTATCGCAATAGTCGCTGACACATTCCAACGACCAATTGTGCTAGTTGGGTTATGTTGAGACAACTCTGCAATAGCATGTTTTAACGTTTGGAAACAATTTCGGAGATAGAGTCATTCTGCAACAGGATAATTATAAGATATATTAGATTAGATTAGATTCATTGTGAGTGGGATATTCAAGTCCCTCCACCGCGGCTTTAGGTATATTGTGTCTCACATCTATGTACTGAAATTTAACACATTAATTCCGGCTCCCTGCGGAAGTCAATCTTTTTTTAAGGGTGAAAGTTTATTTGGCAGGTGTGCTGCCATCTGAGTGAAGTCGCTTGCCTGTTTCGAAGGTCAAAAAGTGATAACCTCTCTACGAGTTCGTCTGGACCCGACATCTGTCAGTGTTTGACTTAGGGCGGTATCGTGACGTCCCGGTCTCGCGCACCATCCAATCTCCAGTTGTAATCCACCCCTAGAGATATCAGCTCTCTTACGGGTTCGTCTAAACCCGACACCCACCAGGGTTAGACTTTAGGCGACATCTCATCGAGTCCCGCTCCCGAGCATTACCCAAACAAGGCCGTTTCGAAGCACACAAAGGGGGCTTAAACTCCGTGTGTATGCCACTGATCAGAGATCTCAACCCACGCCGGGTTGTCTGGACACACGACACCCGCCAACGCTCAATCCAGGGCGATATCATCTGGAACCCCGCTCCCGGGTAACAACCAAGCGAGGTCAATTCTCCACTTCTAGACCCACCGTGGAGGCCTCAAAATCCGGGTGCACATCACTCCCCAGATATATCCGCCTCCCTCCAGGCTCAACAGGACCAGACCCTGCCAGTGTTTGACTCCGATTAATCGCCTCTTACAACAGGCAGGGATTACCGTGGGCCTATTCTTTTTGTTAGTCCCCGACCCACAGGGGCGGTAAGATACATACTCCAAGTTTGAAAAGACGGTTTCTTAAAGCACAAGAAATCAAAGTAATGGAGGCCCAGCTATAAAACCGACCTAAATCCTATCGCACACGTTTGGAACTGACTAAGGCCTTTACGAAAAAAATGAAAACAAGTGGTGCATGATAAGACGTGTTATTCAGAGTACGCGCCGTCGATACTAAGTTGTCATTGGTGCTAATAGAGGTCACATCCACTACAGAATTTTCATTTAAAGTTTAGAGAATCATTAAAGTAGACCATATTTAATGTTTGCTTGTTATTAGGTAAGGTAATGAAACAATATACCCAATTTGACATTGCTTTAGTCTCTTATTTTAAAAAGGCTTTATGGTTGAAAGGTCTTCTCCTAGATTTGTTGATTGGTGTAAAAAAATTGAATACCTGTTTCAAACATGTGTTGTTATTCATAAAACATTATTCAGAGCTTTAATCAAAACATAGAAATTTGTAATCAAAACATAGTATCAAAAATTACACAGTTTTCGCTGCGATTGACTAGATTGACGTCACCTGCCTTACTTGTTAAATTTATATCTACGATGCTCTGCACAGAAGTGCGCCTAGGTCAAATAAGTACAGATTATTTGGTAGAGATATCCAAGAATAAAGTGTCCAAAGACCAGAACTACCTGACTATTATCAAAAACATTCCATTTATTACCACATTCCGACTGGACGGCGATATACAATAATAAAATCTGTTACTGAAACACATTTCTTATGTGTTAACATTCTCAAGATATTATTTCAGACATTCATCGTTTCACTTTATTGTGGCTTGGTAAATACCATTGATATACAATTAGAAAGGTATGCTAATAACCAATCCTTGTGCATCGCATATGGCATTTGTACGTAGTTCGTGTGCGAGAGAGAGAGAGAGAAACGATCGCTACACAGTAATGCAATTGACTTATTGGGACAGAGACAGGCAATCAGCATTAGCTGACGTTCTAGTTCACACTGGCATGCATGCTTCACAGGGTAAAACAACATACTTTATGTATAGACTGGAATGTCAAACTCCGTAGCATTGTCCATCCTTGTCTAGGCGACATATAATGACTATATTTTAGATGATTATCAGCTTACCTGTTCTCCGTGTTAACTACCAAATTTAAATAACATTTCAAATGCCTAGAATAAATTTTATCACATGAGTTTGAAAAGCCTGAAGTCTTGTACACTTCAGTGACTTCAATTATAGTTTTCTAGAAAAATATTTAGAGTTATTGCTTTTTATTATATCTTCTAAATTTTGCTTAAAATTGGTTTTGCACCTATTTTAAAATGTGCTTTAATAAAAATGTCGGTTTCGAATATTTACATTTGAATGTCTACTAAAACGTTTAAATCAAAATTGCTAAAAGTGGTGACTAGGTATACATAAAACAATTTATTGATTTAATTTTAGTTTGCATTAAACAGATTCACTTATACATCGCCTACATTGCTCCAACGAATTAGCTAGCATACTTACGCCTATTTTCTATGATAATTTATTAATGGCTCTGATGGAATTGACATAGGTGAACATAAATAATTAAGTCAATACCTATACTTATTTACGTTTTGTTAAAAAATGCCTCGTATGTTTTCTAGTTTATATTTTACGTAAAGAAATATAAAACATGCTTTATGTAGTTATAATTTATAAAGCATTTCGTTTTAGTACTTAACTTAATACTATAGTATCAATAAACCACTAGTTCAATACATTATATTTAATTTGTCGCTTAGAAGCTTCTAAGCTAAAACGGATATCACTAGAGATATTAATTAAAATAAATGTTTTAATTCCTGTTTAAATAATATAAGAAGATAAATAGATGACTAATGAAGTATGGTCTATATAAATGATGGTAAAAAATGAATAACATAAACATCGATAGTTAAATTGTTCAAAACAATTTTATGCTTGACAGTTTGCTGCCATTCAGTCAGCGTGACGATTAATCTTGTCACATTTAGCTGGCCAAAATTCAAATTAATTCCTGTTGATAAAACTGTTTTTGGGAGCTTTTATAATGAAACAAAAGCTATAGTGTAATATAGAGAACCTATACCATAGGAAAATGTGGTACTATTAAAAAGTAACATAAATATTGACATGCAAAGCAGATATTCTTTCTGGTAAATCCGGTTTTTGTGACCCATTAAATAGAGGTGCTTTTCCTGCTAATCAACAATTTTGTTTGCGCATCCCTCAAAGCTAAATTTGATCTGTCTGTTACATTATACGTAGAGAATACCATTTTCAGCAGAAAAATCAAACTACATCAAAGGCATAAAACATATATCAACGTGCGTGTCTAAATTCCCAATAATACACTAAATTACAGCTCAAAGCTTATGAGTAGAAGGACATCAAATTATTCTACCTATATATGAATATATATATATATATATATATATATATATATATATATATATATATATATATATATATATATATATATACAGGGCGTGGGATTTTGATCCTCGACATCATTGGGAACTCCGAAACCGTAAGAGATGCAAACTTGGTTAAATTAGACAAAAGTCGCACAATTGCAAGGACTTCAAGGTACTTGCAGATTTCAAAAAAATTCCATAGCTTCCTAGGTATAAGCAAAATACCAAAAACTGTCTTTTTTTTTCTTTCTTCGATATCTCTAAAACTATGTTGTCTATAAACTTTAATTTTCGTACAGGGACATAGTTCGCCATTTGGGTTACCGTGGAGACCTTAAACTTTGGGTTTTTCTGGTTATAATAGTGTATCACTAGATCTATTTTTTAATCATCTGATAATACATTCACTCTGACGAGACTGAAATGAAACGTTGACCTTTGAATGCGGCAGAGATAATCTAGTTGTTGACACAACCCACTATTATTTAAATTTTTGGTGTATTCCACGATTAAAAGTAGAGAAAGATTGAATATAATGGGATTTTTGTGTACTGTGGAGTTTCCATCACACCTTGTGCCCCATCCCCACAGACAAAATCCTGGATCCGCCATTGTCAGTATATATATATATATATATATATATATATATATATATATATATATATATATATATATATATATATATATATATATATATATATATATATATACCCTACAGATTAACAATTATTATAGTCACCTTAAATTGTATAAGAAATCATTCGATTAAAATAAATATACCATTATATATTAAAATAAATAACATTAATCGTATCAATAAAGAAAGCAGTGCAACTGTCACTATATTATTCAAGTTTTGTAGCAGCTGTTTACTTAGCGATATTAACTTCTTTAGTTGCAAAAGTAAAACAGAACAATTTATAATATACCTATGAGCATAAAAAAGTAAATCATTAAGTGGAAATTTCGCATGAATAAAGCATAAAAAATTATAGAAAGGAATATGGTAAATTAAAATACGGTACTAAATATATTAATATCTATAGCATTTATTTTGAAAGTAGATTCAGTGAGATACTCGCACTTAATTAGTATGTAAATTGAGTTTATTTTTCTATTTTGACGGTTCATTTAATTCAAAGATTCTTATAAATCCAGTTTCAAACTCCTCTCGGCTGTGTGAAAAATACTAAATTCTGAAAAGCGTAATTTGTACCCATCCAATCAAATTATTCGAATTATTTAAATCCTTCTGATTTATTGTTAAAGGTTTGTGTATGTGTATAGACACAATCTTTAAATTTTCTTAAGATATAAAGTAGTCATTTTTTTGTGCAACTACTGCTTATAAATTTTTGTTTGCTTTATAGAAATATTTATATATCTTTATTTCTTGAGCTTATTTGCTAATAATAAATTACAAAAAGCATTCATTAAAAGTTTGAGACATTTTGGTGCACTTTAGGAGCCGAATGATCACAGCAGGTCGATATATAATTGAGTAACTAAATGTATCTTCTCGTTAAAAGAAATCACCTGGATGGCGGTTCTCGTTGTACCGAAAAAACCTATATGTCTTTTTTTATCTTGATAATTGCTTTCAGTATAACACAAAGCGTCATAGCCTGTTACAGCACGTGTAATTTCTGACCCTGCTTCACAAAGTTCTGAAAAGTTCTGATGACGACTTCCCGTAGGTCAACATGTACATGTTAGTAAATATAAACTGAATACCAAAACTGCAAATATTTCCATAAAGAAGTGGTGGCTAAGTAACACTTAAGTTTTGGGTTCCATAAGATTTCACAATAGTTTGTAACCTCTAAATTGCCACATTCAACATCTACTTGAATTCAAAACATACTTTTTAAGCTGGTGGTTCCAAAATAACGTGAAGTCATAATAAAACGGTATAAAAAATACCTAATTTTCCTCAGAGTAACCAAGTCATCGGTTCTACACCTTGGAGCTAGTAACCAGACTATCCATACCGAAGTAGATCATGATGTTAACATCGCCAGCGAAAAGAGGGTTGATTTCAGGGTGCCGATATCTTCGACTCAAATGATCAGGATATATTACCAGGTTAGTCAAGAGGGAAAACTCTGCCATTCGCTTAATACAAATAGCAGGTTATGTTTATCTAGTAATAGTTTTGGACATAGTATGCAAATTTGTCATTTTTAAATAAAAAGCACCTTAGCTGATAAGTAAGTATCATAAATGTTTGTAATCAATGATGTGATAACTTGTAAAAAACAGTTTTAAGTTCGCATGTATAAAATTCCAACCCTTTGAAATCAAATACACAATTTAAAAGTCACTATCTACGATATACGACTTTTTTAAAAGTACAAAAATAGTTATGTAATTAACAAAGTTTACTGTACTGTAATGTTTCTATTCGCATTATTTTGTTTACAGTCCTGCTTCTTTAAGACCAGTTAATTGTGGTAGTTGTAAGACCACAACATTTTATTGATTATTTTTTGCGGCTATGTGTACGTGTGTGGGATAGCCTAGCTACGGCCTCGAAGGAAAGGGAATTAGCTACAAACTGTTGTACTAAACAGACAGAAATCAAAGAAGGGAGTCAATCAATGAGAATGTAAGCCACAAATCGGAGTTATACGTGCGTATGATATGTGACTTCATTGCTCTTATGTACTTTTCTATTTAATTTATTAATTTATATATATATATATATATATATATATATATATATATATATATATATATATATATATATATATATTAACAATATCTTAGCGGTATTAGACTCAGGGTCACAAAGATAGGATTTAGGAAGCTGCCAAAATTGCACATGATCTTAGTATCTAACTAATTATTATATACATTTTATGCTCTTACCCTTAAATTACATATCTTTCTCTATCTATTTACGGTTATTAATTTAATCATTGGGCAGTGAAAGTTATTTGAACTGGCCCCAAAAAGCACTTTGTTATATCATGGAAAATTTGATTTATATATCAAGGAGGTCAGCTAGATTTAAATAAGTTTTAAAGTAAAAACCGTGTAAACGAATAAATGGCACTTAAACTTTAATTTATACAATAAATGCCAAAGCTCTCAAACTCATTTATAGTCAACTTGTTTTTGTTTATATTGGCCAGCTAAAATTAATTAAATACAAATAGTATCACATTCTAGAATCTTTTATACAGTGTAGTATTTGTTTAGCTGTCGTCGTAATTCAAATTTATTTTTAACGAAACCGAGTTCATATTTAAACTCATTTGTATCTGTTCGATGTTTAGTTCTTTCATTTTATACACTTTTACATTTTTAAGAATGTGTAGGTATGAGATTGTTAAAATAAAAAATTAAAAAAAAAGTAAATTGTTGTCGTAAAAAATGGGTGTTTAATATATCATAATATTAACGACATTGTAAACAATCATTATAATATTTTAATGTTTATGTATATAGTGTCTTTTTTCTGATGGTCGAGGCTAAATAAGATTACTGTAAATGGGTTATCCCTAAAATTAAAATAACTATAGTTTAACGTTTTATACACTCAAATCATGGAAGTTTTATTTTTTAAACAGTTAAATAAAAATCACAAATCCATTATTAGGTTGGAAATTTTAGCATTCAAAACTTAATAAAAAAATTATGTTTCACTGCTTTTAAAGAAGGATTCATTATTTGCAAACCATATTAGTTATCAGTTATAAAAGGGGGGATTGTATTTTTTGCAGAACCCTTTTTGTTCGTAATTGGGTAACATTTTTTTGAATGGTTATAATTAATATTTTAGTATAAAATTGGAATTGAGATTTTTTAGCATTGTTTACTTAAGACAAGTACCTATATTTAAAAGATTTGGCAATTGTTTTTGGTGTAGTAGTTTGTATAGGTAAATTGCAGTTTCCAGTACTGCCTAAGAAGTTAGTTTCATATGAGAAATGAAACAATTAAGCGGTTGGTATTTTTACATAATATAGAAAAGTCTATAACAGTGATTACCGTGCATTTTCCTTTTTGGTTTTTCTGACGCGTTCTATTTCTACTTATTGTAATATTGATTTGCAAACTAAAAGTATCAGCAAAAGCAAACATAGAGTACAGAGGGTATTAGGTAATTAAGTACAAAGGCGAACGATGCAATTCCCTATTTAATCACAAGGCAAACAAATTATACAAACATAGGTACTAAATCCCTTTGTTTTGCAGATATAGGGTGTTAAATCTTTAAAAAACAAAACACAGTTTATCTCAAATATTGAAAAGACCGAAGCCCATCGGAAACTGGAACCCCGTAACAATTATAAATGCATCAAAGGGCATCATCTGGGCCACTGCTTTTCCTTAAATTAAGACCCTAATACGCTACCACGATCAAAACTAGCAAAAAGTCATATTTTTTGCTCAATTAAGCCGATTTCCAGGAAAATGAAGAAATAGTAATTGCAACGTTTTTGAAGCTCTGTTTAATTTTCTATACTAATATAGGGGTATGTTTCTAAAAAATAGACTTCTGCTTTTTATAAAAAATAATTCATATGACTACCAATTACATTTCTTAGTATAAACATTCTTAGGGTTTATTTACTTAAGAATTATTAAAAAATTTCTATATAATAATTTACCTGAAATGTAAAGTGAATGAGCGATTGTATGACAGATAATGTTTAATGTAAGAATCATTGCAAATATGTCACAAGGTAAAAAAAAAGCCAAGAGGTGGCTGTTGTCTAGTTTTGATCGTAAAAACGTATGGGGCCCTCGGTTTGGGGAAAACCGTGGCGTGTAGTATTTATTTTCAGATTAAAACTCATGGGTGAGCCTGAAACCAGGTCATATTTAAAAAATATTGTTTCTGCCAAATGATGCCCCCTGATGCAGTTACAATTGTCAACGGGTTTCAGTTTTGTACTGGCTTTGGCCTTTTCGATATATATTTGAAAAAAACTTTTTTTTTTTAATATTTAACACCCGGTATCTGTAAAACAAAGGGGTTTTGCTCTTATTTTTGTATGAATTTTTGGCTGAGGATTAAATGGGGAATTACATCCTGGAGTTTTGCTCCGTACTTGGTTAACAGCAGGTATAAGTAACTTTTGTTAATCTTTTGCCATTTTTACTTTTATATGCACGTGAAACGATGGCTAAAAATGTATGTGTAATACTAACTGCAAAATATTCTATCGCAAATATTTATCTAGTGCTTACGTTATTTGTCAACCTAAATACAGTTTGACTTCTGATCCAAAAGTAATTATGCAAAGAGCAGTAGTAGATTCTTGGCACCACAATATTACGATTAAGCTAAACTACTCGGTCCAAAAGTTAAAATTGAAAGAGGCAAGTACAGGATCTTTGTGTGAGACTTGGTTGGCCACTTGAAGATCTTAGAAATTATCCCATTAGAGTCACTCGCCAAACCAACAGATCAAATGCCAGCGGAAGTGGACTTCATAGTTCCATTTAACGTGGTCATAAATGATCAACAGGCATGGGACATACACTGTGTAATTCTAACAAACAACTCATCTCAATGGTATACAGACGAGTCTAAGCAAATGGAGGGAACAGGACTGTAAAAAAGAGGACCTAACTTCAGACTCGCTAAGTCCCTAGGAAAAACTTTCACCATCGTCCAAGCAGAAATGCTTGCTACAAAACTCTGTGCACAGAAGTGCATACAAAGAAGACTTGGAAATAGAGAGATCTACATATTCTCAGACAGTCAGGCGGTACTAAAAACCAAGTCTAAACTGACCTGGGGCTGCAAAAAATCCTTGATGCAACTGGCTATGAACAACAAAGTAACTTTGTGGTGGATACCAAGGCATCAAGGTCTTGAAGGAAATGAGAAGCTAGTGCCCTTACAGAAGCAACAACTACGCCATTCTATGGTCCAAATCCCTATTGTGAAGTATCAAAAAGCCCGGTAAAAATGAATATGATACTTGGTAGAGGGACCAAATGCTCTCATACTAGAGAAAATCGCACTTAATACATGCAAAACGATTCACCACCGAATCAACAGAGAAATCTGAACTGTTTCTTGAATTCTTAAATTGAACAGGAATGACTTGAGAGTAATTACAGAACTTTTCGGAGAAAAAAAATATAATTCATTTCTGATTTGGCGCCCGCGATTTCTCTCAATTTTTGAAAATACTCACATTTTTTTAGCATAGCTAAAAACCTTTGATCAGAAAAGAGGAATTTTAATATTTTTCTAACAAAAATGGATACATGTTAAACGACGACAAAATCGACGGTTTTTGAAATACTTCTGATTCAAAATTAACTCCAATATAATATTCTCCGTAATAATTTTCGGATCATATACTATTTACCGCATAGTAGGCGTCTGACATTAGGAAATTTATGACCCTGTTTTTGTTAAAATCACATCTTGGTTTCGATTATTATTTTGATAATCTGGTATTGACATTTTTAATATAGCTTGCACAAACTTGCAAAGTATCTTCTTTGTTCGGGGTCTTCCATACCTTGGTCAATCTTTTACAGAGCGCGTCTGTTGATAACGAATTAGTGTTTAGGAAACAGTTGATTTTGCGGTCGATGGACGATCTAAATGATTATCAATAAATATGTGATCAACTTTTTTGTATGACCTTTTTTTTATCACCATACCCTCACAGTATGAGAATACCTTTTCATTCTTCTTCTGACGAAGACATTACGACAACTAACACAGTAATTATGCGGGGTCAGATATTGATGACAACTAATAACAACAATACCTTTGGAGTGCGTTTTCAAGGTAATGTAATGTATTTTGCTGGGCTAGGCGGCAAAATAAAGTTTTTCGCCTCAAGTAACCTCAAATGGTACTTTCCAATAAAAGAGTTGTATTTTTTTCAGAATATGCCTATGTAAAGCGGAGCATTTAAAGGTTTATACACTCAGCTATTTCAGCAGCTTAAGTTCGGAGTAAAAATTTCGAAATAATAAATAAATCATTTGGATGATTTGAACACATGAATAAAGCACCCCAATGGTGAAAGGCGATGGGACTCACTTAAATAAAACACCCATATGGTCAGAGGCTGGGGGCGCACGTAATCTCGGTAAAAAAAAAGAAAAAATTTCGTTGATTACAGCGCTATCTGCCACGAAACAGAAAAAAATGTTTTAAATAAAAGTTACATAGCTTTTAGCGTAGAATGTGGACCTGCAATCAAAGTAAGGGTTTGTATTTACGATTTTAAAGATGACCATCCACATGGGTTGATATAGGGAGATCAATTTTGGTATTATTTAATTGCTTTTTTAAATATCAGATGCGTGTTCTTTTCATTCCAGAACTAAAACGTATTTTTCGAGACCGTTTTCAAAACAAAGTCTATACTGTTATACGCCACTCCTGCCTGTGACGTTCGGTTTATATCTATTTATTTTTAAGATTCTTGTTTATTGACCCTGGGGATCGCAGAGAATTTCTTATTACTTAGTTTTTGTAAAACGCTAGCTTCATTTTTATTTTTTTAGTTTTATTTAAATTACCTATGTGATTGGTACATAATACGTTTAAATTTTAATTAAACTTTAATTATTGTAATTTAATAGTCTGAAACTGGATTTGTTTCATTTCTCTATGTGACCAATGTGCTTTTAACTAATTTGTTATAATTATTAAATGTTATTTACTGCTGCCTCTTGTTTGCTTTTATAATGAACGTTTAAATTAATATTTGATATGACACACAAATTGCGAAACGTTGTTGATTTTTTTATTAAACTTTTTACGTAGGCAAATCTTCAAAAAGCGACCATCTAATTATACATGAACACCTGTATTATAATAATAATCTAAGTAGGAATAAATTAAGGTAATATAAAATAATTGCAAAAAGCACGTTTATTTCAGATTCAGACAAAATTCAATGAGGGTTGATGTACTGAGCTTGTTAAACTGTGATCGCGTAGAATGTTTTTGACTGAAATAATTGCTGTCTGTTTCTGGGATAAATAAAAAATATTATTAAATTAAGTATGATTTGTAAAATATAAGACTGACTGTAAATTAAATGTAAGGATGTGCGTTCTACATATGTAAATCTCTGTGTATATTAATATGTATGTAAGTTAAGTTCTATATATTTTGATATGTGGATATACAGGGACCATTAGATAGTTTAACATATTTTTTATTTATATTTATTTCTCCTGGTTTTTATTGTTTGTTATTATTGTTATCCTTTTACGTTTTGTAGTACTGTTGTATATTAGTGTTTTAGGTGATGAGAAACACCAAAATCTACATTTATTACTGTGTAATAACTGCTGTAAAACATATTATACAATCGATGCTTAAAATACGAATTATAATTAAAAAACTTTAGTACTAATAATTGACGTTTCAACCAACTGCTGGTAAATTGCAAACTGGAATTGTACTGATAGGACACATAATATTTTATATACGTGTTAGATGTGTCTGTAGAATATGTTTGTTTTTCAATTTATCAAATAATTATAATTAATTATAATCAGTATCGTTCTTTTAAACCTTAATAAGGAAGCTATATATCAATCTGGTTGATTGATTTCCATTAAAGCCTGATTTGTTTTGTCATACAACTAACACAAGCTGTCTTTATTCATTTCCTGTGATTGCTAGACTTTACTCAGTTACTCATTTAGTAATTAGTAACTGATTAAAGCCAGTATCCTAACCCATTGCAAAATTAAACAACTTAACTGTTACATTTACCTGTAGTCGTATTGTTGAGTTCTGTAAACAGATATAAATAACAATTTCTTCTAGCAGGGCAATAACCTAATTATCACCAATTACCCAGGGTCTTTAAAAAACTATCTATGGTCTAGACAGTAGAGGGTGTCCCACGTCGAGTAATGTATTAGATTATTTCCGAAAATATACATTTTTGAGTGCTGAAAATTTGTATACTGGGGTTTCCGAAGATACTCTATTTAATGGAAAAATTCCAAAATGGCGGACTTCCGATTACACCGTAAATAGATATAAACATCGTTATTTCAAATAAAACACCCCGTATATTATTGCATTTGTAGATAACTCATCTAATTTTAGGTTGAGTTATTAGCGTTTGCTCTCCCTATCTTTAACTGTTTTCGAGTTATATCGATTTATTTGAGAATTCTGTTCAAGGGGAGGCTGACTTGATGAAGGTGATTTCGTGTTGTGTTAGGATGCTAAAAATTGTTTAATTTGTCAGACACGTTCCTTCGACATGATTGTGAGGAAAAAATGTTTCATATACAGGGTGTTTTGTAGGATGTATTAGAATTTGGTGTGCTTTAAACTAGAATAACGCATTTATTTCAAAGGAACAGCGTGTATATTATCTTCTCATTGAATAGAGCAGATAATTCTCTTTCAAACTGTATCAGCATTCCTTATACCTAAAGTTGATAATTGTCGAGATATTTGCAGTTTACAAAAAACATAATTTAATATTTATGAAATTTCAACAAATAACAGAGAATAACCAAAAGTATTGAAAGTTGAAAATGATTATGACTAGCTAAGAAACTCATGATTGATAGTGTTAAAATTGTGTACCATTCGCACTAATACATCGCTCTAAGCATATTACAACTCCTTCACTTGTACGTCGTATTTCTGCGCTGATCAATATTATCCAAACAATTACGGACTCTGTCTTCAAGTTCTTCACTAGTGTTGACTGAAGTCGCATAAACATCTGATTTCAATTTACCCCATAGGTAAAAATCCAGAGGAGTGGGGTCGGGCGACCGTGGGGGACAATTGTATGTTCCGCCGCGTCCCATCCACCTCTCTCCGAATTCATCATTTAAAAAGCTCCTCGCCTCTGCTGAATAATGCGCAGGAGCCGCATCTAGTTGATACCAACAATTCACATACGCAGTAAGTGGTAAATTGTCCAAGAAATCAGAGACAGTGGTTCGCAAAATCTCTAGGTATTGCACAGCTGTCAGATTATTATCGTAAATGCAGTACGACATTTTATCATCCATTAGAAGAGCAAACAAGTGAAGCTAAATTTTTTCTGAAAACAGTGTTCTCTTTTGATATGAGGATTGTCTTGAGCCCAGTAGTGAATATTATGTCTGTTAAATATTCCTTAATGGGACGTCTTTGTTTCGTCGGTCCAAATTATGTTTTTCCGAAATAAAGGATCATTCCGGTGTCTTTCAAGGAGAGTGTGACAACATTCAATTCGGTGGGCTGGGTCTTTCGGTTCCAGAGCTTGTACACTTATGAATTTATAATTATGCATCTTATGCTTGGATAATATTCTCTGTATTGAGGAACGTGCTATGTTCATGTCATGTTCAGCTGATCGTATTGACGCCTTTGGATGAGCTTCGAAATAAGACAACAGAGAAATATGTGTGTCTTCGTCTTCTGTAACTGGAACTGATCTTGATGTTTGTTTAATCGTGCAACTTCCCGTTCTCAAGAAATTGGTTTCATAACGTCTGAATTTCAACGCAGTAATGGGCGAGGACTCAGGATACCTATCATTAAACAGCTGACATGTTCTGCTGACCACTCTGTTGCACTTTCCATAAAAATAAAATACATTTAGCAATTGTTCGTTTGAATAGCTGGCATTATATATTATAAGGTGGAATTCCTATTAATTCAGACAACAAAGACAAAATAACTCACGTTGTGAATTACAGAAATATAAAACTAACAATAAAGGTGAAAATGTCAAACATCACATAGCACTCTTATAATTCATACAGATTTTAGACATGCTCCTAAATTTGTCTTATTTTTTTGGAAAACCGCAAATATCTCGAAAATTGTCAACTTTAGGTATAGGGAATGCTAACACAGTTTGTAAGAGAATTATCTGATCTATTCAATGAGAAGATAATATACAGGGTGTTCCATTTGAAATAAATGAGTTATTCTAGTTTAAAACACACCAAATTCTAATACATCCTACAAAACACCCTGTATATAAAACAATTTTTCCTCACAATCATGTCGAAAGCTAATGGCCTTGGAACGTGTCTGACAAATTAAACAAATTTCAGCATCCTAACACGACACGAAATCACCTTCATTAAGTCAGCCTCCCCTTGAACAGAATTCTCAAATAAATTGACATAACTCGAAAACAGTTAAAAAAAAAGGATAGCATACTCTAATAACTCATAACCTAAAATTAGATGAGTATTCTAAAAATGCAATAGCATACAGAGTGTTTTATTTGAAGTAACGATGTTTATATCTATTTACGGTGTAACCGGAAGTTCGCCATTTTGGAAATTATTTCCATTAAATAGAGTATCTTCGGAAACCCCCGTATACAAATTTTCAGCACTCAAAAATCTATATTTTCGAAAATAATCTAATACATTACTCGACGTGGGACACCGTGTATAAATTAGAATTACTCAAAAGAACCAGGTGCAGGGAATGGCTTGTGGTAAAAGTACTGTATAATATAGTTTAGTCAGCCTAGGTACTTTTCAAATATTTTACATTTAATGGTATTTGGCTAGTTCACTGATGATCATATTGAGAGAATACTACGAACTTCCTCCACTGCGCGATCATTCAAGATGCATGAAACCTCCAACAAGCACAGTCGACAAGTTTTTCATCAAAGGTGGCGATGTGGAAGCAATGTGCTTGTTAAGGCTGATACACATCAATAAATATTTATGTTGTACGTTGTATTTTAAAACTCGACACAAAAATTTGCGGCGGAGATTTGAATGTGGCAATGTATTTTCCCGCGAAAATATTTATGCTGTGTGTTTTACCGCCGAATCGGCTTGGGTGTGTCATTTTCGCTGAACAACACCTGATTGCCGCTCTAAAATTCCTGTCATTCTCCATACTTTTGGAACCAACTAAATTGATCAAAACTTCAAAATATTCTTTTGAGATGCACATAAAATTGTAATGTTGTCCTGTTGTTCCAGCAGCAGCTAGTGTTCGTAGTATTTTCAAACAGCCCTAAATAAAGTAAATAACTGTTGTGGGACAGAAGGAAACTAAATTTAAAAGCTCCCACTCTGAATGGAACCCAGATACAATGTGCCAATGAAGTTTAATACTTAATGATCTTCCTAGACCGAAACTCAATTGGAACACACACTTGGGAAAAATTATTTCGAAAGCCACAATGGCAATCTAGACATGCCGTAGACTCGTAGGGAATACATGGGGGCTGAATCCCAAGATGGCATACTGGCTATACCAAACTGCTGTCAAACCAATGGTCATAGATTCATCTATAGTATGGTGGCCAAAAACGAAACAAGCCTCAACACAAAGCAAATTTCCAAAGTTGCAGGACCTGATTTGTCTAAGAATAACGGGAACTATGGCAGCATTCCCTACAACTGCAATAGAGGTAATGCCGAATCTTGCTCCACTGCACATATGCGTGAAAAGGGGATCATTGGAGTGCTTCAAGACTATTTCAAAACGAACAAATTCAAACTACCTGAAAATCCTGGAAAGTTTTCCATTGGAGTAACTCACCAAACCAACAGATCAAATGCCAGTTAAATTGTACTTCATAATTTGATTCGACGTGTTCATAAATGACCGCCAAACATGGGATAGATACAGCGCAAAGCTGACAAACAACTCATCTGTATGTTAGACAGACGGGTCTAAGCAAATGAAGAGAGCAGGACTGGGAATAAGACGACACAAATGTAGACTCGCTAAGTCCCTATAAAAGACTTCCACCATCTTCTAAGCAGAAATGCTTGCTATAAGTTTCTGTGTACAGAGTGCATACAAAGAAGACTCAGATATAGAAAGTTCTACATCCTGTCAAAAAATTACACAATACTAGAGGCTCCAAAATATTTTAAAACCGAGTCTAAAGTGACCTGGAAATGCAAAAAATTCTTGAAGCAACTAGCTACGAACAACAAAAGTAACTTTGAGATGGGTATCAGAACATCAAGGCATTAACGGAAATGAAGCAAATAGACTTGCAAAAGGGGCAGCTGCAACACCACTCTATGGTCGAGAGCCCTGTTGTGAACTAACAAAAAGCGCCGTAAGAAATACACTTAATACTTTGGAGTAGTGGCGTGCGGTCCATGGGAGCAAGGGAAGCCTTGCTTCCCTTAAAATAACGACCACATACCTACTTAAAAATAATTTGTATTAAACCGCATTATTTAAAATCAATTTTGTATTTTAAATATTAAATTTCAAATTCTAAAACTAATTTATCCATTACAATTTTTAATTCGCAAGCTTACACATAATTATTTATTATGCATCATACTGTACTTGCATATGCGCTCTGCGCTCTTGGCAAGGACGTCGTCCCAGTAAACCCACCTCCAACCAACAGCATGAACCTGATACTACGAGAGTGGATGCAATGACTTCAGTTAAATACACGTAGCCAGCAGGCCACATAATGAGAAACCCTTGCTCGATGCTCGACGCAATGTACGCGTATTTCAACATGTAGAACGTGTTGGGAGAGCCGATGCACGTACAACGTGAATGACGCTGATTATTTCGTAGAAATAAGCAGTCGACTAAGTTACATACATTGGCATTTTATGATTATTAATATGGCTGCAACTACATCAGCTTTTAACAGTGGTAATAATAACTGTGATTGTGTCGTGTGTTTTTTGATACCCAAATGATTTTCAGCTTTATCGTTTGCTGAAAAACTTGCTATTATTAATAAAGGTAGGCCGAAACCTACTCTAAAAAACTTAAATACAAGAATTAAAACATGTTTTCGACATTTCAACGCGGAAAAAACTTATAAATAATATGAATGGTTAACAGGAATAAACTGTTTTGTTGGCCTGGTAGTCTATTTGTGACTGAAAAGGGGCTGTGGAATAAAAGTGGGTTTTCCGACTTGAATAATCTACATAAAGTAGTAAAAATACATGTTATGTCTAAAGCGCATTTACAGAGCATTTTAAAATTAAGTGTCTTTGGAAAAACGCAAATTGAACACGCCGTTGACAAGCAGATTGAAATTAGTCATCGCACAATGAATTGGTTGATAAAAACAGAAACATATTAAAAAGACTTCTTGGTCGGCATGAATTGGGGTTCAGGGGTCATGACGAAACAACTACATCTGCAAATATAGAGGAAATTTTCAAGACCTAGTTTCTTTAATAGCGAAGTACGACATTTGTTTAAAAAATCACTTGGAATAGTCTAACGTTTTTCGCGGGACATCAAATCGCATTCAGAATGACTTAATTGCGGCTGCTGCCACTATTATTTTAAACAGAATTAAATTTGAAATTAAACAGACTCGTTTTATTGCTTTTGTTCTAGATGAAACAACCGACGTAACTAATTTAAGTCAACTATCTGTAGTAATACGCTATGTAAAAATGGATGGGAGCAAGAAAGATTTTTAGGCTTTAAAAATGTCACAAATTATGTGAATTAGTATTAACAATTCCTGCTACTAGTGCGTCTGTAGAACGAAATTGTTCTACATTGAAACGTATCAATAGTTTTGTTAGGAATTTGACAGGACAGGAAAAACGTTCCCAAATTTTAATTTTGTCAATTGAAAATAACTTCGTCGAGGAAATGTCCCATAATCCACAGTTTTATGACATTATTAACGAACTTGCCAAAAACTACAGAAGAATTGAGTTATACTACAAATAGGTAAGTTTCTGAAAATTGCTTCCCTTATTTAAAATGTCACCGCACGCCCCTGCTTTGGAGAAGAACCAAATGCTGCCCTACTGGAGAAAAACGCCGGGCTTAAGGCAGGCAAAACGGTTCATCACCATATCGACAGAGAAGTTTAAACTATTTCTTGGCTTGAACAGGAATGACTTGAGAATAATGACAGGACACTCCCCAGTAAGGTATCATCTTATGAAGATGGGCAAGGCAAACAGTAAAAACTGCAGATACCGCACTGAAGCAGCAGAAACAACAGAACCCTTGCCCTGCGGCTACCTGGCTTAATTGTGCAAAAGACTCAAATACCTCGGAGGGGTAACCCTAACACTTCAGGACATAGGCAAAACAGCCCTAAAGAAGATAGTGGACTACAAAAAAAGGTCGGAATCTTTTGGGCACGTATTAAGAAAAAGAGTCATGCACAAAAGACCCATTGAGGTCGCAGGACTGAGAGGCTAAATGCCGGCCTATACGGCTCATTAAACAATCTACAATCGTAATATTTTCTCACCACCAAATTGTTTCTCACACAGAAAAAGTTTCGTTGTAGAGTAACTTCGTTCCTTATTACTGTTATTCACTTTCTTAGTTCGATGTTTATAATCTGATACTATTATGAACAATGCACATTTCTTTTTAAGATAATTATAAGACATGATCAGTCTCTAAAAATGTCGCATTTACGTCGTCGCTAAATATAACAAAACTACAAATGCACATTGAGACAACCGTGCGGCGCAAATCTCTTTGATGTTGACTAAAAAACCGGCAGCATGGTGGATAGCGTACGTTCTTTTTCATGAAATTATTTGTAGAGTTTACATGCGGCTCATAGTCTACATCCATAAAAATGTTGGCGCACATGAACCAATGTGTGTCAAATACAACGCACGACGCAAATATTTACTGATGTGGGTCCGCCTTTAAGTTCTGAATATAAAAATTCAACCATCCTTATTCAATTATTATAATTATATCACACTCTGCAAGTTCATACACTAAACACAGGCTTCTCGGGTCTTCCGGTTAGACGACGAGGAACGTCGCCAAAGTTACATACTAGACCGACAAACGTACATACATATATGGTAACTTATTTTGCCCACGTGAATAAATATATGTGTATGCGTGATAGTACCAATACACAACCTAGATTTTATAATCATAATAACAATGTGTATGGTCCAGATATTAGCTAGTCCATGGCTAGTACATTATGTGGGGATAATTCATGTTATCTAAATATACAAACACAATCGAATGGACCGTGACACGGTGTAATATGGAGCAGTTTTTGTCTTTGTTTTGATTTTCGTAGAAAATAAAGTGGGTTTTGGCACCCAATAATTTTTTGCTGTGGGTGGGCGACCAGCGACAAAGTCAGTTAATTCTATTGCTGTATCTTCTGAACAATAATCACGCTGCCTATGGGCACCAGGTTATCTCACATACTTTCTCGGTATTGTTGCAAATTACCTTTGAAAATAATAAAATGTGTTTCCCTGTGGCCCAATTTTTTTCCTTCAACCTTTTCTCTATTGTCTTCAGATCACAAGGAAGAATAGTGTCCACAATTTGAAAATGCTGAAACAGTATACTTACTCAAAATCTCAAAGTTACCTGTATAGGTGAAACAATTTCACACAACAAAAACAACTGGAAACGAGACACACCGTAACTAAATAGTTTGATTATGATATCTCTGTCAAGTAGCAGTCACACAGCTAGGAAATGTTAGCTCTACTATTCTAGTGAAGGAATCTACCATGAAAATACCCGTTAGATTAGCTTTCCAATCACAGATGCGACATGATAAAAAAAATTGTAGGTATACCAGTACTGTTTAATATAACTCATCGAATTCCATATTATACCGTTTGATGATACCTCATCTCCCATCACTAAACACATCTCTTTTTTATGCACACATGTGTATCTTATAAACCGCAAATGTGGCAACTAAAAATATACAATATTTGACATTATCTTTTCCAAAGAAACAGCCTCGTTGTATTGGCCTTTTCAAGCAAGAAACATTAACTAGTGCTGTCACAAAACTCATGACGGTAGTGGGAGAAACGATGCCTGATGAGATTAGAGATATCTTATTAGTTTCTTTAGGCGTGGAAAATGTTTGTTGGATGATTTTCTTTTATAGTGAAAGGAGCCTGATTTTCTCTAAATTCAGAGTATGTTTGTGTAGTCAAAGGGGAGGAAAATGTCTTTACTGACTCAAAAACTTGATAGTCCAGTAAAAGAGCGAATATTAAGTCGCAATTAAACGATTTTCCGTGAATTTTGCTTTCATACGATTCACTAATAGTGATACAAATTTAGGTACCAATAACGTAAAAGAAATAAATATATTTAGTTGCATGGAATGAACGAATCGCTTGAAACCACATGGTGTGGTATATTTTTGCATTAAAATGTTGTGCTCCCTGAACGCACTTGCCCTATCAAGGCTCTTTTAGTTAAAGTAATATATATATATATATATATATATATATATATATATATATATATATATATATATATATATATATATATATATATATATATATTATATTTATATATTTATATGTATGTATATATATTTCTTTGCTTTGATTGATGATGGAGTTTCCAAAAAGGTCAAATAAACAAAGACAGCTGGTGAAAAGGTGTTGTCACACTAGTAATTGTAGAAAATAGTTTACTATAAACAGTGTTCTGTAAAAATAAAATGTATGCTTCCTGCTTGTTTAAATTCATGACAATCTGTTAAGTTTGGGATGCCCTTTAACATGGTTACATTTTTTTTAAATCGCTATTTATTGTGGTTATATAAATTAGTTGCGACTCGAGAATACAGCTGTACTGTTTGGAGAAAACAAAAAATTTAAGTTTCTAAAACATAACGTCCTCAAGCTTGGTTGGAACGCTATATTGAACGCTATTTAGAATACAATTTTTGTTTGCAAATGTAATAATTTTTTTCTCGCGGCTTTTTTTATGGTTGTTTGAAACTATTTTATTATAGGAGTTAGTGGTTAATAAATGAATCTTTACAAATACACATATCCAGTAAGCTGCATCAGTTTCTTTTTTGCATGTGACATTGTCACCTAATTAAATTAGTTGGCAATTGTAACTTGTAATAATTGATCATTATTACTTCGTATTATTTAAAATTTTACCTCTTTTGTACAATTGTACAATCAATGCTGCAAGTAAATACAGCTAAAACATAAGATCGCGTTGATCTGAAGAGGACATCGGAGTTTTCCAACGATACACCTGTATTCTCACCTCAGAACTTTGACTTTAGAATAATGCAGTGAAAACAAATATTTGTTAGTTTACTTTGTTACTCTGTTGTAATAAGATTAAGATATATAGTTGTTTTGTTGTGTACATATAAATATTAATTGTGTTGTAGAATAAAATATACGATTATAATATGCCTTTTTATTTCCATCCCCTGAAATAACTGCGTATTAATTTATTTATACTGCATGTCCACACGTTCTTCACACACAAAAACCGGTTAACGATATTCACCTTTAGATTTATTATGTTTAGTAGGTAGCGATGAATTATTCACGAAGCAAATAAATATAAGACTTCTAGTTAGTTGACTGGGTATCAAATCCACTGATAAGATATATCAATGCTACTAATTTTATTTAGAAACGTGTCTCGCCGAGAGTATTGCTGTGGTCAAGATACAGTTCTGAGGTTAAAAGGTGGTAGAGATTTGCTTTCGGCCCTTATATGACTTATTGTAGATACTGAGGCCGTGATAGTGGTCTCAGTGCCGGGAATGCCATTTGCGGTAGCCTCGGCGAATCATAGAATGGCGCGGATAAGGCCCAATAACTAGGCTATCTGTTTTTGGGCCTTATCTAGTTTTAGTTTTCATTAAGAAAATTCACTGAAGTAGAGAGGTATCTATGGTAAGGCTTTTGAAAATTTCGTCGAAGAGCGCGAATTAGGGCCCCTAGAAGGTCAATTAAAAAGTTTATATATATATATATATATATATATATATATATATATATATATATATATATATATATATATATATATATATATATATATATATATATATGTATGTATGTATGTATTTTATTATTAACTCAAACAATACTTGACCAATCAAATCCAAGTTTGGAAATCCCCTTCGTCTTGTTAATAGCTTAGATCAGTTCGTTAGACAGTTTTGACACTCAATTGCTTTTAGAAAAAAATGCAAAAAACTGCTTGAAAACGCAATGTGTTTTAAATTACTAGAAATATTAAACTAATACTTTACAACCACGTATATATCATTTAAGTGGTCCTATCTACCAAATTTGAACTCAATCGGTTTAGTAAATCTTTATAACTAAATAAAAAATAAATAATCTACGATATGACCTGAAATTACCTTTGAATGGATGCCTATAATATTAGACAAGGTCAGACAGATAAATCAGGGTTCCGCTGCCATTGCAAACAAAATCTCCAACTTAAGCTTTAAACGGTCAGGCTACGAAAGCATGTCACAATAAACAATCAGAGGGGTTGCCATTTGCGACAACTCTCATCTGAATCTGAAGATAGAAAAATGTTAACAAATAAAAATTTCAATGAAAGTAGCTCAATTTGTTTAAAAGCAATCTAGAACTACATTGTATTATGTATAAATATTAAGCTTCCTAATTTCACGGTATTTAAAAGCCATCTCCTCCCCTAGTTTAATCTGGCAACATCACTATTTGTCATTTGTTAACTGACATGAGTCATGAGAGAAACGTGTGCGTTCTAAGCATAACCTCGAAACTAACAGACGTCATCAACAAAGAAGAAGAAGAAGAAAAGCTCGAAATCGACTCCGCTAATACCTTATATCTTACAATATAAAATAAAGACCTATATTCTTCTAAGGCTAATACAAACAGAAGTAGGTAAATAATTATCCAGCTTTTACTTTTAACCTAACATTAACAAATGGCTTCGGCCGTCTACTGTAGTATAATATTATGATTTTAACATCCAATCAAACAAATAAAAAAGTGGTCATGTGCATCAGATTCGAGTTGTTAATCAAATCATGTAGGTACTGTATTACTAAACAGTAATCGTAAATATGTGTTGAAAAGACTTTAGGTGCAGCAAGTGCGTTATGGTAGCGAATGTTCGCAAAAATGTTTCAAATAGTGATAACTCAATTTCCCAGCAAACTAGAATCTTTAGTTTTGATACATAGTAAATCCCATAGAAAGGCACCGTGTGTACTAAATTTAAAAAATGCGACAAATTTGTTTTAAAAATCGTTTTTTGTTATTTTGTTTGCAGAAACTGGTTCGATTGCGTTGACTAAAACGGATCATCCAAGCGATTAATAAGAAAAAAACGTTTATAATTTGGCAGGTACATGCCTTTTGTAACTAAAAATTAAATTTTCGATAAATTTGAAGTTTAGCACAAGGGGGATTTTTAGAAAAAACATGAGAAACATGCTTAGAACCCTTTCTGGATGCACATACCACAAGATGAATTTCTAGCACACACCCCTCAAGAAAGTTACGGGACCAGGAGTTGATAGGGATGCTCGGCGGGGACGAATACAAAAAGGAAATGTAAGCGGTAAGTGCGAAAAAAACCAGCTTAGTTGAACCTTTATAAGCTGCCTTTATCCCATTTTGCAGCTATACTTCCTTAAAGTCCCGTTTACTCTGCGCAGAAGCCCTATTCACCGCCGGTCCCGCGTCTTTCTTGGGGGTTGGTCTCAAGAAACTTTTCTTGTTTACATTGTTCTTTTTTATGCATTGAGGGTGGTTGTAGGCATGCAGAAGGTGGAGGAGAACCAGCGCGATGAAGCAGCGAACCAAGATTTTCAAATCATGTTTAAATTGTTACCTCATTTCATTTATTTAAAATATTTTTCTAAAAATGATTTTGAGGTTGCCTTGTTTGTCAGTCTCACAGAGAGAGCTCCAATATTTTATCTTAAAAAAGCACGGAGACACCAACAGTAAATAAGTGCTGAAAAGGGTCTAGGTGCAGCAAGTACGTTATTTGGTAGAGATTTTTCATAAAAATATTTCAATTTTGATAACTCAATTTCCCATTAAGCTAGAATCTTTAATCTTGAGACATATTAAAACGCAGCGTGGGTACCAGATTAAAAATCAATAACATAACGAGCGTCGCGAATAACTAATAACTTGTTTTGAAGAACCCTTTTTGTTGTTTTGTTTGCAAAAACTAGTTTGATTGGGTTGACTCAAACAAAACCGTCCAAGCAATTAATATAATATAAGGATAAATACCTGCTATAATTATAATTTGGCAGGTATGTTCCCCTTGCAAATATTTTTTTTGCAAACTTTTGTAACTTTAAAAAAATTTGTAACACAACTTAGAAAATAGAAATTTCCTGAAGTAGTTGCTTACTGGGACCTCCAAAACGGACTCCAAGGTTTATATTAATTTAAAGAATTATATTTAAATAATATACGTTACTAATAGTGTCCAATAATTGTTATGAAAATTCACTATCATAATGCACTTGCTGCGTCCGGATAATTAGCAGACTGCGGTGGCTAATTAGTACAGATCGAACTATCGTTTTGTTAGTAGCTTATGATTTAACATATTTGGAGGTTTTTAATCAAATTTTATTATACAGTGTTAGTAAAAGGTATGGAAAGGCACTGACATTTTCTAAGATATTCCTTGTTCAAAAAAAAAAAAATGCTTTAACAAAAGTTCTTCGTCATCTTTTTTGCTAGCAACTGATGATATTTAAATTTTCAAACAGCTTCCTTGCTATGACAACAAAATCTTTTTTTTTTATTGGCAGGATATGATTTTTTTTGCATTTTCCTATACTTAAAAGTATCTCTCTTGATACGTCACTATAAAAATTTAAACTTGTTCCATAAGAAAAACATTAACAAAAATAAACTTTCTTACTTACCTTTCTTTAATTTTTCTTATTTAACTTTTACACTGACTTAATCACCTCCTGCGATTGGACTTCATTAATCAATTTCTTATCAAGTTACTTATTAAAAAAATGTGATAGTATTCGTAGCTGTCAATCGCGAACACTGATTGTTGTCAGTTATTTGCAGTTTTTAATACTTTAGAGAGCTTCACATAAGAAAATTAACAACTTATATAAATCAATATTAATAATAATTATGGTACAATTGAGCGAAAAGCTAAGAATTGAAATGTTAATCATGTTGGGCTACGGTGACAGGAAACGCAGTTATAAAGAAGCAATGTGCATACTTTTTCATGAAGTGCATTCTAATCCGCTACAATTTAACGAAGCGTATGTTTCCAAATCATTGCAAAAATTTAACGAAACTGGTAGGGTCAAGGATAAACCAAGAATAGGAAGACCAAAAATGGCTGGAGCTGGTAATAAGGCATAAGTGGTATTGCTATCTTTTCATTAAACCCCTTATTTGACTACAAATAAAGTTGCTACATTACAAATGTTTCACAAAAATCTATGACAAAACTGTTAAAAAAAGAAATTTTTCACCCATACAAAGTACAGCTGGCACAAGAGCTTATAGATAGCAGTTTTAAGAGGCGTGTTGAATTTTGCAAAATTATAATAGTTAAATTCAAGGAGAATCCGGACTTTGGTAGAAACATTATTTTCTCAGATGAAGCTACGTTTGCACTGCATGGATTTCTTAATAAACAAACTTACTGTTATTGGTCTCAGCCAAATCAACATTGGATGCCGGAGGTTCAAACCCAGCGACCACAAAAAATTAATGTATAAGCTGGTATACTACACAGCACTACTATCGGGCCGTTCTTGATTGAGGGAAATCTAACATCTAAAAAATATCTTAATTTATTAAGAGAAGAAATTATACCATGTGTGGTTGCAGTGTGCCCAGTTAATGTAGATTGATTTCAGCTAGATGGGAGATGCATGAGGAAATATTCGAATAAAGTTTTCGCAGAAAAGTGGCGTGACCACGGTGGTACATTTAAATAGCTTGCGCACTCTCTTGATTTGACACCATGTAATTTTTTCTTTGGCGCCACTTGACGAATATTGTCTACAAGACAAGCCATTAAATCTGCAAGACCTGGAAGCTATAATTATTAGCAAAACAAGGCGGATTGTGCATTCCAGCTTAACTAATGTAATAAATTTCTTTGAAACGCAAATTCACTTGTGTACTGATAATGATGGACAACATTTTTAACATTTAATTAATTAATAATTATAATTGCTGTTTTAGTTTTGTTTGCTTTTATTTCATTTTAGTTTTTGCTGATTAAGTCGAGGAGCCTATTAGGCGGTTTTGCATTTGTTGTTCTTTAAATAAACATTAGTAGACAAGAGTAACGCAATATAAAATAGGTAGGTTATAATGTCACGGACAAGTGTATACTTATGTGACATAGATGTATGTATCTACTTTGTAAGCCTGGTTGTTTAATGTTTGTGTTTATCACTAAGTTACTAAATGTATTTGCATATTAAAATAAATAAAATAAATAAAATAAATAAAATAAAATTTATTTTTTGCTTTGTTCGTTTTTTTATAATTAAAGTTAATTTTCGGCCGTATCAATAAAAAGATGTCCTTTCCGGATATGCAAAAAGAATAATCTTTTCATTAAAATATTTTTTTGCCATAGCAACACATGACATGAAGTAGTGTACTCTAGGAAAAATTGAATATTGCCGGCTTGTAGGAAAAAATATGTCGAAAGACTTTTGTAAAAACTTTTGTTTGAATGACGAATATCTAAGGAAATACAAGTGCCCTGCCATGATTTTTGCTAACTTTGTATAATGGTTTATTATAATATAAAGAAAAATAAAAGGAACGTTGTACCAAAAACATGGCATAAAAGTTGTTGTCAGCATCTGTTAATATGTTTACAGAACAAAATTACATGTGAAAAATATTTTTTTACAATATATCAGTTATTGACTGCTTCTGCAAGTTAAAAAGTTAAACAAAGATATGCGTAATACGAAAATAAAAAGCTTCCAAAAAAACTTTAATTTATTATAACCTGATACTTACAACATACGATTATTTATAAATAACACAACAGTCAGTCTTTTAGTCTATTAACACTTTACACTTCTGGGCACTACTGTGGCTTTGAAGTGTTTAGGCCCTGGAGTAACTCCATCTATGCACTCCATAGAAGGCGGACATCCTGGCGGAATAGAAAATTCGAAATTTTGTAAAAGTGCTGCAGTAAATAAAAACACATTTGCCCTTGCCAAACTTTCTCCTAAACACCTACGTTTGCCAAAACCAAAAGGTATATAAATATCGCTAATGACGATTTTACCATCCTTCATAAAGCGTTCTGGATTAAAATCTTCAGGGTCTTCAAAGCCAGCTTCTGGAATCATCAGAGTGCCGTGAAGGTTCGCTATCACCATCGCATCCTAAAAAGATGATAATATATAACTGAAAAAATTATTAATATGATTGATTTATCTATAAAATAGAAGAAAGTATATTTCCTTAACATATACTTAGTATAAGTGTAGTGTTCTATAGAAATAAAAAATAATTAGCAACTTATTTGTTTGGCAAGAGATTGCTTTCTTAATCATTAAGCGGTCACTTGTTACCCATGAAACTCACAAAAAAAAATTGAAAGAGGTATGGACATTTAACATTGGGTTTTGAGATGATCACTTCTTTTAGTGGCCAACAATAAAACTAGCACAGTTTTATAGTATTTCATACAACTTATGTAATATGGGTAAAAAAAATATTTCAAAAGTGTATCAGGGCCGACATATGCAGGGTGAATCATAAGGTGAGCGACATTCATATCTCGGTAACTATTGGCAAGTAGAGCTTCGGAAAAAACTAATGGAAAGTTTTTTTTAAGTACAACATGTCATTATTTTTTATTTTCTTATTATTGGCACCAGATGGCGCTTTTTCGGTTCAAACTTTTTCAAGGCTGTTATCTCAAAATATTCCTATTATAATGTTATCTTCTTTTTACTTTTCCTGAAACCCCTAACCGTGTTCCATATTTTTTGTCTGAGTTACGACTCTTTTATACAGGGTGTTCACAGGAATCGTTTAGAATAGCTATCTTTTTTTATTATTGGAGCTACAATGTGGTTCAAATAGGGAAAGTTATTCAACTGTTCACAAGCATCTGGATTTTGAGGTGAAAAAAAAAACAATTGGGGATCGAATTGTTGATATTTCCATATTAAGTTAATTTTTCTTAGTTGAACGCTGGGTAATTTCCTGGCTAGTTGAACTGCAAATTCGATTGTCAGTTTGCATAATTCCAGAGATATCTAGATCTGGATATGCTTGTTAACGGGAATCGTTTATGATAGTCATCTTCGTTATTATTGGAGCTACAATGTGGTTCTAATGGGGAAAGGTGTTTAGCTTTTCACGACCATCTCGTATCCGACGCAACAAAAAACATTTGCGCAGAGAAATATCGATATGGTCATTTTACATTAGGCTTTGGGATGATCACTTTTTTTTTAGCGGCCACAAATAAAACCAGCATGCCTTTATAGTACATCATACAACATATATATATATATATATATATATATATATATATATATATATATATATATATATATATATATATATATATATATATATATATATATATCTGGGTGATTGAAGTTCAAATTCCAACATATATGGCGAGTTGGGCTTGCTTATATGCCAATATATACAAGGCCAGCTAAATGGAGAAAAGTCGGTACATTTTGGAGATAAATATAATATTTGATAGCTTTGAATTTCCTTAATTTCTATTTCATTTAAAAATGTTTACAGGTTGTTTCGCATAAGAACGGACACAGAGCACCCTAAACTAAGTTACACCCCTGACAAGTTTAGACTTTCAAAGTGGGGTTTCAAATTTCAAAAGAATCAGTATCTCCGTAATATTTTAACTTAGAAACACCAACTTGTGTAGTGTACCAAGATCATTAATCAGTGATAAGTAGAGTTTAGTTGAGGTATTTGAAAGGGTTGGATAGGGGTGATGCAATCAAAAAATGTGACAGAATTTTTTAACTTATTGGTGGATTAAAAAAATTAATTCATTTTATGAGGGATTCAACTCTAAAACTTTCGTTACTCTTATTATTTTTCATAAAACCTTTGGTCGTTTTTTTATAACTAACAAGAGTGAAAAAAAGTTTTAGAATTAAATTCCCCATAAAATAAAATATTAATTTTTTAAATGCGCCAACAGGCTAAAAAATTCTGTTACATTTTAAGGGTGCATCACTCCTATTGAAACCTTTAAAATGCTTCAATTGGACTCTACTTGCCATCGAGTAATGCTCTTTGTATATCCAGAACCTGTACCAAATTTGGTTTTTCTAAGTTGAAGTATTACTGAGATATCGATTTTTTAAAAAATTTAAAACCCTACTTTGGAAGCCTATACCTCCTCAGGGGTGCAAATTAGTATAGGGGTAAGTTGCGTTAAATCACCATATTTTAGGTTACCCTACATGCCTCTGCTCTGTGTCCGTTCTTATTCGAAACACCATGTATATCTTTTTAAAAAAGAAATGTTCATATGAGTATATGTATAAACATTTTGAGAAGATAAATTGAATTGTTTGTGGGACATTCTCCGAATATACTGGGGGCTCCTAATATTATAAATAACATTCTGAGGACCTTATTAGTATGCCAAAATCTGTTCTATTGTCATATTCATAGAATGTTCTATGAATATATTTATATCTTGTGAGAATGTTCTAGGCATGTTTCAATATTCTTTAAAAACATTCCTGGTATATTCTGAGAATGTGTCTGTGCTGTCTGCCTACTGATCAGGCCGTAGACAACGCACGTGCCACAGGCAGTGACATCATTGTAGATGACATAAGCACTGCTGGTATTGTTGGTGTACGGGTATTTACTGATAAACCCTCATACAATAACTACTAATGATTAGGCCGACGACGACGCACGTGACACATGCAGTGACATCGTTGTAGATGACATAAGCACTGCTGTTGGTCGGGTACTTATTGATCGACCCTCGTACAATAACTACTGAAATTGGGTCGTGGATGAGGCACGTGCCACAGACAGTGACATCATTGTAGATGACATGATCACTGCTGGTATTGTTGGTGTACGAGTATTTACTGATCAACCCTCATACCATAACTACTAATGATTAGGCCGACGACGACGCATGTGACACATGCAGTAACATCATTGTAGATGACATAAGCACTGCTGTTGGTCGGGTACTTATTGATCGACCCTCGTACAATAACTACTGAAATTGGGCCGTAGATGAGGCACGTGCCACAGGCAGTGACAACATTGTAGATGACATGAGCACTGCTGGTACTGTTGGTGTTTGGTGCTACAGTTTGTGGAATTAAATCCTTCCTCAGTTTTTCTAGGTAGTGAACTGTTTGCGACTTCCTTCCGGAAGAGTTTGATCACTGATAATTTAAGGATTTTGCAGGTGGTCTTGGCTGCAACCATGGATGGCTTGCGGCTTTTGTGCCCTGTTTCGACACACGTGGGGGTTGCTAGACGTTTTTCCAATAGTTTTTGACTTCTTCCGTAACTGGATTAAAACTAAATAGACATTGCTCTGGCCGATACTTTTATGCCTGTTATACAATGACCGTGAAAGTCCAAAATCATTAGTTACCAACCTCTACAAAGAACAAGTCGCCAAAACAGTCACTTGCCTAGAGATACTGAGGAAGAAAAGTCCCACAGTCCCTAGCAATGGGACACTAGGCATATTGTTGTATGTATCAGCAACTACCTACGTGATCTACGACGAGGTCACTCACTGTAGCGCGTGCATTATCTACTGCTTCGCAATCATCAAGAGCTTAATCACTGATGATTTAAGGACTTTATAGGCGGCTTTGGCTGCAATCCTGGATGGCTTGCGGCTTTTGTGCCCTGTTTCGGCACACGTGGGGGTTGTTAGAACTTTTTCCAATTATAGTTTTTGAGTTATTCCGTAACTGAATTAAAACTAAGTAAACATTGCTCTGGCCATCACTTTTATACCTGTTATACAATGGCCGTGAAAGTCCAAAATAATCAGTTACCAAACTTTACAAAGAGGAAGTCGCCAAAACAGTATGTTACCTAGAGATACTAAGGAAGAAAAGAGTCCCACAGTCCCTGGCAATGGGACACTATGCATATTGTTGTATGTATCAGCACTGCCTGTGTGATCTACGACGAGGTCACTGACTGTAGCGCCTGCATTGTCTACTGCTACGCAAGCATCAGGAGCAATTGCATCGGCAGTTATATTGGCAGGCATAAAATACATATAGAGAGTAATGCCTGTTTAGTTTAAGTCCTGCTTTTGAAGAGACCAACAACGTTTTCGCGAAATTTATAGTAGCAACCCGGAAGCTTTCAGGATTCCAATAAAAGCCGAGCGCGTCTGTCTAAAATTATCAGAGGATAGTGATGTATTTTCTGTCTATCTAGCTGTTATACGCCATTTTGATTAATTTTTAAACTACTATATTACTTCCACATCGTCAATACGTGTGAAAGTATGGTATCGATGACAGCAACTTGAAAAAAAAATTTCGCTCCAACGTCGTAAAAAGTTTCAATATTTTATGGTTTCGGTCTGTAGGTCTGTCTGTTAGTAGCCACCATAACATCAGAACGAACTGAGATATCATCTTCAAATTTGATATACAGTTGTCGTCCGACAAACGAACGGTTCGGATTGTTTTTGTGGTAAAATCGCTCCAGGAGGTAGGGGATGTTGGAGGGCGATTTGGTGAAAATTGACAATTTTTTTCCTTAAAACCCGAGTAGCATAATGTTTTACGGTTTGTTTAATTTTTTTAATTATAAAAAGCCTATATGTTTCGGCGCTCTTGAACCATTTTTATAGGTTAAAACAGCAGTACCATATTTAAAAGGACCAAGTGCTACAAAAAGGACAGTCTGAAATGGCAATTACAAGTTAAAATGTAAGAAACGAACACCACCCAAAAAGCCAAGCAGGCGACACAGTTGTGCAGAACTTTCACAGAACATTTTAGCAAACTAATTTCAGAGAGAAAAAAACTATATCTGGCAGGAAATGCTTACGTTCTGTTAGTATTACAGAAACCACACTGTATAAGGAATTGTCAAAATTTGAAATTCATCTTTTGCCTTTAGTTTTTCAGACAAAAGCAAGCAAAGGATGGATGTAAAATGGCGCATTAAAACAGCCAAAATAGAGGGTAGTGCACAGATAAAAACAAATTTGTAAAATTGAAAATTGTTCCTTGTCATTCGTATATGTTGTCTGTTTGGGTGTCCTTTGTCACTTTCGTAAAAAAATCACTGATAGGGAGATGTCGTCTTTTCAACTTTGCAAAAATTTCTTTAAATGGGCGCGAACTAGGACCCTTAGAACCCATATCCGGGATCAGTTTTCATTTTCCTGTTTATATATATATATATATATATATATATATATATATATATATATATATATATATATATATATATATATATATACATATATATATATATATATATATATATATATATATATATATATATATATATATATATATATATATATATATATATATATATATATATATATATTTGTGTGTGTGTGCGTGTATCACATCGATATCTCAAAAATAATGTGCCGATATAAATTAAATTATTTGGCAGACTGTTTTGCTTAGATAATTTTTAACCAGAAAAATCGGACCAGGTTTTCCAAGAAAATGTTGGGCTTTTTTTTGGAAAAAAATTTTATCTCCGAAAATAACAAATCTGTGGTAACCACATTTGGTACGTAGATTTATGTTATAAAAAGTTAACTATATGCCAAAATTTAAATCCCTATATCGCAAGAAAAAAACTATAAGTGTTTAATTTTTAAAAATCTTTGGTTCCAGATCATGTATATGAAAATGCACTACTGTAACGCATTTACTGCGTCCAAACTTTTTTTTATTAATTCTTTCAACTTTACAGATCTGCCTGTTAGCCTCCATTTTGGCTGTTTTAAATAAGCGTCGTTTTATGTTCATCCTTTTGCCGCTTAAGTTCTGAAGATTTCAGGGATCGTCGACTCTGCCTCGGTGGGAAGACTAAGGAAGCTTGGTTCTTAGTGAAGCGCAGATGATTTTTTCCGTAACCTATACAGAGCGATCTAAACAAGGTGTCCAACTAGAGAAACTTATTTCATACATAACTTCATAATTTCAAATGGAACACCCCATAGTTTTCTACTTAGTCTTATTGCAAACTTCCCTATAACCTATCTCCTACCATTTCCGAAATATATTGATTTTTATTTTACATGCTGCAGATATTATGATGATATGATTATGATCATACTTGCCTATGATCGAAAATGTCAAACAATTTGTAACTGGCACTTCCTGGGACGTTCCATTGTAACAGCTTTTGAGTTTTTTGAAAGTTGTTAATACTTCCCTACCCCTACCATTTTTGAGATATAGTGATTTTCACTAATATTATGTTGCACATTCATGCTTAGACGCCTATGACTGAAAATGTCAAAAATCGGGTAAAATTCAAGTGACACTCCCTAGTATGTTTAATTAAAATCTATTAAAGAGGAACGGGAAACATTAAAAATCCCCAATAAATTTCTATCTTTAATTTATTTACATTTGCTACTTATTATTTTTGTGAATATCTTATGAAATTAACGCTCCTGTTAATAATCAATTGTTTGTTTCTTTTTTACTGATGCCAGCTTATCGAAGCAATTAAGCTCATCAGAATTATCTGCTGCCGGTTGCAAATCAGATAACATGTGACACTGTCGAAATGCTTGAGACAGCAGATCAAGAAATTACTGAAGGAAAAAACAACATGTGTTAATGAAATTTGTGGGGAAGTTTTAAAGAATGGATGCTCGAAACTGTGTGCCACCAGTTATTGACAAAACCTTCAAAAGGAACAATGTGGTGGGAAAACTGTGATGCCTAAAAGGGGGAAAGGAGGACATAGAGCGTTAAGAACCCAACATGTTCACCAGTGCACATAATTAAAAGTTACATATTTAATCTACATAATATTATCTAACTCACAACATTTTGTTATTTGTTAGTAGTAGTTATAAAGATTTAGTGGTTCTGTTATTAATCTTGTTTTCCACTTCGCTCACCTGTAATTATTTTAGAGCCACAGCAAATTTTGCAGAAATCGATTAAGACAAAGGAATATTTTTGATAACTGAGTTGGGCTTTATGGATTTTCATGATTTGAGCATTTAAATATATAAATTACAAGTTAGTAGTCTTGGCCTAGTGGTGAATGCGTTGGACTATGTTTTCCGAAAATGAAAAAACTAAATTTCGTTGGACTGTTAAATGATTGCTGGAGGGTAATTAAAAAAAAATTCACTTTATTAGTACCAAGTGTCAAATTAACATATATATAGTACTTAGGCTGACATAGAATTTGACCAAGTGGGATGTAATGTGAATATCTGCCATTAAAGCTGCCCTTTAATTTATTCTGCTAAATTCGCCATGTACTAATAAGAATCAGTTAAGAGTATCTTTTGAAAAATAAACAAAACGAAAGTTTTTTATAAGATGAATTATTATTTACGAGCTTAGGTTAGATTACAATTTTGGAACTTTTTATAACAAAAAACTCACAAGTTGTTACAATGGAACATCCTAGGTAGTGCCAGGTAAAACCATTTGACATTTTCGGTCATAGGCAACTACTTAAGTATGATCAGATAATTTAATAACTGCAGCACGTAAAATCGAAATCAAGATATCTCGGAAATGGTAAGCGACAGGTGTTAACATATTTTAAAGAGTTTTTAATGTAAAATAAGACTAAGTAGAAAGTGAATTTTCATAGAAATGAGCTGGCACGAAATCTTTTATTATAACTTTTTTCTTGTAACATGGAATATAAATTTTAGTATATAGTTTAATTCTTTTATATATCGTAAACCTACCTACCAAATTTGGTTATCATAGCTTTTTAAAAAAAATATTTTCGAATGAAAACTCAAAACTTTTCCGGAAAACCTCATCCGATTTTTCTGACTAACGAACTTATCCAAGCTATTTACAAAAGGAAGGTACATGCCAAATTTAATAAAATCGGCCCATTATTTTTTGAGTTATCGGTGTGATACACACACACACACACACACACATATATATATATATATATATATATATATATATATATATATATATATATATATATATATATATATATATATATATATATATAAAATATAAATTGAAGCTGACCCCGGATATTGGTTCTAGGGGTCCTAGTCCGCGCTCATTTGAAAATTTTTTTTCAAAATTCCAAAGTTGGGATCTTCTCAATCGTGAATTTTTTCTACGAAAATTCACTAAAATATAGGCTGTTCTATTTGAAATTAGGAAGTTATGTATAAGATAAGTTGCTCTAGTTGGGCACTTAGTATCGAACACTCTGTATAAGTTACTGAAAACGTCAACTGTGCTTTACTTAGGACCAAGCTTCCTTAGTTTCCTTACTGAGGCAGAATCTACGACCTTGATTAGGAGCGCAGATATATCTTATCAAAGGCAGTAGTGACATTTTCAAAATTTTCGAAAAAAACGATTTAACTCGAAAACGTCGCATTTTTGACATATAATTTCTTTATAATATTTGATCTAGAATTCGATGCGGAATCTGAAAATGTAAAATATGTAGGGTGTTCTATTTAAAATAACGAAGTACATTGTACTTCTGGTTTAACCAGTAGTGCCATATACTTCAATGTAATTTCACTGGATTCGTAATAATCCCCTATAACCAAACTCAAATTTTCTCCTTCAAATTTGGACTAGAATGTGACAAACTTCTAATAAACGCGACTCGCTAAACACCCTGTATATACCATTTTAAAAGGTTAATTTGCAGTATGTACTAAAGAAACTAAAGTAGCATTTGTTCCTACCACTAAGCCTCCGAGTTATGTAAGAAACAATATTTTAGAAGATATATTCATTTAAACACATTTTGTTATTTTAAAAGAAATAACTTTTATGCAATATTGGAAAATACTTTATTAGAGTAACTCCTACGCAAGAACTTCACACAAAATTGTACAATGTAACAAATATTTGATTTTCTATTGTGGCTTAATGAATTCAAATATAGAAAATATTTTATTTATCGAATATTTTTGTGCTGCGTAAATTTGCTGGGCCAATTGTAAACGCCCCGTATACTTAAATTGCATATACGCATCCCTTGGATATAACTATAAAAAATAGTGTCCATAAAAGTGTAATTTTTCGTAAAAAGCAGACATAGTCGTATATAAACTGTATCTAAGTCTCACCTTAGGGATAAAATATCCATTTAGAGTGGTGTCTTTCATTGCTCTGTGGGGAACTGTGAATGCTCGACCTGAGAACATACGTAGAGCTTCCAGGACCACGCATTCCATATACGGCATGCTGGAAATACATAGAATATAAAATTAGGATTAAAATATCTACAATTTAGTTCACACAAACTCAAACTCCCCTTACTTAGAAATAAAACCTTTATTTTTAAACCTTTTAAAACGTTTAAAGAAATGAGAATGTATTAGCTGGAGTGGTTCGAAAAATTCTTTATTATCTATGAACGAAACAATTAAAAACTCGGGACGCAGCAAGTGCGTTATGGTAGTGAATTTTCTTAAATATGTTTTTATTGCAAATATGTCTGTTTTCTTTTTATTTAAGAAAGCAGGCATCAATTTTGGTTACCAGTATAACCTATATAGTAAAAACAATGTGCCATGTTTCATAAAAATAACTTTATTGTGTGAAAATGTACAAAAATTTCCAAAAGTAAACTTAAAGTGTTCCCACAAAAACTCGTTTCTTGGTCAACCTTATAGGTTAATAGCAAATTGGGCTATTCAAATATGAAGCATTTGATCAAAATTCGCTACCATAACGCACTTGCTGCATCCAGAATTTCTTTTCTTACAAACATGCATTATATTTCGATGGAAAATGCAAAAATGCAATAACATAAGGCGTGTTTGATTAAAAAAATAAGAAAATTTGTATCACCAACGACTTATGGGCCACCCTATGATGGTAGAAATATTTTTTTAAGATGTAGCTCAAGACACCCTATAATTAATATATAATCTTTTTTTCATATCTTGTATAATAACGGATATATTGAGCTTTATTGATTTTTTACGAAAATTCGACAAAAATGAAGAAAACTTGAATCATCAACGACTTATGGGCCACCTGTAATTGTAGAAATATTTTTTAAGATGTAGCTCAAGACACCCTATAATTAATGTATACAATTTTTTTTTCGCATCGTGCATAATAACGGATATATTGAACTTTAAAGATTTTTTACGAAAATTCAACAAAAATGATATACCATTAAACGATAAACTCTACAGCTTAGGCTACTGCCAAGCATCAGAGAAAGGGTCTATTTTAAATTAATTTTCTGGAAATATTTTAGTAAAATGAAGGACAATGACGGTTGAAGCTAAGACTTCTAGGTTTGTGAAACATTCTTCTTGAGACATTTTCTTTCCATAGACCGTACTATATTCAAGTTCTTTGCCTAAATGTTGCCAATTTTTGACGTTTTAAATCGCAATTTTGACATTTTGATGAAAATCCCAATAAATTTTTATTTAAATGCCTATAACTTTTTTGTCTTTTGATCTACAGAGCTAAATTTTGGTAGGTAGCTTACGTATAATGATATAAACCCGAGTACCAAATTTGGTTGCCTTTACTTTGTAAATTTTTGAGATATAATTTTTTTACAATTTTTTTCGAAAGAAAACTCAAAATTTTCCGGGAAAACCTGGGCCGATTTTCCTGGATAACGAACTTATCCAAGCCATTTGTAAAAGAAAGGTACTCACCAAATTTAATCAAAATCGGCCTATAATTTTTTGAGTTATCGGGGTGATACATATATATATATATATATATATATATATATATATATATATATATATATATATATATATATATATATATATATATATATATATATATATATATATATATATATAAACATATAAAAATTGAAACTGACCCCGGATATGTGTTCTGGGGGGCCTAATTAGCGGTCATTTGAAGAAATTTTTTCAAAATTCAAAAGTCGGTATCTCCTCGTTAGTGAATTTTTTTTAAGAAAATTCACTAATAAAGATGGCAATATGAAATACCTTAAAGATAATGCAATTTCTATTTATCACGGAGAGAATACATCATTATCTAAAGTTGCATTTTTGCATTTTACAGGTAAGTGTGCAAAAAATATTATAAATGCGCACAGGATGTTGCAAGTCATTCACTGCAGCCTGTGTTTTGTTAAATAATAAATCCTGATTTTTTTTAATGGGTGACCAAAAATTAAAAAAAAGGTTTAAGTTTGCTTAACAGTTTGAGTTGATATTGATTCATAGTTATAATTTTCTTAAAGTATCTGAAAAGTTGGTATGGACTCGGCGTCTCCAAAGCGCTCAAGCCCGCTTGGAAGTATTTTGGAATGTGGAAGGTTTATATATAAAATTACCTCTAGAACATGAAGTTAGTGTGGCAGTTAAGTTTTTTATTTTGATGGTTTTTCAATGCCGACTTTAATTACCCGTATTCGTGATTAATATGGTGATCAGTGGGGAACTAACGCAAGGTAACACGCATCCTAGCGAATATTAATTTAGCAGGCCAAGTAGACAAGTTTGTCGGGCGAGAAACCTGGATACTTCGAACCATAAGGTCACTGGTTCGTCGAGTCCTGTATTCAGAGAGTCGTTTTTCTCACTTAAATATGGTTCCTGATATGAGTGGTGTCATTTGTCTTTATCTGCGTATGTGTGACCAGACAGGAATTTCCACTAATGATTTAAGAATGTCATAGCCGGTGTTGCTTGGAATGTTAAATGACTTTCCGGCTGCGCTTCCGTAGTCAAGCTCACTTAGTCGGTTGCTAGAGATTTCGCCCAGCATACATTTTGGCTTCTTCAGTAGTTGCACTAAAACTGACAAGACATCGTTCTGGTAACTCCACTTATACCCGCGGATGATGTAATCGCCTGTATCTTTCGTTTGGCCGTGGATGAGGTACGCGTATCATACAATGATGTCCTTGCAAATTGCGCTACGATTATTGGTTTTTTTTAATGGTATGTAGGTACGTAGTATATGACATTCCAAGTTGTATTAACCATCGATCTAGGTGATACTCCACCCTTCTTGTTTCTGCAGTTCTTGTTGTTTATACAAGGTATACATAGGGATGTATACCTTTCGAATTCGCATATTAATGCCCTATATATTCCTTGAGTGTAGAGAGTGTCCACTGGCGTCTCACCGATCTAAGCGTGGCGTTCATTGTGCTATGAGTATGAAGATGGTTCCAATATTCTTATTCTTCAGTAATAACCAAATTTTTGAAGCAGGGTATTGGCAACATATTTATGCCTACAACAAGGAACGGCACTATTCCTATATCACCAAAGACACCAATGAACCCTATCCGCATGTCAAAAATATATATTGCATCAGCGAATGCGGCAAGGTATACATAGGGCAAACAACAAGAACCAAAGAAGCCAGAAGTCTGGACCGTAAACGAGATCTACGGTTACTCAAACTTTAAAAGTCGGCGTTAGCTAAAATATTGTTTCGGAAAACCAAAGAGTCTTATTTGACAAAACGGCGGTACTAATAAGGGGGAGGCGCTTATAATTCAGAGACGTGCAGACAATCTCAACCGAGATTGCGGTTTCAAGTTTAGTCAAACTTGTCTTTCCGCAGTCAGCAACAAAAATCGCCCACTGCCCTAACAACATGATACAGCAGATACCATTGGAGGAGTCAATCATAGTGACGTCACATGCAACGACGTCACAGCCTAGTACGCTAACGCTAAACGCTCAACGGCTAATTGATTAATACAGGTGATTTCGTCATGCATCTACAGGCGTAAGAAAAGTTTCAGTCTAGCTACTGAAGAAGCCTGGTTAGCTAAATGTCCAGCAACCCACTAAGTGAGTTAGATTATAGTTCAACTACTAGACTTGTAATGTTGTGCAAGTCTAGTAGATTGTGTAATGTGTATGATCAAAAACAATATCATGGGTCAATAAAAAAAGTCACTTAAACAAAAATAAAAGGTGAAAATTAAAGGAGGAGGCAAAAAAGGCTGTCGAAAACTGTATTATGCTGTTGCCAACACGCCGTTATTGTTACCAAACGTCAATGACACATTTAGGTGCTTCAATTAAAGAGAGCTGTTCTCAAAGGGAACATCAAACTGTGATGGAGGTGACTGCATCATCCCTCCTAATTATTAACAATCAAATTTATGGTACAAAAGATACTATCGTTTCACAGATTGTATCGCTGTTATAAGATAAGCGGCAGCGCGTTTACAAATCTATTTTAGATATTGAAATTAAATGGTAATGAGTTCACCAACTTATTGTAGAACTTTATTACAAAGTCCAAGAACCGTTGATGTCTTAAGAATAAGATATGGAGAGTTTTGCTAGAATGCAATTAAAAAGTGTTTGGGCACAGCATTTCCTTGCCTTAGCAGATTTCATAATAATACCACTGGTTTTTAATTAGACCGGTCATAAGCACAAAACAAGATGCATGTATACAAAAACAAGCATAACCTATAACTTTGTTAGGTTAACATTACAGGCAAAGCACCTAATTTCAAAAGTATCTCCTGTTTTCGAAATCATAGAATTGCAACTAGAACCATAAACACCCATTTGATAGATTATGGCGTAGAGAATACCGCAAATGGACTATACAATATTGACTCATAGTCCCACTTGATTGTTTTTAGTGAAAGCAACATTAAAGTGTTTGGGCACAGCATTTCCTTGCCTTAGCAGATTTCATAATAATACCACTGGTTTTTAATTAGACCGGTCATAAGCACAAAACAAGATGCATGTATACAAAAACAAGCATAACCTATAACTTTGTTAGGTTAACATTACAGGCAAAGCACCTAATTTCAAAAGTATCTCCTGTTTTCGAAATCATAGAATTGCAACTAGAACCATAAACACCCATTTGATAGATTATGGCGTAGAGAATACCGCAAATGGACTATACAATATTGACTCATAGTCCCACTTGATTGTTTTTAGTGAAAGCAACATTAAAGTTCCAAAATTTTAGTATTTGTCACCAAAGACAAGTTGCAACTACTTTCAAGTTATATATTTTAGTGAATACTTCTTCAAAGGGTTTGTTTTGAAATGCGTCATTTTTGTAGATGAAGACCAAGATCCCAATATTACCGCCGCTGTTGGAACAATTAGCTAAAAATCATTTTATTGCTATTTGTGCAGTTGTAACTATTTTTTACAAAAATGTTATCTTCATGTATAGAAAAGTTAATTAGGATACACATTGCAGCAAAAATGTCGTATATGAAGTAACTATAATTTTTATTAACAATTGCAAATTTCAAGCGCGCGTAATTTCAGGATGCAAAATTAACAGTATTCTTGCATCCGTTTAGATTTAAAGACTTAAGACATCCAAATATAAAGCATTAGAAAGCTAATCAATAATGATGACTTGCAGTCTCGCTAGTATTTATAGAATTTGAATGAAACACAAAGATTGTTTTATAACATAAGTGTCGAAGAGATATATTATTCTGTGGAGTAATTTTTTAAACCAAAAAAGAGAGCACAAAGTAGGTGGTGGTATGTCCCGTGATAGTGGCTATTACCGTTTCGCCACGTCGTCGCTACGTAAAAGCTATGGTATTTGAATGTAGCTGGATAAGTTCCTGATACCACGCTGTAACGTTACAATCATTGCTTATATTGGTGGTGCCCCCTGACAGGAACGTTCCTATAACGGATCACTGACTGACGGTAAAACGCCTAAAAATTATCACGATAGTCACAGCCCCGTTCCAGTGACCAATTGTGCTAGTTGGGGATTAGAGCCAGATATATTCCTCACCATCAGATTGTTCTTATTAGAGGACGGTGTGCTTTACTTATGACGATAAACACACATCCAAAGTGACTCAGCTAAAGATAGCCGGTCTCAGAGAACATTGGGGGATCCAAGACAGAGTGACTATCCCGATACGTAACTAGGTCCTAGCAGCTCTAATAAACACAAATTGTGATACATTAATTCGTCAGCCTAATTACTTTCTTCCCTAATGTTGGAAACATGGTATGTAAGGCTAGATGAATTCTGATTATCATTAGAAACATATACCAGTTTTGCTCTCACTATAGCTCGTCGGTGTGCCATGCTAATGACAATAAAAACACATTTAAGATGACTCTGCTAAATGTAGCCGGTCTTACAGGACATTGCGATATGTAGTACAGAGTCGCCATCCCGGTGCGTCACTTGGTAGTACTAGGCGTAACTAGGAACCAGACCTATATACATATATAAATCTTCGCTCGATAAATCCATCGCCCAACCCAAACCCATAACCCAAACACACACACAAACAAACGATTGATAAAGTAAAAAAAATCAACAGTAGTGGTATCTAGAAGCTAAAAATTGTAAAGTAAACTTACTTTGGTCTATCATTTAGATTGGGCAGTCGGTTCCTTCCTACCACCCGGTCAATTTCTTCTTGTGCCTTCTTTTGCACATTAGGATACAAAATTAAATACAGAAAACAAAAATCTAATGTATGACTTGTAGTTTCAGAACCAGCCATGAACATATCCATACAAACCGCCAAAAGTTGTTCTTCGGTATAATGTGGCTTTCTTTCAGGAGAATTTAGAACTTGCAAGTACAGATCCATGACATCTCTAGGCTCAGCTGGGTTGTAAGTTGCTTTATGTCTCTTCAGTTCGTTATTTAGAAACTCCCATACGCGCAAGTGTGTTTTAACGTAAAGGTCATATCCAGACAGCCTTGGAGCTATAAACCTCAATATAGGGAAATGACTAAAAGGTGCTCCTACCATGTCGACGTTTGAAAAGAGTTCCCCGAGGATTCCTTGTAACTGTTTTAAATCTTTATCTTCAGGACTATATCTATTACCTGCCAGCATCATCCAGAGCGTGTTTAGAATATGTATATTGAAAAATGTTTCCATGTCGTAGGTAACAGAACCTCCGTTACTGTCAGCAACTTCTTTAACTGTATCCACCATAATTTTTGTTTCTTCTTCTATCATAGCCGACATGTTTTTACGACCAAAGCCAAATTCACGGAGCTGCCTCAGTAGAAATCTTCGTTGCTCCTGCCAAAGGTCTGCGTCGGTAAGCATTACACCTGAAAAAAAATAACTTATGAAAAATTATATATTATTTATTTTCTCCAACGTTTACATATGTACCATTAACTATATTGATTTGTATTTATATCTATAGGCATTAAAATAACTCTAGTTGAACGTTGAATAAAGTTGACATTTTCAGTTCACAAATTGATCTAAGACAGGGATAAGTTGTTACACTATTACCTCAACATCATCTTTAACATGTTATATAATAAGTTACCCTAAAACATGTTTAAAAAACATCTAAAAACCAGATTTGACAAGAAAAAAAGTACGATCCGTCGGTCTGCCGGTCTGTAGATCAGTCTGTCCGTTAGTTCTTGCGATAACCCTAAAGCGGTTGGGATTGTTTTTGAGCAAAATCGTTCCAGGAAAAGCATGAGATTAATAGAAAGTTGCACTTTAAGGTTGAAAATCTAGTTATATTTCTTTCATGAGATTTTTTAGTTAAATTCATATATGACGATAGACTTAACATGCTCTCATTAAACTCAAATAGAGGTTGATCGTGTAGGGGTGGAAAACCAAATTTTCTGCTATTGAGCCATCGACCCTAAATTTGGTACACAGGTAGCTGTTTCCAAACAAATAGTCTGGATTGTTTGTGAGTTAAATCTCTTTAGAATATAGGAAAGAAATAGGGGATGATTAGGATCCTAATGATAAAATGAAATTTGAACTGATGGATAAAATTGCGAAAGACACACTTATATTTCTCGCATGTCGAAATGGGATATATATGAGCTACCATCACTCAAATATATCCACAGAGATGTGTGGGCTGTTAAAACTGCAACCAACTTGGAATGGCCTAGATATGTGATTATAGCATTTCAAACAGATCGAAGTGAAACGTAAGCAAGAGGGGAGACTTTTTCGATAACATCGGTATGGCAGTTCTCCGAGTGTTTCTAAATTCAGAATGCTACCCTTATCTATGAATATGCTGAAGAAATCGAAATATGCTGAAGCCTATCAGATGTACACAGATTTTCAAAAAAGTTCCTGTTATAAAAACATGTCGGAGCATCTCTTAAAGTATGACAAGTTTAATTAATCGACTGTCAGCATCAGAACGAGCCAATCAACTCCTTAGCGGTGGACATTAAGGTGGATTTTATGAGCAGAGATAATGTTCCCAATAACACCCACACTTACTGTTTAATTATTCATAACAGTGTATTGGAATATAAACCTCTAACTGGCATCGTTAGAGCAATTATATAATAATATACTTTACTATGTCATTTATGTATCAATATGTACAACCGGGGTGAATAAATCCTAATAAATTGTTTATTGCATGTAAATAAATTGTTTTATTTTTTCTTCATTACCTTTTGAGCAACACTCGCATATTCAGCTAGGGGAATTGACACATGTGAGAACCAACACGTGAGCTCATAACAAACATAACCTAACAAACAAGCGTGCGTGTGTAGAGAGACTTAACCTAACATTCGGCTAGCAGGGTACTAACCTAACGTACGTTACAGAGCCAGCACGTGGTGAGCTTATATGTCAACAACAGACATAGCCTAACAAACAAGCGTGTGTAGATAGACTTAACCTATAACATTCGGCCCATACAACACGTGGTGACCTTATATGTCAAACATAGCCACAATTTACCATGTGAGCGTATATGTCGTAACAACAAGCAAACAAACATTCGACTAGGGGGAATCGGAGTCCTAACCTAACATTCGGCATGTGGTAACAACAAACAAACATTTGGCTAGAGGGAATCAGAGTCCTAACCTAACCTTCGGCTAGCGGACTCCTAACCTCACATACGTCACAGAGCCAACACGTGATGATCTTATATGTCACAACAAACATATCCTAATAAACGAGCGTGTGTAGACTTAACCTATAACATTCGGCACATACAACACGTGGTGGGCTTATATGTCAACCACTAATTACCAGGAACTTATAATATGTCACAACAACAAGCAAACATAGCCTAACACGCGAGCGTGTGTAGACTTAAGCTAACATTCGATATATACAACACGTGGTGGGCTTATATGTCATAACAACCAACAAACAAACATAACTTAACATTTAGCACCGCCAACACGTGGTGAGATTATATGTCATAACAACAAACAAATAAACTTAACCTAACATTCAGCACCATTAAGGCCTAGTGAGCTTATATGTCATCTGTATAACAAATAAACAGTTGGCGAGCGGGAAGTGGTCTTACCAATTAAACTTAACATTCCTGGCTAGCTGGCTGCAGGCACATGTACAACATAACCTAACATTCGGTAAGCCGGACTCAGCAACACACACCACGTGTGCGGCCGCCATCTTGGAACATCTGACGTCACAACTGAGAGCTGTCAACTGACAGATGGCACCTCTCAACTGTAAACTGATAGATGACAGATGTGACGTCACGCGCATGCGCCGAAATGTGGAGGGGGCGTGGAAGGGGTGGGCCAGGGTATCTTCCTATCTACTTGGGCCCACAATTAACAAAAATATTGGTGAACATACTTAAAAAATACATACAAACGAACATAGAACCTCATTCTCTTTTGAAGTCGGTTAACAAAAAATATATACAGACGAACATAGAACCTCCTCCTTTTTTGAAGTCAGTTAAAAAGTCTGTTTTGCACGTTGCTATTCCAAAAGGTATACATCCGAAATCATAATTTATAAAATCAGAACTATCTCCCCAACGATTGGCTTAAACCATTTTCAATAGGTATACATTTTTTGTTCAAAAAAGTACAATATTTCACATTGTGCTACTAAAAGATGTATAGGAGGGCTGAAAAAAGTTAATGCATTATTAATTCATAGCATTGTCTGTAGAGGGGGCCACTTTTGAGCAGGGGCATTGTCTCGCAAAAATAGCACACTTATGGCCTGTTCCCCGCGCGTTTTTTTTTACAATTTTCTAACGTAATTCAATTACCAACTCACTGTAGTATACCTTAATGGCATATCTGCATTGTTTAGAAAATCTCGCCTAATCATATCATATTTGTCGCAGAAAGCTGAAGTAATGACCTTTCCTGAAAACTTTAAAACACTGTGTTTTTGGTAGTGAAAAGCCGAAATGCTTCCATCTCTTGATTGTTCTTTATTTGATAGATCATAGTGAAGGACCCATATTGACAAGTAAACTTAAAATGTTTAAGAAATATCCTTCAAAACGATGGAACATTTCCTTTTACGACATTGTCGTCCATTTTGCCGAAAGCTTTATCATTTCCAAGTCGTGATGAAGAATGTTGGGCGCATGTTCATAAGAGACGTCCAATGCTACATGTTTCACCCAACTTGTCGATTTTCTTTGATTATTTCATGGACAAAATCATTATTAGAATAAATTGGTCCTTAAAGCGGTGCTCATCTTCGACATTTAATCGTCTTCTTATACAGTTCGCAGCTCAGTTTTTAATAGTAGCATACGAAGGTCATTGGTCATATAAGGTTTCTACCATATCAGCAAACACTTCTTTGTTTGCTAATCCTGGTCCTGATAACACTTTCAAAAAGGAATATCTTATAACTGGCCGAAACTCATTTTTGTCAGATTCTAGTTGTCTCAGGCATGTTTTCAAAAATTCAGCTGTCATCACTTAATGTTTGGATATCAAAATGTTATAGCTTATTGATAAAACATCATAGTCGTTACCAAAGCAACTTAGTTCGATTGTGGTTACTGGAAAGTTGTCAGGCTAACTAGAAATCCATATGATAATGTTTTGTATCCTCCTACTATGTCGAAAATCATAACTACTGGACAATTGATAGTCCCTTTCTTAATCTTATTTTTAAAGGGGTAGACATTGATCCAATCCAATCCATAGCAGGTGGTAGTGGAATTTTCCTTTATGTAATAGTAAAGGATTTTTTCATGCCCGAGGAGGTACCACCCCATACATCAAGGGGCCGGTGAAGTCCCAACGGACGTTTCCGGTTCTGATGTATGAGTCGGTTTCCCTTATAAGCAAAAATGATGATGGCTCCTCCTTGTATAAAATATTCCGGAGGCAAAATACCCCTCCATTCGGATCTCCGGGAGAGGGGTGTACAGGGGGCGCCAACATCAAGATTTAACATATCCTTTTCGAATATATGTGGCCTAAATTCTAACCTGAACTCCGTCCACCATTTCCTCCAGGCTAACAGGCCCCAACTCCTCTTCCTCACCGAAACCCAAATCAGTGCCAAAACAGCCACTAATCACCTTAATTTCCCGGGGTATGAGCTCCTTACTGCCTTTAGATTGCATGGAGGCGTGTGCGCATACGTCCGTAGCAATCTACCCTGCACCAGACTTCCCAATTTAGAAGCTGGAAGAAAAGACATACTATGGATAAAACTCTCTCTCAGGGCTGCAACTAAATTCATCTGTTGCATTTACCGGTCACCTTCTGACAACAACTTTGTCCAGCTCTTTGACTATCCTTCTGAAAAAACCGACTATCTGATTTCTGAATATCCTTCCTCCGAGGTCACTATTCTTGGCGACTTCAATGTCCATAATAAGGAATGGCTAGGATCTTCAAAAACCGATCCACAAGGGACAGCAGCGGATGCCTTTGCAGTCAGCAATTCTTTGGCCAATATGGTTCAGCAACCTACTTACTTTCCTCGTATCCCAACACACAGCTCAAATCCCTTGGATCTCCTTCTTACTACCAACCCTGAATGCTATAAGATATCAGTCACCGCCCCCCTTGGTCGCTCAGACCACGGCATGGTCACTGCTTCCTGTGCAATGCAACCCGAGGTCACACAGTCATCACACCCACGTATCGTTTGGCACTACAACTCCGCAAACTGGGACGAAATGCGGGATCACTTTTCCTCATTTCCATGGGCGTCTGTCTGCTTCTCTCATCCTGACCCCTCTGATATCTCACAAAACGTCACCGAAATTATCCAAGCTGGCATGGAATTATTTATTCCACGTACACAGAAAACCTCTTCAGCCACTCAAAAGCCCTGGTTCTCTAAATCCTGTGACAAGGCCAGACTTGAAAAGGTCAAAGCTCACAAAACGCTTCTACACAATCCCAGTCAAGAAAATCGTCAAGCATTCAACGACGCAAGAAACCGCTATGTCCGCATTCTTTCTGAGGCAAAAAACTCGTTTAATAACCACATCAAAAACAAAGTCCTCTCAAGCTCCAACGGCGGCAAACCCTTCTGGACTCTTGCTAAGTCTATTGGGAATAATTTCTGCAAGAGCACGTTCCCACCTCTTGTCTCAGGGGATGAAATTGTTTCTACCGCCCTGGGCAAGGCTGAACTTTTTGCTTCGCTGTTCGCCGGAAATTCTACTCTCAACCCACCTCCAAATGTTCAACCACCAACAGTCCCCAATGTCGCGCATAAAATGACTGATATCATTTTCAAAACTAAAAAGGTACGAAAGATGCTCTCTTCTCTTAATACCAGGAAAGCCTCTGGCCTTGACGAGATCCCAGCAATTGTTCTCAAAAAATGCGCACCAGAACTTGCCCCTGTCCTGACTCGTCTGTTTCAGATATCTTACAATAAAGGCATATTCCCTAGTAACTGGAAAACTGCTCGAGTACAACCCATCCCCAAAAAAGGATCCAAAGCGCTTCCTAGCAACTACAGGCCTATTTCTCTCCTTTCAGTCATCTCTAAAATGATGGAAAAGTATATAAACACCGAACTACTAAAATTCCTTGAAAAACACAGTCTAATCCACGACAGGCAGTATGGATTCCGTCAGCGCAGATCGAGTGCCGACCTCCTTTCCTTTGTCACCCATTCTTGGAACAAGTCTATGGAACAACACGGTGAATCCCAGATTGTTGCTCTAGACATATCCAAAGCATTCGACCAGGTCTGGCACGCAGCGCTGCTTAATAAACTTCCGGCTTATGGCCTACCACCATTACTTTGTACCTGGACAGCAAATTTCCTCTCCAACAGGAGCATATCTGTTGTTGTGGATGGCCATTCCTCTAAACTGTATCCAATTAATGCAGGAGTTCCTCAAGGTTCAGCTTTAGCCCCTACTTTGTTTCTTCTCCACATCAATGACCTCCTCTCTAGCACATCCAACCCAGTTCACAGTTACGCGGACGACAGCACCCTCCACTCAAATAAACAATATTCTAAGCCTGTCTCTTTAGCCCAATTAGATGAGGATCGCAGACTCATAGAGGGTTCTGTCTCCGTGGACCTCCAAAAAATATTAGACTGGGGAACTAGAAATCTTGTACAATTCAACCCCACCAAAACTAAGTCTTGCTTTCTTTCTCACAAGAGATACAGCAGCCCTAGACCCATCACAATGAACAACCAAGTTATTCAAATTAATGAGTCCTTCTCTCTTGTTGGCATTTCTGTGGATCGAAATCTTAATTGGCACCAACATGTTACATCAATTGCAGAAGCGGCTGCTAAGAAATTGGGTTTCCTCTTCCGGGCTCGCAAATACTTTCACCAACTAATCTCTATACCTTATACACTTCACAAATAAGGCCAAACCTCGAATACTGCTCCCACATCTGGGGTGCAGCTGCCGCTTCTACACTCGCTATCCTGGACTCCATTCAAAAGAGGGCTATACGTCTCATCGGTAACCCTACCCTCACCCAAAGGCTTCCATCCCTTGCCCACCGACGTGCCGTTGGTGACCTCTCTCTCTTTTATAGATATCTGCACGGGCACTGCTCAGAGGAGCTTTCCTCCATAATTCCCCCACCTGCTGCCCCCAGCAGATCTACCAGGGGAACAGAGCGAATGCACCCTTTTAATGTCCAGGTCACCAGACATAGAACATCTTGTTATGCCCGCTCTTTTGTCCCGAGGACTTCCAAGTTGTGGAATTCCTTGCCGGCACATGTTTTTCCTTCTCCTCCGAACCTCCAAACCTTCAAGTCCAGAATTAACAAGCTGCCTCTTTCCTCCTTGTCAACACCCACGGTACGATAGTATTTAGGCTGTAAGCCCTCGTGGTGTGTTGTTGACATAAAAAAAATACCCTCGTATATATATATATATATATATATATATATATATATATATATATATATATATATATATATAATATCCCACCACATCAGTAGTTTCAAAAAGTTAAATAAATAGATAGTATTGAGATGCTAGGTAAAAGGCGATCAAACTTACCTCTACAAAAATATTATTTTTGTAGAGGTAAGTTTGATCGCCTTTTACCTAGAAGCTCAATACTATCTTACTATTTATTTAGCTTTTTGAAACTACTGATGTGGTGGGATATTATGCTGTACTGTTTCTGTTTCTTTATTATCAGCATATTGCTGCGACTGTCGCCAGTCACTGACGGAAGGGAGCAGCAACAGCCTCAGCAAAACAATACTGTGATAGAAAACCTAGAAAGAAGTTAGTACATGGCTAGAAAATTATGGCTAAAGTTGGATTCAGCTTCTATATGTTTTTAGTTACAAGATTGTTAGTAATTGTGTATTGAAAGTTGTCTTGACTTTGAACATACCTCTACGTTTACCCCACGTTCTCATCTCGAAGAAGCTTCCTTGTGGTCTTCCACCTAAATCGTCAGATGATAAGAATTCTCTAACAGCTTGACGACCATATACAATCACCAGTAGATCCCTGCCAACTTTAAGTCCAATAACAGGACCATATTTTTGTGCCATCTCTGCCGTTGCTTTGTACAAGTATCCTGTCCGTTTTCTGTCTTCTAAAACTTTTAAGGCGCTGCCGACCAGAGGAAGCCATTTGGGTCCAGGAGGGTAATTCTTTGGTTTCTGAGTATCCAGATATGCTAGTAAGCCTAATACTATAAAAAATAGAATTACTGCCACCCACATCTCTGCAAAGAAAATATAATCATATAACAGCTATAATATAAAGTGATGATAAATTATCCACGTTATCGGATATTGAAAAAAAATCTATTTCTATTTAAAATTTGGCCACGGGTAGGCAAGCTTATTATAAAGGTCATAAGCTATAGCAAAAGACTATTTTGGTTTTCGTCTTAGGCTGTGCAACATTGTACACAGGAAAGAATATGAGCATATGAATACGTTTTAACAAATTTAATTTCAATTTCTCTTCATATCTCGAAGAGTATTTGATCTTGTTACTAAGTGAAGATTGTTACTTGTGATGAGCACTGATAAGCACACTTGAAGAACCCAAATCACCACAACACATTATAAAAACTGACGATCGTTTCGCTAACCAAGTTAGCGTCGTCAGAGATGAATAGTTCTGAATCATTAACCAAGTTAGCGTCATCAGAGGATGAATAATAACATGTTGCCAAATATCGACCATCTAAACCGAAAACTAAGGAAGTTAGGTTTGCGTATGCGTGTATACTATTTTTGAATTCTACTCATCAAGACGATTAACATGACACCAAATATCATACCTCTACACCACTTAATAAGAAAGTTGCTTTGCGCATACGATAGTTGCCATATTCTACTTATTGATTTTAATCTTATTCTAAATCTAGATCTAGAGATCTAGATCTGGACCTGGATTCCGATCTCGGTCCTGGCCACTGAGGCGCAGCCCCCGCCACCCTCCCCGCTGCCTACCGTTTCGGCACTGCATTTTACTCGTCGTGACGAGTAGCATGACACCAAACACTATGTCTCTACACCACCTAATAGCAAAGTTGGTTTGCGCATACGCACAACGCCATTTTTACATACGTCATTTCCCTAAAAGTCAAAATGGCGCGTCCTCTTATTTTGACGGGTGGTGCCACCTGTCGTTTACAATTTTTAATTTTCCGGGTTTTTCACTTCCGGTCGGCCATCTTGGACGCCATCTTGGATTACGTCACATCAGGTTTGCTGGCTCCGACAGATAATATCCTATAAAGTAAACTGCTCCTTTCTGAATACATACCAGGACGGACCACGTGTCTTTGTGCCAGCATCCCAGACATAAGAACAATACTCCAACTGTGGACATAAATGTTCTTTGTACAGCGTCAAAAGCTGCTATGATAATTTATGTAGAACTAAGATGTGATTTCCTATTATTTCATACCAAACACCAATCTTAAATTCATATTGGAAATGACTTGCTGCTGCTATATTAGCGGTTTTTTTTTCTCTCACATATATGTTTGTTTCTGTAGTTGGATACACCCCGGCAAGTAAAGGTAACTTCATCTCTATATAATATTTTATTCACAAACTGTCGATCTTCGTTCTATTTGTTTCCGACAGAATGGTAAAATTGTAGTCTGGCTAAAAGACCAACCGGTAATAAGTTTTATACGTGTGTGAAGAAATATGAATAAAGACATTTCTCATGAAATATCCTCAGAACCGATAATCTGCTTACATCAGCAGCTGCACATTTTTTTTGGGCTACATTTTGAATTATCTGCTACACAAACTGAAACATCTTGTTGTTCTGAAGAGATATTTTGGATGGTCTTATACATCCCATTATGAACCAACCGAACCATTTTCACCTAATCTGCCATAAATATTTTTCAATAATTTGTGGCCCAATTGTCTGTTCTGTTTAAAGGCTTACACATCTTACATCCATTAAAATTTGCGTATAAAAGCAAACCAAATCTCGCATTTTTTCATTGTATGTATGTATGTATAGTCTAAATTGATTGGCGGCGGCTAATTTAGCCATTCGAACATGTTCAAAACATTTACCTGTCGTTCTCCTCAATATTTATACTGTTAAATTAAAAACAAAACCACAACTTTATTATCGTGAGTTAAAATTATTTGTAGCTATATTTTTGTCTCAGTTCTTGTTTGGTTTTATTTCTAACTTAAATACTTGTAGATACACGCCCATATTATTATATATAAAACAGTATGAGTTTACACATTAAATAATATGCCTGTTCAATTTGCTACTTATTACTAGTATATATTTTACTACTATACTATTTACAATATGTTAATCTAAGGAAATGAACAAATGAACTGGATTTACTATAATTACAGCATCTGAGGGACTCGATACAACTCTTACTGTCGCTTAAAATTATAATATTTTTCTGTTGTAAAAATTTGTTACGCATTTACACTGATGATTTCTAAGTCAGATTCAAATAACTTATTTCTAATATTTACTTATTTACTGGGTAAAGCATATAATCTCTAATAATTATAGTTGTTATTTTAGGATACTCATATGAAAGCAATTCATGAACAGGGTTGATGTTGAATTTATATATATATATATATATATATATATATATATATATATATATATATATATATATATATATATATATATATGCTTTGTCTAACTTATAAAAAATTCTCATAATAACTAACCAAAGCAGGTGGTTTTTTTAATCGAAAAAGATTTTGTTAAGTTATTTATAAATAGTTCATGAATCCATTTCATAAGTTCACTATTGTTAGCATGTAGTTTTGAAATAAATCTATACTCATTCCTTCTATACTAAAGTGGTATCTCGTTAAACTTGGCAAGTATAGCGTTTATAAGGTTTGTTCTAAAGGCACCTATACATACTCTTAGGCATGTATTTTTTATTACTTCTAATTTTTTTAAATGTGTATGTGCCGCTTGTTGATAAAGCATACTCCCGTAATCTAAAATTGACCTAATATAAGTCTTATAAATCAAGTTGGCGATAGTTACTTCTGCACCCCAATGGTAATGGGTAGTTGATCTAAGAATGCTTATGCCTTTTTCACACCTTCTAATTATGTACTCTACATGATCTCTCCACAACAACTTTCTATTTGGTGTTATCCCTAAATACTTTATGACAGGTTTTATAGGTATTTTGATGTTTTCTATGAGTATGTTAGTAATTTGGATATTTCTTTTTCTAAAAAAAAAATACATGCTTCCGATTTAGTGACCGAACCAGTTACGTTGTTTTGGAAACACCATGCAGATAAACATTTGTACCATTTTTTAAGCAGCTCTATACCATTGTCAATAATATCTACAGTAGTATATATGCAAACATCGTCTGCACAATGTATTGTATTTAATACAGGCAGCTTCAAGCATATATCTAAATTATAAGTATATATTATATATAAAAGAGGACTGAGTTTTCCACCTTGTGGAAGGCCCTTGTTAACAATCCTACGTCCAATTATATTATTCTGTACTTTCAAGTACACTGTTCTATTTATGTGCAATTTAACTATCTTCTTAGAAAAAGTACAAGGGAGTCAAATGTCAACCATCTTTTCGTACAGTTTATATTATCGTAAGCGCTTTCGATTACTAGAAACAAGGCAACAACTGATATGTTATTCGAAAAAGCCAAATTAATATCTGTCACTAAATGGAATGTACTTTCGATAGTAGAATGCCCTTTCCTGAAACCAAACTGTGATTTTGGCACTCTTCCACTCCGCCCCGTTTCTAGTCTGTTTTTATCATACTTTCATCATGCAAACGTTCTGTCAAAATCTAGTTTATAGTAGTCTTGCTGACATCAAAGATCAATTGGCACATCGTACGAATCGTCACCCGTCGATTTTCAAGCATTGCCCTCTCCATTTTTGCAATTATTTCCTCCGAAACCGATAGCCGTCCAGCACGCTCTTTATCATGGACGACTGTACGTCCGTCCTTAAACTCTCTGTACCAATTTTGCACGCTTTTATGTCAATACACTTGACATAACTAACGATGAATTTCTATAGGCGTAGTGTCTTTGTCACACAGAACGTAACTCACACCTGGTGGGAGCGGTGAGTGGAAGAGGTTCCACTCACCTCGAACAGCACTAAGCATCGCAGACAGTTCGATGTGATGGGGTTTGTATAAAGGTAACCAAGTAACCAAGCTGCTAGCGTTGCTGGATATTGCGTAAAAGCGTCCCTTGCAAATCTAGAGCCTTGGAGACATATTCTATGGACACCCTCGTAATATCTTACGGCATCAAAAGCTATTTGAAGAAGAACAACAATTTGAACTTGATGGAATATTACATTAAGGATTTCTTTCTGGCTCAGTTACGCAGCATTATTTTTCAGCAAGACGGTACCCCTGTGCACAACGCTGCTATTGATGTGAAATACTTAAACGATGAGCTTTATTAGAACTGGACGAGTACTAATGGGCCAATTCGATGACCTGCGAGGTCACCTGACCTGACGCTTTAGAATTTTTTGTGGGCGTATACAAAATATAACCTGTAAATTTTAATTCGATGCCACAAAAATGTCTAGATATGGAAGCAGGCCTTTTTTTCGGAACGAACAGTATATATATATATATATATATATATATATATATATATATATATATATATATATATATATATATATATATATATATATATATATATATTCCCACTTATACTACACAAAATTGTACTACAATCAACGTGGAATCCCAAAATGCAGATATATACGGGGCGTTCTATTTAAAATAAGAGAGCTGGTGTCGACGGAATATATTTTTAAAATGTAGGTCGTACTGACATTGAAGGTTTACCATATTTCAGAGTCACCCTATACTTATGTTTTCATATAGCGAAAGCAGCCGTTTCCGACGGGACACACTATGTAGACATACTGAGAGAAATTAGTTGTTAGATAAAATGCTTTCTCTTTCATTTTGATTTAACGTTAATGTTATATGCATAACATATTACATAATGAAATATTTTGAATGAGTCAGCAGATATGTCGATGTATATATTTACCCTAAATTGCGAAGAGGTACGTATATAGTTAATACCTAATGAAAGTCATAAGGCAGCACCAATGCAATGCTTTTGCTAAAAGTGTCACGTTTCAGAATATAGAGAACTTTGCACAAATAGAAGAATTGAGGTGAAAGTAGCCAATTATAATATCACACAGAAATTCCATTATAAAAACGTTAAAATGGAACGCGATTGCAACATCAAATTTTCTAGGTATAAGCATCGGAAAAACATTATATATATATATATATATATATATATATATATATATATATATATATATATATATATATATATATATATATATATACAGGCTACCCAAAAGTCCGGGATAAAATTAATATACCCTTAACCTTTAGTCTTTGGGGAAAAGGCTCGGACACGTCAATTTAGTTTTATATATGCTCAAATTTTGACGTTATTCGTTTGTTTTTTTATTGATATTTGTCAAAAATATGACCACATAGATATTTTTTTAAATGGAAACATACAACTTGTGATTATTTGAAAGCTAATATCTCGTACAATATGCCCATAAATTTTGGCGCGATTCTGTCAAGTTATTTCAAATGGCGAAAAGTTTTTAAAAATCCATATTTAAATAAGCGAAAATGATAAATCACTGATGTGTTTTTTACCTTTCCAGGTAAGAGATTTTCATGGTTTTGTCGGAAAGGCAGCGTATCGAAGTATTGATATTGTTAGGATGTGGAGATAAAATAAGAAGTCAAAGTGAAGTGTGCACTTTATTTAATGCTAAATATCCAGAAAAACAAATTTTACAGGGCACTGTTGGTAAAATATTCCACAAATTTGATGAACATGGCACAGTAAAGGACTCGCCTAGGAATGGACGGTCACGTGTTCTAGGGGACGATGAAAAATTAGATATTGCATTATCTCTGCAGGATAATCCGCATGTTTCAACAGTTTTATTGGCTCAAAATCATGATACATCTAGAGGTACTATTGGAAGATTTTTGGAAGCAGAAAAATACCACCCTTATAAAGTATATCTTGTCCAAGACCTTTTAGAACATGACTATGACAGGCGTTTGCAATTTTGCGAGGAAATGGTGAGACGGTGTGACGAGAATAATAGGTTTCCACAGAACATATAATTTTCTGATGAAGCTACTTTTTATTTAAACGGGGTGGTTAACAGACATAATTATCGTTTCTGGAGTCAAGAAACTCCATGATGGATATTTGAAGCGCATACTCAGCGGCCCCAGAAAGTAAATATATGGGCATATGGGCAGGTATCATTAATAACCGAATTTTAGGGTCATTCCTTTTTGAAGGAAACCTCACAGCTGAACGGTACCTGGATTTCTTAACCTTTGAGTTTATGCCTGCTCTAGCTGTAATTTTTCCCAACGAAGTAGATCCAGATATACCTAATGAAACAATTTGGTTACAGCAAGATGCTGCTCCCCCGCATTTTGGTGTCAATGTGAGAAGATATTTAGGTCAGATTAAATCAGATTTCCAGATCTCAGGATTGGACGACGTGGTACAATTGAATGGCCACCGAGATCCCCAGACTTAACGCCTCTAGAATATTTTCATTGGGGATCTTTAAAAGAAAAAGTTTGTTTTTTGTTTTGCTTCGTTACATTTTTATTTATTTTTTGACAAAATATATAACAAATAAACCATAACTATGTATTGTTAAGTTACAATGTCACAAAATGACAGAACGTGAAACAATGAAAATCTCTTACCTGAAAAGGTAAAAAACACATCAATGATTTATCATTTCCGCTTATTTAAAAAGGGATTTTATAAAAACTTTTAATAGTCGCCATTTTGAAATAGCTTGACAGAATCGCGCCAAAATTTATGAACATACTGTACGAGATATTAGCTTTCAAATGATGTATCACAGGTTATATGTTTCCATTTAAAAAAAAAATATCGATGTCGTCATATCTTTGACAAATATCTATAAAAAAGTACCTTACTTTTGCAACTGGCTTGGATTAGTTTGTTTGCCAGGAAAATCGATATGGTTTTGCCAGAAAAATTTTGTGTGTTCTTGCGGAAAATTTTTGTATCTACACAAATAACAAAGTTATGGCAACCAAATTTCGTACGCGGGCCTATATAATAAAAAGTGAACTATGCACCAAAATTTAAATGCATTTGAAGTTAAAAGACATTCAGCATGTTCTAGGAGGCTAGCTATCATAGCCGTATTATTTTATAGGTGTGTTCTCGCTGTAAGTAGTATACCGTACTGAATTAGAACGAACCCGGTCTGTGGTTCTAATTATGGTGAGAATACATCTAGCCTTACGTACATTTTCTCTTTATTAGGCAATAAATGGGCCAGGGCTGGCAATTTACAAAATTGTTACATCGTTGTACACAGTCTCTTTTTTATCACATTTTGTGTTATTTGGAGCTGTCGTGGTGGTTCCATACCGAGATGGCGACCCTGTCGTACATCTCACAATGTTTTAGGAGGCTGGCTATTATAGCCGCATTACTTTATCGGCGTGTTCTCGCTGTAATTAGGTTACCGTACTGACGAGGTCTAATTAGAGCGAAACCGGTCTGAGGTTCTAATTATCATGAAAATACATTTAGCCTTACATACATTGTCTCTATATTAGGGAAGAAATGGACCAGCGCTGACAATTTACAAAATTATTAGTTCGTTGTACACAGTCTCTATTTTATAACATTTTGTGTAATTTGGAGCTGTCGCGCAAACATATTACCTGTTTCCGCACCGAGATGGCGACCCTGTCATACATCTCACAATGTAATGAGAATTTTGTAGTGTGTTTTAAATATTTAAATATAATAAATATTTTAAAACATGGTTGATTATGTAGCAAGTGCATTCGGTATCTTTTAAAAACAGAAACATGATTAGAATACTTCTCGCGGCCTATTCCAGAACTTCTTTGTGGAAAGGATTTATCCCATAGCAGCAACTGACAATTTTATGTTTTGTATGTAGAATTTAGATAATCACAAACACGTGAAAGCGGCACTGAACTAACTGTACAGTCTGTCTACTGATGAAATTCTCTCAGATTAAAAATCTGATTATGGTGCTCAAGAAGAAATGGCAGCACGCGACTTTATACGTACAAGCACTACTACATCTGGTAGCACTAGAAGTAATTCTGTGACTTGTAAGATACAGACTCATATGTCGGATGAACTTTTGCATCCTGAATCTCCCTCAGAAAATATATTGGAGTTCGTTATAGAAGATGATAAAAAAAGGGAAACGAAGCATCCTGATAATGAATATTGACTTTCATGAAACTGCAAAAACCACATTCGACTTAAACTTGAAATATGACAAGGAAATATATTATTTTATGAATATTTCCACTTAGGATATTTTACAGCTGAAGGTCCATTAAACCAACTTATATGCGTCACAAAATTTGAACAAAAAAAGTAATCAAGTGCCAGTGCCATTCAATCATGGGACGAGACTTCTGTAGAAGAGGTGCAAGATATTTCAAGCCTTCTCATTATAATGGATATTCGCACACCTCACTTGGCAAATTACTAGTGAAGTGATCCAGTTATGGCAGTTTCTGCAAAATGTTAAATTATGTCATCTAAAGGATATAAAAAGCTTATATAAAATATTTATTTTAACGACAACAACACTGCTAAAGAGAAAGACAGGCCAGGACACGATAAATTGCATAAAGTTAAGACACTTATGGAAGATCTTAACCAATCTTTTTCTGAGTCATACACCTATAAAACAATATAATATGCCAATGAAGTCTTTCAAGCAAGGATACAAACTTTGGTGTTTAGCCGGTTCGATAACAGGATACGTATATAAATTTAATGTATATATATATATATATATATATATATATATATATATATATATATATATATATATATATATATATATATATATATATATATATATATATACAAGAAAACTATCTGATGATGAGAAGGATAATAATTTTGGCTTGGGTAGATCTACTTGGTGGTGGCATCGAGTATTATATATTCGATAGACCTGGCGATTGTCATTTCTTTTACACTTTTTAACATAAGAAAGAAAGGTTAAACAATTATCTTTTAGAATTAATTTGGCTACACTAATAAGTAGCTTTACTCCTAGAAAAGGACGAAATGAACCTGTATTATTTCTACCAAATAAGCGTGTAGTTCCAGATGTAGTAAGATTACTTGAGGTGAGTAATCACATGCTTACAGGAAACATTACGCCGAAAGAAATTTATACCTACTTAGTTATAAATTTATACTTTACAGAAGATTGGGCAAATTTATTACAGTTCTCTGTGCAGTATGCACACTAAAAAAAATTAATAACGGTATCTGCGGTATCTAGATAACAAAAACCAGAGATGCCACTGCCTGAGTAATTAATTAAGTTTGATAATAGACCATTAGACAGACTGCTCCTTAATTATTTAGTGTAATTCTAGATAAGAATACGTCCTAAGAGAAAACGTTAAGGAATGGAATCACTGAAATAGTAGTCTAAATTTAATAAAACATGATTTTTATTCAACCCTCTTTTTGGGTTGTTAATTTGCCACACAACGGAACACAAAAAATTAAATTGCAATGTATGTTACCTATTGGTTTAAAAGTACGCACTATTTACTAAATCCTTGACATATAATTATGAATCTTGTTCTGATACGTGACTGAATTAAAAAAAAAAGATTATTAACGCTTAAAATAAACAATTAGGTCTGTTCTTAATTTGTAATCATAAGTTACTCTAATTACCGTTCTGTGGCCAAGAACTATGTTTGGTTGTTATATTGCTTTATATTTTAAATCACCATCTACACAATTCATACAAAAAAGAAATTACAAGAATTTTGTTTCTACTAATCTTAACAAAAAAATTTCAAGCACACTTGGAGAACCCAAATCACCACAATACATTTCAAAAGACCTAACGATCGTTTCGTTTACCAAGTTAGCGTCATCAGAGGATCACTAACTTGGTTAGAGAAACGATCGTTGGGTTTTTAAAATGTGTTGTGGTGATTTGGGTTGTCCAAGTGTGCTTGTCAGTGCTCATCACAGGTTTCAATCTTCACTTGGTGAAAAAAATTTCGTTAATCAACTTATTAAACAATTTTTAAGCTAACATAAAATATATAATTATACAGTCTGATATGTTTGAACTTAAAAATAAATTCGAGAGTCAATCTGCAACTCGACGATATACTTTTTCAATACGGCAAAAACTGCTTAATAAATATTTTGTCAAGACTTGTGCACCAGCTTCGACAGCTGATTTGATTCCTATCCAGAATCGCTACAGACTTTAGTTAAAGAAAGCAACGAATCCCACCTGAATATTGACGTTGAAATCTTTGTTTATTTCTGCATTATTTAACCAATTCCCAAAAGCAATTCAAAAGGAATTCCGAAAGCCATTCCGAAAATTTTCCAAGAGGCTCTCTAATTGGCAGGGGCTCTAAGACACAGCAGTTGATGCACTTTACACATTTTTAACATGCCTTATTGGCACCATACGCTAAGGTGCACACTATTCGACACGTTGTTAGCTCAACTAATGCTTTGCAAGTGTCGCCACGAGTTCCAGACTTGAAACGTTTCTGCTCAAACCACCTCTTTCGTATTGGTTATGTAGGTCTATGTGACTAGTATTTCGCGTCCTGCGCATATACAGCTAAGATCATCCGGATAATTTTAGATATTGTCGATGTTTATCTCCCAATTGCAGTAAATTACTTTATTTACGTTCTTGAAATATACGTGTCTGAGCCTGCGGATTTCGTTAATTTTATGCCTAACGTAATGTGACTATTTAACCGGAATTAAATTTGCCCTGATTGGTAGAGAGTTTTTATTAAGCTTTTAAAGCGAAATTAATGATCAAGTTACTTCAATTAGGTACTCAAAACGCGAGCGTTGCAATATACAAAAATGTAGGTTTTGGAGCCCAAAAGAGGCTTAGAAAAGGACGAGTACCTCTCTGTATACAACCATGTTTAAATAATTTCATGGAAAATGACGTTCGGGAAAAGTAAAAAATAACATCATTTTAATTTCATATTTTTTATCCTGTTGATAAATATATAGTAAAAATTTGTCATATTTTCTACATAAGATTTATTTATACGGTACAAAAATGAAGGGTGGGTTTGGAGTTAATTTTAATGACATTGGCGTCTTAGGCCATGGGCTTAATTTTACAATATTTATTTTATTCATCGTAAAATTTGTCATACAAGGTTAACTTCTTGTTTGGCCTCCTGGGAGTCGAAACCGGGAACGATCTCTATAAGAAAATCGGTAAAAAGTAGTATTTTGCATAGTCTGTAGCTCTTAATTGGCGATATAACAGTGAAGAGATTGCAGTGCTTAAAATATCAAAAAAGGACATATTTTATTAGGCAGTAATTTAACACACTTGTGTATATCTTGATTACGGCGCTTGCATTTGATGCAACTTAATATAATTTCATGATTTTAGGCATTCATGGCCGGGGCTACTTGGAATGCTAATCGATTTTCGGGCTCTTTTGACGTGGCCAAACTCACCTAGTGGGTTGCTTCAGTAGCCAGACTGAAACCGTTTCTGGAAATCCACTAGGTGAGTTTAGCCTTGGTAAATAATCCGGGAAATCATGTAGCATTTCAACTCAATATTAGTCTTATTTTTCTAATTGAAAATAATTTCTTAGGAATGTGCAGAAAAATACAACCCCAAACTTGTATTTTACAAGAGTATTACTATTCCTTATTACTTTAAAGCTTTAGTTTCTACGCAAATTTTAAATTATTGAAAGTCCTGAGTATACCAGATTAGATTGTCTTCGTTTAATTTTAGTACATAGCACAGCTCTCTGGTTTACTTATTAATCTTAAGAGGCCAGCTGTTCTTGCGAAATTGGCTTCAAGTGTTTACTCAAGAGTTGGTCGATATCTGAGAGGATTTACTCTGAGTAGTTGATTTAACAAGGACTTGAGTGAGAGACGCTCCAAGGCTTCCACTTTGTGATTTATCCGCACCAAAGGAACTAATATTTGTTGTGCTACAGAATAAATAGTCGAATTAAATAGAGTTACATCTAAAAAAACGTAAACGAACTGCTTGAGGCACCGGGGTAATATTTTTTACCCGCAGGTTCAATAACCTAAGGAAGCTAAATACACCCATATCTTTAAACATACGACTCGATATCACAAGCGAAAATATCGCCAACCTATTTTTATTATTAATATCGCCATTAAAATTAAGCATTTTTCTGAAAATTATATACTTTTTAAAGAATAGTCCCTTACTATGTGTACAAAAGCAAGTTCGTTGGGAAAACTAGTAATTAAATACTACAATCAAAATTTTTTATTCATAGTATATTCACCTGCAAAAACATAGTGTCTGACATTAACATTTAAAATTCGAACGGTTATGTAACAGTTGCAGAAACGGAAATTTCTATATTAAACTTTACAACACACTTGAACAGCGAAAGATGATAAACATTGATTTAAGTAGACTTCCGGAAGTGAAAGTTACAGTTCGGATGCTGTGTTCCTTTAGCGTTGTTATTATAGTGGCATGATATAAGAATTGTTCAACATAATTAAATCAATCACCAGAGTTTATGGTAGTTTCGATTAGGCCTCTCATAGTTTGTATAGAATTATGTATAAAAGTAAAAATATTTATTTATTTATTTTTAGACTATACACAATTATGCAAATTTTTTACAGCTTTGCTATGTGGGATATGGTTTTAACAGAAAACTGTTGTGCTTAAATTTGTAAAAAATATACTTGCAGAAGCACCTGCTATTTATTTAAAGTGTTTTACTAGAAAGTTTTGATCAGTAGAGATAGCTCATTTTTCTTCAGAAACGAACCATTCTTTGTGGATGTAGTGTTTAATGCTGATATTACAGGCTGACTCACCATAAATGCTGCGTTTTTTATACCGGAATCTGTTGTAATGTTTGAATTATTTTTCTCTAGGCTCATACAGCGTCTTTATTAGCATCATTATTTAAAAATATCAGTAGTCATACGACCTGTTCGTGAAAGAAGCTACATATCAAAGTTATGTACTTTTTTTTATTTTATGTACTTTCTGCAATGCTGGTATAAAATTAAATTAAGTTGCAATAAGGCTGTCTATACCTAAAACCTACGGTTTTCGAAAAGATTCATGTTGTTTTGAATTTGATGCTTTAGTTCCGATTTTATTTTTGCTGCACTTATTAGTACTTATTAATCATGTAATACTGTAACACAGAAGGATTGTTGTATTAGAAATTTAAGAGTGTCTAGAATAAAATTGAACTAAGTTACAATAAGGATTCCTCTACCTTAAACCTACCGTTTTCAAAAAAATATATATTGTTTTAAATTTGAGGCCTTAGTTCGGATTTTATTTTGCTACACTTATTAATAGTGTAATAATGTAGCCATATCTAATACTTGACAGAAGGACTGTTGTATTAAAAACAAAAAGTGTCAATAATAGAATAAAACTAACTTACAATGTTCTATAACTAAGTCAAAATTGGAACCTGTGATGAGTACACTTGGAGAACCCAAATCAACACAACACATCTTTTTAAAGACTTGATGGTTGTTTCGCTAACAAAATTAGCGTCATCAGAGGATGAACAATTCTAAACTGCTTATTACTGAACATCCCCTTATATACTGAGCTTTAGGTAGAGACCGATACCGAGAGGGAGACTAGATCTCAGGGAATTTTTTTGTGTATTGTATTTTTATTGCCGGACGCGGTTTTTCAACATCCTTTATAAGTTTACCTGGCAAGTTTCGGAATATTTTATCTTTATCAGAAACAGAGTGCAAACAAAGAACTATAAATCCGTGACGGCGCTTGGATTAAGGAAACTTTTGTTTTTTATTGCCTTAGAAATATAAATATTTTCGAACGCATCTAGCTTCGCTGGCTCTCCAACATTTTTGATAAGTTTCAGATTTTATTTAACAATGTGGTTTTATATATTATATTTTATCTTTCCTGAATGTCATGCATTCCGCTAACATTTTCTTTCTTCTGTGTATATTAATTAATTGTTCCACTAAGCAGTCCGAATATCCGTTATATTTGGCCACGTTTTTAATGTACTCTAACTCTATATTTTACCTACTTTTACTTAAGGGAAATTTAATAAATCTGTTTAGTAAGAAATTTAAACCGGCTTTTTTTTGTGCATACGTATGATGTGAGTCATTTGGAATGTAACTTAGAGTGGTAGTTTCCTTCCTGTGGACGTAGAATTTAAGAGAGTCATAATTTTTAATAACTAGTACATCTATGTGTATGTGTTTTGTTTCTTGAACGTCGGCCTATTTCCGCGACTATGGCCAATCACCGACGCCAGGAAGCAGTTTCACCTCATTATCCTGGAAACCCTTGCCTTTCTGTAAAGATTGTAGGGATATTTAACGTGCCTAACATCGCATGGACATGGGACCGACGGCTTTACGCCCCTTTCGAAGGGCGGAACGTGCAGACATTCAACTTGCTCAAATACAATGCCAGAAACTGGGTTGGTGTTAATTTTACAGTTTGTACTGAAAAAGTGAAAGGAGTACCATGGGATCGAACCCAGTACCCTCCTGTTCAGAGGCACACGTTCTTACCCCTGAACCACCGAGGTTCTACTAGTACATCTAGAAAGGAAAGTTTACTGTTAACTTCTAATTCGTGGGTGAATTTTATTGAATCAAATTGACAGTTCAGTCTTTTAATAAAATCATCTACTTTGCATATATTTGTGTTAAACACTGCAAAAATATCGTCCACATAACGAAACTATACTCTAGGAAAGTACTCACTTTCAACCAATTTAACATCTTTAACTTTATTAGTGAATTTGACATTGAATAACTTTTTTGTTTAATAGGAAAGCTTCTAAACTCTTTTGACAGTCACTTCGCTAGATTATATGTCGGAGAATCTATAGCCGAAATAATAGTTCACATTGATTTTCCCGGCTTATGAATTTTTGGGAGACAATATTTTTTGGCGACTTTGGTATCGGCAACCTATAACTGTCTTCCTAAGTTCGCTATTATAAAATTGTGCCAATTCTTAAAACTACTTTTTACCTCGTTAATCATTTTTGGTAGCGGGTTTTTATTTAGTTTTATATACAGTCCTGTCTCTATTGCATGACTCACTCTCTGTTTATAATCCTTTTTGTCCAAGATCACAACCTTATTGCTTTTACCTGCTTTAACATAAAAACAATTTTTCTCTCGCAATCGTTGCACTATTTTCATTTGATTAGAATTTTTGTTTTTAGAGGACTTATTTTCTTTTAAAACTTTTTGAGATTTTATCTTTACATGCTTCCCGAATAAAGTTGTTTGAATATTCGGGTAATTTTTAAGTCCCGTTTCGATACTAGCAGTGGCAGTTAAAAGTTCGTCTTTTTGTGAACACAAACCGAATTTTAACCCCTTGTTTAAGAGGCCAATCTCATTTAGGTTAAACGACAGCAAAGAAAGATTTTCTACGAGGTCAATATTCCCAGAAACTCGTTTTTCGTTTTTAATCTGATACTTTACAAGTTCCTTAATTTTTTTATTCTGTATATTGATTTTCTTAATTAACTTTGCGTTAATGACTACAAACATGTTCCTCTGAAACTTGCACCAGTCATCATACTCGAAGTTACCCAACTTAAAAGTAAACTTTTTAGACAAACTGTATTCCTGTACTTCTAACATATTACGTTTTGAGTACAAATATTACATTTCTAAATCCAACCATTTTTGTTTAGCAAGATTTTTAACAGAAATTTTAATATTGAAATTAATAAAATTATGAAAGACTGATTTCTGTTTGCAACATTTTAGAAATGGGATATCTGCGCCTAATAATCTAATTTTAGTACTTAGCTTCAGTTCCGTGGACCTGGGAGCCAATTCACTAAGTGAATATTGGAACCTGTGATGAGCATTTGCCTGCGATTTAGCCTCCATCTCGGTATCGGTCTCTGCTTAAAACTCAGTATATAAGGTGATGTTTATTAGAAAGCAGCTTAGTATTTTTAATCCTCTGATGACGCTAACCTTGTTAGTGAAACCATCTTCAGGACTTTAGAAATACGTGTTGTGGTGATTTGGATCCTCTAAGTTTATTTATTAGTGCTCATCACATGTTTCAATCTTCACTTAGTGAATTATGGCTCTCAGGTCCACGAAACTGAATCTTATTTGAAAGCTTAGTACCAAAATTAGATTATGAGGTGCAGATATCGTATTTCTAAAATCTTGTAAAAAGAAATCAGTCTTTCCTAATTTCATTACTTTCAATATTAAAAATTTCTATTTACACAAAAGTAGGTCAAAAAGTTAACAATTGTGTTAAACAAAATTGGTTGGATTTGGAAACGCAATATCTGTACTCAAAACATACAAGTCCAAAATTTTATATTGTTTTAAATCTGAGGCCTTGGTTCAGATTTTATTTTTGCCGCAATAATTAATAATGTAATAATTTAACTATGTATATCTAGTATTTGGCAGAAGTATTATCGTATTAAAAAATTAAAAAGTGTCTAGAATAGAATAAAGCCAAGTTACAATAAGGTTTTCTATACCTTAAACCTACTGTTTTCGAAAAGTTTATATTGTTTTAAATGAGGCCTTACTTCAGATTTTATTCTTGCTGCACTTATTAACAATGTAATAATTTAACTACACCTAATATTTTAAAAAGTTAAAAAGTGCCTATCTAGAATAAACTTAGACTAAGTTACAATAAGCATTTCTATACCTAAGACCTATCGTTTTCAAAAAGTTTTATATTGTTTTAAATTTGAGGCCTTAGTTTAGATCTTATTTTTGTTGCGCCTAGTAATAGTAGGGTATTTTAACTATATCTAATATTTGGCAGAAGGTTTATTGTACTGGAAAGTAAAAAAGTGTCTTAAATAAAACTAAACTAAGTTACAATACCTAAAACCTACCGTTTTCAAAAATTTATGTATTGTTTTAAATTTTAGGCCTTAGTTCAGACTTTATTTTTCCTGCACTAAATACTGTAATGATTTAACTATAGACATTTAACTATATACATAATGTTTACGGAGAACGGGACGAAAGATTATTTTCAAAATTTGGTTTCTTAGGTAATCAGTTCTACTCTATCGATATAAAATATTTTCAGCGCTGCACGTTGCCGCTTATATTGAAAAGTAGCAACAACTTTGATATTTTAGTATACACCTTATATGCTCTTGCATTTTTCGCTCCACTGTTGCTTTCCGATTATTTTTGTATAATTCTTTCCTATGCCTATCTCCAGTTGTTTTTGAGAAATTCATTGATTTCCTTAATTTTTTTGTTGTGCAAAACATAGCTTCAATCAAATGTTTATTACTAGAGTATTTGTATTGGCAGAAATCTGAAATATTTGTCGTAGTTTACCAATATCCTGTGCATTAGTTATGCCTAAGGGAATTCGTTCTCCATTGTACAATGTCGCTTGAAATTTGTTATTTTACCGATAGATACATAAATGGTGAAGAGTGCATTTTTTTTTAAATGCAACACCATGTATATTATTAAATATTTTGAAAGACAATTAAAGTTTCTTTCAAATTATGTATCATGTTCATATACCCAAATTTTCTCACTTTTTTTATATATCGGTAAAATCGCAAATTTTGAACGACCCTGTATAATATAGGACAAATTTCCTTAGACATAACTAATACAAATGACATTGGTAAACTACATCCAAAATTTATTTTTTTTCAAACATTTAATTGAATCTGTTTTGCATAATAACTAAGAAAGCTAATTAAGTTCCCGAAACCCGCTGCAGATGAGTATAGGGTAGTATTATACCAAAATAATCGGAAAGCAATAGCGAAGGGAACGATGCAATAATATGCAGATGTCAATATCAAAGTTGTTGCTACTTTTCGATGTAAGCGGCAACGCCGCACACTGGGTTAGAGGTGGAAAAAATATATATTTATTATATATGTCATATAAGCCATATTATCTTCTTTCTGTGTTCTTAAAGAGTGAATGTGATTTATTTTAGCTATTATATTCGAATTCACTTTCAGTTGACATAACTTTATGTGCTCAAAGTTACCTAAAAATCGTAGTTAAAAAAATCTGAAAAAATGCTTTCAAGTTTGTTTTAATTTTTGTATAAGAAATGGCTTAATCGGTATCAGTATTTTTAACGAGTATGTATGGAGTTTACTTCATATATATATATATATATATATATATATATATATATATATATATATATATATATATATATATATATATATATATATAATAAATTATTAAAAGTTATATAAAAGGTTCTATTATGAAACTTTTTTTAGGTCTCAAAAAGTCTTAGAATTTTAACTACTAGCTACATGTACCTACATGTTCTGACCAGTTTAATTATTTTATCTGTACTTTGCCCTAAGTGATAAGGTAGATATCAGCTGCGTATATCTGCGGATAAATACATAGTTGGCGGTGCTTTTTGTTGCTGTGGTAGCGGGCGTTATAACAAAACCATAATTGACTTGGTATTTCACCCTGTATAACAATAAGCATGGAAATTTGACTCTGTATATCTATAACCTTAGAAGGATCAAGTAATTGTTCTGTGAGAAAAAAACAATTGATAAAGTTTTTAGATGTCAATTTAGGTCTTTTATGAGATTTGAATAGATAATGGTCTAGTACTCGGTATTTGTTTTTTCTTAACATTTTTAGATCGTAGATATAAAATATATATTACGCTAAAATATACGTACTACCATTACCATTTGCAAAAAACAACATATAAATGAAATATTCGAACATTTTGTGATACAGGCCTTTTTCCGCAAAATGCCGATTCTGACCCACTGTGCGCCGCAGCGCTGAAAATATTTTAAATCGACAGGGCAGAACCAATTACCCAAGAAACGAAATTTTGAAAATAGTCATACGTCCTATTCTTCGTAAACGCCTAACCTACCATCGACCGTGTGTCATCCTGTATATAATATTTGGCAAAGGGATTGTTATATTGCAAAGTTAAAAAATGACCTAACCCACCATCGACCGTGAGTCATCCTTTATATAATATTTGGCAAAGGGATTGTTATATTACAAAGTTACAAAATGTCTAGGATAAAATAAAACTGAGTTACAATAAGGTTTTCTATACCTAAAACCTCCCGTTTTCAAAAAGTTTTATATTGTTTTAAATTAATGGCCTTACTTCAGATTTTATTTTTGTTGCACTTATTAATACTGTAATAGTTTAACTACATCTTATATTTGTAGAAGGATTGTTGTATTAGAAAGTTAAAAACTTTTATGATAAAATTAAACAAGATGGACAGAAACATACCCTACCTTTTTGTACATACTATTGCAATTAGCCACCTTATTTTAAATAGAAAACCTTCTGATTCATAACTTTTTTTTTCAAAATTTTATTACCTATCAGATAATACTAGGTTTCTTTTATACCTTGCTCTTGGCAGTCCTGGAGTTATGTTAAATTTCACATTTTGGAGAATATATTTTAATAAATTAACTTGAAAAGCTAGGCAGCTCTTTATGTATGTGTGTGTGTTTTGGTTTAAATGGCTACAGTGAATATCTTTGACCACAGAATAATAATAAGAACAAAGAATTTAAAAAAATAGAAACTATATTTTTATGTTGCACTTATTCACAAATTTCACCAGCAAATATAAAAAGGTATTTGTCCTGGCATGGAAAAATATATGACTGAGCTCGAGGTCACTGATTAAGGAGCTGTCACGTGTACAGAAGTTGGAGTCAGACAAAGTTAAAAAAGGTTACTTGGTAAGCAACCGTGGTTGAATCTCAGCATTGCAACTAAAACTGAATAAAACATGCGACAATTAAATGCAGCAATATGTACTATGTTTCTTGGTAAAGTTGACGTTATCAAAAGATACGGATTTTTTGTTTGTTGTTCGGGCATAATTACTATATTATCTTTTTCAGATGATTCTCAACTACTTGCGTAGATCCTTGGAAATATCTAGAGAAGTAGTAACAAAGGTTAGTTTTACGCATTAGCCAGGTCTTTCTCCACCTAATATGCAGTATGGTTGCCCTTTATGCCCGCGTGACACTTAACCTAGCGTTTTTAAAATATAGTTTGCAGAAGACTGAACATATTTCAAAGATTTAACTGTTTCGGGCGTTGTTATTCGCAATGTTGCCATAGATTATGACGTGGTTTTTGAGTCAAAAAATATAATTGTTTTCGCTATCGCAAACCCCAGGCGGCTTTGATTTGGTTACACCATTGTTTTGAAAAATAAATTCGTTTGAAAGCAGCATAAGTGCAAAATGTACCATCTCCATCCAATATGTCTATGGCGCATAAGCAAAATTGTCTTTGATTAAAATTTGTATCAGAGAGTTCATGGTGCAACTGAGTATGGAATGGGTGAAATCCGTGTCTTGATTATTTTACCAATGTTGCATCTGAAATTACCAACTTCTCGACCTATTTAACGTTGACTTATATGATACTTTTTTGGGGTTAATTACCTAAAACTCAATTAATTTATTTCTGGACAGGTTTTGGGCTGTTTTTTTTTTGGTGTGCTACACTTCCGGTTCTATAAAATACTTCTAACAATCTTTGCAGTACTCTGTTGACAACATTTTTACATTCGCCCCACAAGTAAACAATTTGTTTCTAATTTTCTAATAGTTGGAATTATATCGACTTTGTCTTCTATATGGTATGTTTTTATTTTAATATAATTTTATTAAAATCACGTAACTGTTTGTTATCACTAGTGTAATAAAGTTTAAGCATTCAACAAATGTTAAATAAAGTACAATTGCATGGCGAAATCAAAGCAAACTTGCTTTACAAGTTAATTTGTAAAAATGTGTTATTCAAAATAACAAAATTTAAATAGCTGAAAAACTGCTGACGATTTTTTATAGAAAAACTTAGCATTGTTTCATAGGTTATGATCTTTTACAAAAAAATTAATCACATCAGGTATTCCATTTCAAATCAGATCATGTTCATAAGAAATTTGGTTATCATAACTTTTCATTTTTTTTGAGATATTTTTTTCCGAAAGGAAACCCAAAATTTTCCCATAAAACCTGGTCCGATTTTTTTGGCTAACGAACTTATCCAAGCCGCTTACAAAAGAAAGGCACATGCTAAATTTTATCAAAATCGGACCATTATTTTTTGAGTTATCGGTGTGGCGCACACACACACACACACACACACACACACACACACACACACACACACACACACATATATATATATATATATATATATATATATATATATATATATATATATATATATATATATATATATATATATATATATATATATATATATATATATATATATATATATATATATATATATTTATATATATTATTCCTTCCAAAAAATAAGATTTGTCGAGGTCCTCAAAATGGGTATTTATTTGTGAGATTATTTCATCATCGGAGTCAAATCTCTTTCCGCCGAGCCATTTATTTAAGTTTGAAAGCAGGAAATAGGAAGCAGGAAATCTGAAGATTAGGGCGTATGAGGGAGCAATTCGTAGCCCAATTTATGCAATTTCGCCATGGAGACTACACATGTGTGCACCCTTGCATTGGCTTGGTGGAAAAGAATTTTTTTCTTGACCAAATGCGGTCGTTTTTTCTTCAAATCGTCATTGAATCGGTCCAATAAGTTGGTATAATATTCATCATTGATTGTTCTTCCCTTTTGAAGGTAAGCAATGTGGATTATACTGCGTGCATTCCAAAAAACGGTCGCCATGACTTTATTAGCTGACAAACCCATATAGGCCTTCTTTGGCGCCGATTCGCACAGAGAAACCCACTGTTTTGACTGCTGCTTGGTCTCTGGTGTGTTGTGGTGAATCCATGTCACATGAATGCGTTTGTGGTCGATTGTGAGCAAACGCGGCACCCATCTTTCAGATAGCTTTCTCATACCCAAGTGCTCATGCAAAATCGAAACCACTAAGTCGTGTGATATGCCTATAGCTTCCACAATCTCCCGCACTTTCAATCTCCGACCGGAAAACACCATATCGTGAATTTTTTCAATTGTTTTGGGTGTAGCGACCTCAACTAGGCGTCCAGAACGTTCGGCGTCATTTGTGCTTATACGGCCGCAACGAAATTCAGTAAACCACTTTTTTACCATGAAAATTGATGGTGCAGTCCCCATAATATTTATCAAGCTTAGCCTTGGTTTGAGTGATCGTTTTGTTTTCGCAAAAAATAATGTTTAATGAGCACATGAAATTCACTTTTTTCCATTTTCGTTATAACTCAAGAGGTTGTCTGCTTTCAATGGCTATCTAACACAAACTAAATGACGCAGCTTGTACAAAATTTGACAGTAGTCAACTGACAGATGCTTGTTGACAGGAGCAGTGTGGCGCTTCCTGTGAAGGGGCGGGAAGTTCAAAAAGTCACGGACTTATATACCCGCTCTCATACATATATATATATATATATATATATATATATATATATATATATATATATATATATATATATATATATATATATATATATATATATATATATATATATACATATAAAAATTGAAACTGACCCAGGATATGGGTTCTAGGGGTCCTAGTTCGAGCTCATTTGAAAAAATTTTGGAAAATTTAAAAGTCGGGATCTCCCCATTAGTGAATTTTTTCTAAGAAAATTCACTAAAAAGAAGGTAGGTTTTCGACCAGCCTGTTTATTTATATAATTATATCAAAAAACTGTTAACAATATGAAACACCAATACTTATTGTATTAACGAGTGTAACAAAAATAGAATTGGAACTTATGCCTAGAATTTCATAGAACATAAAATTTATCGAAATCTGAGGTTTTTAGTATGAAAAATCTGAATTTAACTGGCATTTATTTTATTCGATTATTTTAAAAATACATAAAATGCAGGAAGTTTTTTTTTTTAATAGATAAGTTAAATATGAATCTTTTTTATGAACAGCATGTAGGTATCTATAATTTGTTATATTTTTTAATTCTGCTTCTAGAGTCGTGTATATGCTTCGAGAAAAAATAATTTCACAACTGCAACAGGTTATAGTATAGATATGCTTATTCTATTATATTATTTTGTTTGAAACAAAAAATTCAGCAACAATGAGTGGGGCTCATAATACAAATTGTAACTATAGACCTTTGTGGCTTCGATTCTTAAAATTTCTGAACATTTTCAATTCTATGAAGAAATAAGAATATGAGCAGAAAGTTTTCTTCGCACGAGAATTGATACCTTATGTATTTCAAACAACTAAAAGTATTTTAACTAAAATTAAAACTTGGGAATGGATGAATATAATGTCCTCCAAGAAAACAAAGCATTTCATTGGAGTAATGTGTTTTGGATTATGTATCATTACAATATACATAGATAGATAGTTTTTTTATTCCACTTAGCTGCTGTACAAAGGCAGATGTGTTAGTCATAAAAATACAAAAAAAAACATAAAATGTGTGTGCAAACCATTACAAAACATCTGCAACAAACACACAAAAACACCAAAAAAACCAGATAAAAACACAAACGCGATGTTATCACAGACTAAACAGGCTAAACGCCAATAGGCAACAAGGCCGCACAGGGTGCACAAATAATACATGAAAAAATAACTTATTGAACTTCATAAAATCCTAAAATCAAGTCACACACAAGAAAAACTCCTTCACTCTGCTAAAAATTCTTGCAGTGAGTAAAAACATTTTTGCTGGAGATAAAGGGTAGTGTGTTTTTTGAATTTTAAAGTTATTAAAAAATTTTACAGCGGCATAATAGGGCGACCGCTCGTAGCCAGCCGAATGTGCCTAGAGATTGGGACAGTGTATCTGTCCCGCAGGCTATGTGAGTGACCAGGTTCAGCGTCCGAATCGAAAATCTTTGGGTAAGACCTGACAAAGCATACTGCCCTTAAAGGTAAACAGAATAGACAGTCAGAAAACCAGTAACGAAAGTACTGGCGGCATGAGCATCTAGGTCCCAAACCGAATAGGAGCCGGAATAATAGACTCGCTGCGTCTCCGTGGTGCCACCCCAGGCAAGTATATTATAATTTAATATTGAATAGACCATGGAGTAATAAACAAACAGTGTTTTTGTATCTAATAGAGTTTTAAGTCTACTCAAGGCAAAAAGTGAACCATTTAGTTTCTTACAAACTGAACTTATCTGGGCGTATTATGGCAAATATATATATATATATATATATATATATATATATATATATATATATATATATATATATATATATATATATATATATATATATACACAACGATATGTATAAATATATAAACATATATTTAGTGTCATATTTTATTGGCGCACTATTGCTACCTCCGTTATTATTAACGATGGAATCGGTTAACCATAGATTACAAACCTAAAATTTTCATTTAAGTCGAATAGCTACGAATGTTTTATTTTTCTCTTCATTATTTAACAAAAAAATTCCTATACAAAAGAATACACACCTCGACTAGTCTAATTTATTTCTCAATATTATGCCAAAATAGTCAAGCGATAGTCAACGTTTTTTTTTCCTTATCGGCGGCATATTTTATTTTTTATCATTTAAAAGTCCTCTCGTTTTTGAATACAACGAGTAAGCACCACTTTTTGTAGAAATATCTTCTAGAAATAAATGTTAACAGGTTTCATAAAAATCAAGTCGCCTCGTCAAAATATTCTTTTGATGCAACAATCACTAAGTGATTATTTAAAAAAAAACTTGTGAGTTGATAGTATTTGAAATAAGCTATGTGACTTTTACATTTCTTTTAAAACTTTTGTATCTGTAATGAACAAGGTTATTTTGGTTAAGTTTAGTACCAAAGTTGTCTTTATAAGGACTATAGTACCTACTAAATGGATTGTTTTTATCTTTATGAAAAATTAAGGCATCTAAAAAAATGTTTGGAATTTTATGAGGTCAACAGAGGGCAAAAGATTAAAAGTTTTTAAATGATCAACACAATTAGAGAGATCATTATGGGCTAGGTGGCCTAAATAACGATAAAAAGTTATCTAAAACAAACATTGGAGATACGTACTGAATCGACTATATATATATATATATATATATATATATATATATATATATATATATATATATATATATATATATATATATATATATATATATATATATATATATATATATATATATATATATATATATATATATATATATATATATATATATATATATATATATAATTTGTGTATTAGTGAATTTTCTTAAAAAAAATTCACTAATGAGGAGATCCCGACTTTTGAATTTTGAAAAAATTTCTTCAAGTGAGCGCTAATTAGGCCCCCCAGAAAGTTATGGGCATTTAAAGAAAAATAAATTGGGGGTTTCCTCAAAACGTCAAAGTGACAATTTAAAACGTCGAAATTCGCAACATTTAGGCAAAGAACTTGAATCTAATACGGGCTCTGGAAAGAAAATGTCTTAAGAAGAATGTTTTACAAACCCTGAAGTCTTAGTTTCAACCGTCATCGTCCTTCATTTTACTAAAATATTTCCAGAAAATTCATTTGAAATAGACCCTTTCTCTGATGCTTGGCAGTAGCCTTAGCTATAGAATTTATCATTTAATGGTATATAATTTTTGTAGAATTTTCGTAAAAAATCAATAAAGCTCAATATCTCCGTTATTATACAAGAGATGAAAAAATATTGTATACATTAATTATACGGTGTCTTGAGCTACACCTTAAAAAATTATAGCTACCATCACAGGGTGGCCCATAAGTCGTTGGTGATACAAATAATATTTTTTTTTAGTGGAAAACGCCTTATGTTTTTGCATTTTCCATCGAAATATAATGCATGTTTGTAAGTTAAGAAATTCTGGACGCAGCAAGTGCGTTATAGTATCGAATTTTGATTAAATGCTTCATATTTGAAAAGCTCAATTTGCTATTAACCTATAAGGTTGACCAAGAAACGGATTTTTTCGGTTACATTTTAAGTTTACTTTAAATTTCTGTACGTTTTTAAACAATAAAGTTATTTTGATGAAACATGGCACATTGTTTTTACTATATATGTTATACTGGTAATCAAATTTGATGCCTGCTTTCTGAAAAACAACACATATTTGCTATTAAAAACATTTTTATGAAAATTCACTACCATAACGCACTTGCTGCGTCCAGAGTTTTTTATATTTATGTGTATGTTGCTCTGTTATGATAGATGATTGAGAAACTTTTTTACAAATGTCAAAACTAACTTACTAAAACTGACATTGTCAATAACCTTTAGATAAAGATTTGTTTGACAAATTATCAAATGCAAATGCATTATTGTTGTTTGCCTTACTCTGATTTGCTTTTAGGCTGCAACAAATTTACTGATAGGGTTACATATACCTTCTTATTCTTTTTACTTTTACTAACTGCACAACCAATATTTCTTTTAGGGAATATATTTTCGTTAAATTTTGCCACCATAGAGTACTTGCTGACTTAGAACTCTTAGTAAATAACGCTTGAAGCAGATTAAGAGACATTTTTCAAGCATAAGTTCAAAATTATCGGTGCGTGAAAACAGAACGACGTTTTGACACTAAGCACATGTTATGTTTCAAATATTTTGGCCAAGGATCACATTTTTCAAGCCTAGATGACTTTTTTCAAGCGAACCGTCAGAATCATCGGTACTTATAATTTAAAAAAAAAATGAAGTAAAAGTTGAATTTAGACCGCTTCTGTCAGTTTTTTATAATATTATATTCATCATAGAGGATACTATCTCTGAAAATTATCTTCAACGACGTTTTGACACTAAGCCCACATTACACATTATTTCGTCTATGTTTCAAATATTTTTGAATGAGTACATGTTTCAAATCTGGTTTTAATAAAGGCAATATGTTCAACAATTCTTGCAAAAAATGTTTTACAAGTTCAGAGAAAGTTTCTGAGAGGAAGTCACAATGTTTCTTCGTAATTTTATCGAACACGAAGTTTAACCAAATGGTTTGTGATAGTAGCTAATACGTCTAGTAGTTTAGTTTAGTAACTTAAGAAATTTACTATAAACTGTCGAATTTGCTACAATGCTTTAATTATATAAATATATATATATATATATATATATATATATATATATATATATATATATATATATATAATAGAATTGTAAGATTTCGCTACCTATATTACTATAATTATTATATAATAAGTACAAATGAAAAACGCTTTAGCGTCTGGAGGATCCACATTGTGGCAACACAGCTGTCACTCACTAGTGATATAATGTAATCCTTACATTAATTGGTTTTACAAATTTTTGAAAATGGACTTACATCTTTTATCAGCCTCAATTATACATATCACATAAACTTTACTTTTTCAGAATATTTATAAGTTTGTATATAATACGGTTAGGTTTATAAATATATTTTAATCTAAAAAGAGCTAGAATAACATTTTCTGTAGTTATTTTTGTTAAAAATACAATATTACTTTTAAAGTAAATACCATAAGAAACTATTTTTTCTCTGAATATCTTAAAAAAATAATCAAATTTACCACGTTTGTAGAGGTTTTCTTTATGGAACTTAAAAACTAATATAAAAGGTAGCGACGATATAGGAACTACTACACTACAACTTCAAGTTTTAAATGATTGACATTCACCTTTTATTAAAAACCACTAAATTATATCACTGAATTAAACTGAGGTATATGCAGTACTGAACTATCCCTTCTTCATTTCAGAATCTTGCTAATATACTGTCTCTCCCACTTGCTGGCTTGTATAAGAATATGTGGTCTTGTTCCTCAGATGATCAGTGTACTGAAAGATATACAATAGTTACATAAGAAATACGAATTTGGCAAAAGTTTCGCGTATGCAATTTACATTTTTTAGCAGAAAGAAAAGTCGTACATACTGGAACATAAATCTGGAAAAATTAAGCTTATGTTTTTCACAATTCAATGTAATTGTTTCATATTTTATAATTTACCTTGTATTATTATTTTTCCATCTATTAAGAGATAAGTAAAATAATGTCTATACAGAGTGAGTAAAACTTGATGATAAATTTTGTTACTTTTAGGAAGGAAATGTATGGGACGCAGCAAGTGCTTTATAGTAGTGAATTTTCATAAGAATTGTACGCAATTAGTAAGGTATATTATAAAAACTAATTCTTCAAATTTAAATGGACCTTGGAGATCATTTTTAGAGGTGCCAGTTAGGTATTACTCGAAGAAATTTATGTTTTCCATGGAGCTAGAAAATTATAAATTGGTAGAGGTATATGTAAGTACTGCAGGTTTCTTTAAAATTTGTTTTACAAATTTCATTAAAGTTACAAAAGTTTTCTAGACAAATTAATTATGTGCAAAGGATATGTATCTGCCAAATTATAAATATGGCAGGTATTTTCCTTATTAATTCCATGGATGGTTTTGTTTTAGTCAACCCAATCGAACTAGTTGTTGCAACAAAGCAACAAAACAACAAAAAGATTTTTTTAAACCAAATTGTAGTTACCCGCGAAGCTCATTATGTTATTTTTCTTTAATTTAATACCCGCGTTGCCGTTACACATGTTTTACTATGATTTAAGATGCAAGATTCTGGATTGGAAATTGAGTTATCGGATTTGAAATATTTTTTGGAAATTCTTTACCATAACGTACTTGCTGCACCTAGACCCTTTCAACACTTATTTACTGTTATATATATATATATATATATATATATATATATATATATATATATATATATATATATATATATCTGTGTGTGTGTAGGCATTATGTCTTATATGCCTCTAAAATATATACGCGTTCAAAGAACACGCCTCCAAAACCAGAGGCGACTATGAAAAATCGGGGCCAATACGTATCCATGTATATAACGACTAAACCATGATCTATTCATCATTGAACGGTGAATTCTAAATTTTTGGTCGGAGGCCGTGTGACGAGGTATACATATACAGTCACACAAATCAGTTCACGGTACCTCTAACAGGTGGCATCACTGTTTAATACACGTATACACTTCGTACGATGGCCCAGTAGGCTTTTCCTCCGAGTATTTTACATACCAATACGCCAATATTGCAACAGTGCACGGAGGTCTGTTGTGGGTGCGTTTGTGAGAGAGTTGGCTTGGAAACGGGTCCCTTAGTAACAAAAAACGGAGGTCTGTTGGTACGATGGGTATAGTGAAAATCAATTAACTTATATATCTACTATCTTTTCAATGTTTACTTTACTACTCCATATTAGTGACTAGCTTTAGCTTAAGGCTTTGTTCCTTGAGGATTTGTTTAGTGTTACATACAGTTTGCACTGCATTCCCGTAAAATAGAAAAAGTGTAAGTATTTTTTGCGCACCATGCATTGAAAGAACTAATAAATAAAAATTATAGAAACGATGACTTCGGAATCGTACATTTAGTTATCTGCAAATTTTTATCAAAAGAACTTTATTCTCTGTAGAAATTTACGATTTTATTATTATATGTGGGTATTGATGAAGTGATAAATGTGATTAGAGTGTGTGTGGTAGTACCTACTGTAATTTGACATTATGATTATGGGATTAAAACTTGACCTATTACGCAAAATAACGGCTAACTTATTGACATAAAGTTCAAAAATATGAGCTAAAATTTAAAACGTTACAGAGTTAAAGAACGGTAAAAATCATCCAATATAAATTTAAGACTTTTAAATATATGAGTATCAAAATTGTTTACACCCGACAGCCATATAATATCAAAACTTCTACGGAAATATATACGAGTACACATAAAAATATTCTAAATATGTAATATAAAATTAACTCAGTTGCTGAACTTCATGCTTAGAGCAAGTAAACTGTTTTATTACTAATTTACTAGTAGGTACACATTATTGACAGATTTCTTGTTAATTTGGCGCCAACTTAAAATATCTTTAATATTCGTGTATTTAAGGGCCAAGAAACTGTTCACTGAGTGAAGATTGAAACCTGTAATGAGCACTGATAAGTACACTTTGAGAACCCAAATCACCACAACACATCTTTTTGAAAACCTGACGATCGTTTCGCTAACAAAGTTAGCGTCGTCAGAGGATGAAAAATTCTAACTACTTTACTACTAACATCTCCTTTTATACTGAATATTAAGTAAAGAACGATACCGAGAGGGAGACTAAATCGCAGGCAAATTCTTCAGCGTATTGTATTTTATTTGTCGGACAAGGTTTTTGAACCTCCTTTATCACTTTACCTAGCAGGTTTCGAAATGTCTATCTGCATCATTATTGCTCTATAAATATAAATACTCTCGTACGCATCCAGCTCCGCTGGCCGTCTAACATTTTTGAAAATTTGATAAGTTTCAAATTTTCTTTATAAATGTGGTAGTTATTATCCCAAATATGTTGTGCCACGCATGACTTGACCACACTATCGTATCTCAGCTGTGCCAGCTGTTCACGAAATCTAGTCTCAATGGTTCTCTTAATCTGTCGCACGTATCTAAGATTACAATCTTTACAACCAATCTCATAGATACCCGATATTTCAGTGGCTAGATCTTTATCTTTCGTATTACCTAACAAGGTTCTTAAATCATTTTTTGTTGAGAAGGTTAGCTTAAAAATGCACTCGATGCCCCTTGTGATACGCAGTTCAAAAGGTAGGCAAACAAATTTGTTCTCTATTTTATCTTCTTTCAATGTCGTGCATTCCGCTAACATTTTCTTTGTTCTGTGTTTGCTAATTAATTCTTTCACTAAGCAATCCGATATATAACGGATATCCGGATTGATTAATGTGTGCTGTAAAGATTATAGTCTTCGATTAGTTGGGCAGACTAAGAGAACCATTGAGACTAGATTCCGTGGACATCTGGCACAGCTGAGATACGGTATTGTGGACAAGTCATGCATGGCATAACATATTTGGGATAATAACCACCATTGATAAAGAAAATGTGAAACTTATCAAAAATATTAGACGGGGGGCGGAGCTGGATGCGTACGAAAGTATTTATACTTCTAGGGCAATAAAAAACAAAGGTTCCTTAAACCGAGCCCCGTCACTGGTTTGTGGTCCTCTGTTTGTGCTCTGTCTTTGATGAAGATAAACATTCCGAAACCTGTCAGGTAAAGGGATAAAGGAAGTTCAAAAACCTCTTCCGGTAATTAAAATACAATACAGTGAAGAATAGCCTGCGATATAGTCTTCCTCTCGGTATCGTGCTTTACTTAAGATTCAGTATAAAAGGCGATATTAGTAGTAAAGTAGTTAGAATTTTTTATCCTCTGATGACGCTAACTTTGGTAGTGAAACGATCGTCACGTCTTTAAAAAGATTTGTTGTGGTGACTTGGATTCTCCACGTGTACTTATCAAGAAACTGTTATTATTATTTTACAGGCTGTTTACCTGTTTTAAATTATTGTTTAAAAATTTTTGTTTTATCCTCCCACGCTGTTTCAATAACCAAGCCATTAGTTTTACGTAGGTACATTAGTCTATTCTCAAATATTTTTACGTTCAAACTAGTTATTTGTGCCATATTCTGACTAACTTCATTTTATTATGTAACCGATTCACCAAGTAAATGCAGTAACAATTATTAATGTTTAGAATACAAGTTTTAATTAATTTTTATTATTTAAATCATAACAAATTTCACTATCGAGTAAAATAGTTCTTAATATTATTTTCTTTATTCATAAAAATAATAAATTGAGTACAAAAGAATAAGTATGATCAGTATCGAACATAGCAGACTCAAAATATAACCAGTATAACCAAATAGACGATAAAGGTACTTAGATACATAAAAATATGTTTAGTAAACGTATACGGAGGCTTGATTTTTTTTAATTCATTTACTAGGACAACTGAATGGCCTACTAACCATATTTACCAGATTATTAATAGTTAGTATCCTACAAAAAGAGTTTACTATATTTTCCCAAAGTGCATAAACATGAAACCAGAATGCTTTTTCAGAAAGAAGCAGCTCTTCAGAGTTGCTCGGTTAAAGTGACACTCCAAATCTTTTAGTTACTGCATAAATTTTATGGACGAGTTAGTATCTAATAAAAATAGTTTTATTGTTTTAATATGATGCAAGCATTATAACAGCATCGAAATTCATTTCAAAAGACAATAATGAACATGATATTCAAGTGTAAAGTTATTTGGTTCCTAATCTCAATCAAAGATAGTATTTTACAATGAAATTCGATACTTGCCAATAAGATACCCTGTCCAAAAAATCATAAGTGTGAAATTTTAAAATACTTCCTGCTTTTCTCACATTATGTCATTAAATATTTTATTTCTCTCATTTTATTCTAAAAAACTATAAAGATTAAATTTGTGAAAATTTACCACACGTTTAGTATTCAGTAACAAGATCAGAGTTCTACTAAACGATGCTGAGTGCTAAATAGTTACCTTTTCACATTTTGAACAAAGCTATTAGAAAAAAAAACACCTTATTAATTGCTACCAATTTGAACAGAATGAATTAAGCAAATGTGTTTGAGATAGGTACATTCAACACTCTTAGTTCCAAACGTGTTCTACGTATATGGCATTTGAATAATCTAAAATGAAGGTACATTAATTTTTCAAATAATTTCAATAATTTGAAAAAGAAATAATAGAAAGTATTTAAAAGACTTAGCAAATAGTTACTAGATACGCATTTATACTTTTGAAGCCAAGCTTCTAACCCTTTTTGGTTTGAGATTTTGTGAATTGATAACTGTAGAAAAAAACGTTTTAAAAAATTGTAGTTGACATTTAAGATGTATGTGTCTAACACAAAACAAGTTATATATGACTTCATTTATTTTATTACAAAAAATTGAACTAACAAAAAACATTTAGAAGGAGTTGCAGTTCCTTTTTAGTGAATTTTCTTAAAAAAAATATATTTCTAATTAGGTCCCCCAGAATACATATCCGGGGTCAGTTTCAATTATATATATATATATATATATATATATATATATATATATATATATATATATATATATATATATATATATATATATATATATATATATATATATATATATATGTGTGTGTGTGTGTGTATGTATGTATCACACCGATAACTCAAAAAATAATGGGCCGATTTTGATTAAATTTGGCAAATACCTTCCTTTTGCAAATGGTTTGGATAACTTCGTTATCCAGGAAAATGGGTCCAGGTTTTCCCGAAAAAAATTATATCTCCCCAATTTACAAAGTAACCAAATTTGGTACGCGGGTTTATATCATTATAAGTAAGTCACCTATAAAAAATTTAGCTCTGTAGGTCAAAAATCAAAAAAGTGATGGGCATTTAAAAAAAATTGGGGTTTTCCTCAAAAAGTCAAAGTGACAATTTAAAATGTCAAAATTGGCAACATTTAGGCAAAGAACTTGAATCTAATACGGGTCATGAAAAGAAAATGTCTCAAGAAGAATGTTTTACAAACCCTGAAGTCTTTGTTTCAACCGTCATTGTCCTTCATTTTACTAAAATGTTTCCAGAAAATTCATTTCAAATAGACCCTTTCTCTGATGCTAGCCAGTAGTCTTAGCTATAGAGTTTATCGTTTAATGGTATATAACTTTTGTTTTGTTTTGGTAAAAATTCAATAAAGCTCAATCTATCCCTTATTATACAAGATATGAAAAGAAATTGTATACATTAATTATAGGGTGTCTTGAGCTACATCTTAAAAAACTATTTCTACAATCACAGTGTGGCCCATAAGTCGTTGGTGATACAAATTTTTTTTTTAGTCGAACATGCCTTATGTTATTGCATTTTTGCATTTTCCATCGAAATATAATGCATGTTTGTAAGTAAAAAAATTCTGGACGCAGCAAGTGCGTTATGGTAGCGAATTTTGATTAAATGCTTCATATTTGAAAAGCTCAATTTGCAACCTATAAGGTTGACCACGAAACGGATTTTTTCAGTTACACTTTAAGTTTACTTTCGGAATTTTTTGTACGTTTTCAAACAAGGAAGTTATTTTGATGAAACAATGCACATTGTTTTCATTACTATATTTGTTATAAACACATATTTGCTATTGAAAACATTTTTATGAAAATTCACTACCATAAGTTTTTATTAAAATAGTAAATGCAATGGATTACTCTAAGACATACGTGTAGAGCCACGTGGCAAAGATTCTGCTAGCCATTGAGAAAAGTGGAATAAGAAGTAAATAAAATTAAAAGCTGCCCTGATTAAGATTAGTTCGGATTTAGACCAAACTGACGATCTGGAGAAACGATACCTAAATCATAGAGAAACTGATACCTATATGCGTTCATTGCTATTGTAGACTTGTAAAAACCCTTCAATAATGTGGATTGGAAAATATTGTTTCATATAGTGAAGAGAGCCTACATTGAATTGGAAAGGTAGCCGGAATATTTTCGATCTATACAATAATCAAAGTAGCACAGATGATATGAATTTGAAGCCAAAATAAGAAGCGGTGTTTATCAAGGACGTCAATTATCGCCATATTCAATTTATTCGCAAAAGACATTATATGTAGACTGAACAAGAAGACAGCGGAAATCAAAATAAATTTACTACAGTTTCATGCAAAATGACACAGCGCTGATAGAAAAAACGGAAAAAGAAATGCAAAAAATGCTCAAAGTTATGGATCGTGGGCTAAAAAGAATTAAACTAAAACTGAAAGGATAAAAATCAAATCAGTACTGATAAGAATGGAGATAAGTGCAGCAATGCATTCAAAACTAAATGACACACAAGTAGAAATGTTTACGTACCTTGAGGGTGTTGTAACCGATAATGGTAAATGTGACTACTCAGAAAATGGGGGTGGCAAATCAACTATTCAATAGTTATTTAACTTAAACCGAAAGAAAATGTTTATAAAGTTGTTACAAAGCACTTCAATAGACGTAGGTGCGGTGTTGCCACATATCCAGAATTTCCCCCAACATCTGGGAATTTTTGCACAATCTGGCAACACCGCCTCCCCACCCCCCTGGGGGTGCCTGGGGTGATCCCCCTCAGGCGAAGTCTCAACCCTCTAGGACCAGAAATAACGAAGTTACCAACTTGTACCCCGTCGGAACGGATAACTGAGGTCTGCACATTCCGAACAGCCTGTATATACACCCTGTATACGCAGAGAACCCTTACACCCTGTATACGCAGAGAGATCTTATAGTTCGAGAAACACCTCTTGTGTAACATAGGAGTGGTGACCACATTTGGATCATCCTGTATATACATCCCCCTGTATACACACGGGACCGATCTGTATTCGCAGAACCTTCTAGTAAAAGAAGGTCCTGGAACGTTCTGGAATGGAACGCTCTAGAGCCAGCCCGAGTTAGTTCAGTTCAGTAAGTAGTGACTTGAAGAAGCAGTGTAAAGTGTTAAGAGAGTAGCTACTGTAGTACCAGTGTAGAGACTTGTGTGCAGATTAGTAATTGTAGGCAGTAAATTAAGTGTTTTGTGAGAGAGACATTCTAGAAATTTTATTGTATCCATATTTAGAGTGTAAATAAAGTTGTTTTGTTAAAATTTAAAGTCTCACTTATCCAGAACCCGGAGAAAACGCAACAATTTGGTGTCAGAAGTGTGGGATAAGTGAGTGAAGAAGTGAACAATTAATCTAGTTGTAAATGGTAAACACCAGATCGACTGACTACAAGATGGCTGAAATCAAAGAGTTGATGGACTTACTGAAAAGACAACGCGAAGAAGACGAGAGAAGACGACAAGAAGATAAAGAAGACCTCAAGAGGCAACGCGAAGAAGACGAAAAACGGCGACAAGAAGAAGAAAGAAGACAGCGCGAAGAAGACGAGAGAAGACGACAAGAGGAAGAACAACAGCGGCAAGAAGATAAAGATGACCTCAAGAGGCAACGCGAAGAAGACGAACAACGGCGACAAGAAGATGAAAGAAGACGGCGCGAAGAAGACGAACAGAGGCGACAAGAAGATAAAGAAGAGCTCCGAAGTATGTTCCACAATATAAGAGTCGATGTAAAAAAAGAAATTGAACAGATCAACGAACAAATAGAAAACGTGGACAAGAAAGTAGAAAATGTGGACAAGAAAGTAGAAAATGTGGACAAGAAAGTAGAAAATGTAACAGAGGATTTGAATAAACGATGGGAAGAAGTGGAAGGGTTGAAAGAACAAATGAAGATGATCATGAAAGGAACAGAATGCACACATAAAGAACTGACCGAACAGTTGATTGTCCAGACTGATAGAACTGAACCAAGAGGAGTTACTGGAATGGCTCCAGTTCAAAATCGCCCGGAGGCGGATGTACCAGCCGTGCAGCAGCCTCATGGAACCTTGAAGCCGCCGACCTTTGACGGAGAAACATCGTGGCCCATGTACAGGAGGCAGTTTGGGGCGGCAGCTCTCAGCAATGGATGGAGCGAACAACAGGCAGCAACTGCTCTGATTCTCTCGCTTCGAGGTAAAGCCCTAGAAATCCTCCAGAACATCCCGTAGTCGAAACAGCTAAACTACTTAACAGTGATACAGGCCCTAGACTTGAGATATGGTAACAAGTACATGAGCCAGGTCTACCAGACACAACTAAAGACAAGGGTCCAGAAGCCAAATGAGACTCTGCAAGAATGCAGTGCCGAAGTGGAGAAACTTGTGCGACTGGCATATCCCCAAGCCCCGGAAGAATTTGTCAACCAGATCACCGTCCAGACCTTCATCGATGGGGTACTTGACAATGAAATGCAACAAGCTTTAAGGCTCGGAAGGTTCAAAACACTTACAGACTGTGTAATTTATGGCTTGGAATTTGAAGCAGCGAAGAATGCATCTCAACCTCGCCGCAACAGGCTGCGCGAAGTGAAGGAGATAGAGGACCATGCAGACACGACAGAGGACCTAAGGCGAGAAATCAAGTTGATGAAGGAAGCCATAAGCAAGCTCACTGCAACGGTTGGAGCACGTCAGACGAAAGCAGATTGGTCCCACATAGAATGCTACAAGTGTGGTAGGAAAGGGCACATAAGTAGGCAGTGCTCACAAACCCAACATGTGGCTCGCAGGGGACAGGAATACACCAACAGGGAGCGCCGTCAGGGAAACGACCTGACGCCAGTGTAAGGGGGCGGCAGCTGGCGTGCGAGTCCCAAGGCCCCAAAGTAAAGGTCTCCACTATCCGACGCTACCACGAGAGCCTCGTTATACCTGGCAGCATAGACGGAAGACAATGCAGTTTCACCATCGATACTGGTGCCACTAGATCCGTTGTACGTCCAGACATGTTGCCAAACAAGTCAGCACTCACTACCAACAAACAACCTGTGTTGGAGACGGCAAAAGGAGATAGAATACCCGTGCATGGAGAGGCCACTGTTTACATTAGGCTGGGCAGTACTGAGCTACAGGTAAGGGCTGTCGTCGCAAAAATCGTCGACGAATTTATTCTGGGCCTGGATTTAATGGAAGATTTCGATGTCCTATCAGTAGACTTCCAGAATAAGATCTTGAAAATCGGTAACGAAGAGTTGTATTTATCTCCAACAGCAGGCGAAGCTAATCCCAGGGTGAGACTTGTTTATGACGAGGATACACGGATTCCTGGTAACAGTGAGAAGATTGTCAGAGCAAGACTAGAGAAGAAACTTGATTATATGCCTGCTCTCATAGCGGAGCCCCTAAAAGATAGACGTGATGGTGCCCTCGTCGCACGATGCTTAGTAGACCCGAAGAAGACAATACCCATAAGAGTGGCTAACGTACAAACTAACAGGGTCACATTGAAGAAAGGTGAGGTTATCGCCACTTGCGAGCCCATTGACCGAGTGACGTTGTCAAAAAACGTGACACCCACTGCATTAGACAGAAGACTGCCAGTAGAAATAGTAGAGCGGTTCAAGAATTCATGGGGCCAATTGAACAACATGGAGATGGAAATGGCCCTGAAATTCATATTGGAGGAGGCTGATATTTTCGCTCCAGATAAAATCACAGGTCGTACGAGTCTGGTGCAACACAGAATTAATACTGGCGACGCAAGACCAATTAGACAGCCGCCGAGAAGACTGCCTTTTGCCAAGCAATCAGAAATCAAGGCGATGGTTAACGAAATGCTGGAAGATGGTGTGATCGAGGAGTCTAATAGTCCTTGGTCGTCCCCAGTAGTTTTGGTCACCAAGAAAGACGGCACTATGAGATTTTGCGTGGACTATAGGAAGCTGAATGACGTCACCAAGAAAGACAGTTATCCCCTGCCCCGGATCGACGACACTTTGAACACTTTGGCCGGATCAAAGTGGTTCTCTACATTAGACCTGAAAAGTGGCTACTGGCAAGTAGAACTCCATAAAGACGATAAGGAGAAGACTGCTTTTTCAACCGGGAATGGGTTGTACCAATTCAAGGTCATGCCATTCGGCTTATGTAATGTTCCTGCCACCTTCGAGCGACTAATGGAGTTAGTGCTGAGAGGACTGACATGGGAAACATGCCTGGTGTATCTCGACGATATCATGGTGATTGGAAGGACTTTCGATGAACACCTGGCGAATCTGAAGCAAGTTTTCTCCAGGCTGAGAGGTGCCAATTTGCAACTCAATCCCAAGAAATGCGTCCTCTTCCAGAAGAAAGTGAGTTTCCTCGGACATGTCGTTTCTGAGAAAGGGATAGAAACTGATCCAGAGAAAATAAAGGCAGTAAGAGACTGGCCTCTGCCGAGGAACAAACATGAGGTCAGAAGAAGGACTTTTCAGCTACTACCGACGCTTTGTGAAGTACTTCAGCAGCATTGCGAAACCTCTGCATAGCCTGACTGAAAATAAGGCTGAGTTCATCTGGTCACCAGATTGCCAAGAGTCTTTTAGAGAACTCAAACATCGTCTTCTCACTGCTCCTATACTGGCTTATCCTCAGGACGAAGGACTGTTCATACTGGACACCGATGCTTCCCAGTATGGCATTGGGGCAGTACTCTCGCAGCTCCAAGCCGGAGAAGAAGTTGTGATAGGCTACTTCAGCAAAACGTTCGGAAAAGCAGAAAGAAATTACTGTGTAACCCGGAAAGAACTGCTGGCAGTTGTAAGATCCATCGAACATTTCCACAGCTTCCTGTACGGAAGAACATTCCGCGTGAGGTCAGATCACTCTGCTCTGCAATGGCTTCTGAACTTTAGAAATCCCGAAGGACAGATAGCACGATGGATAGAGAAACTGCAGAGCTACGACTTCCGGATTGAACATCGAAGAGGAAGAAGTCACGCCAATGCAGACAGCCTGTCAAGAAGACCATGTTCAGTGCGTGAATGCAAATTTTGCGAGCGACAAGAGAACAAAGAGATCGACAAAGTAACTCATCAGATCAAACAACTTGTGACGGAACAGGAGAATAATACCGATCCAGACGTAAATCTTGAATACATCAGAGATGCACAGAAGACAGATCCAGACCTGAAAAATATTAGAGAATGGCTAGAAAAAGGGAAAAGACCTGAGTGGCACGATGTGTCCCGGTTTGGGGCGGAGGTTAAAGGCTACTGGCTACAATGGGACTCCTTGTGTCTGAAGAATGACTTGATCACTCGAAAATGGGAAACTGCCGATGGTAGAGACTGTATATACCAGACCGTTGTGCCAAGTGAGTGCGTAACCAGTGTTCTTCAAGAGTTACACAATAGTAGAAGTGGAGGCCACTTTGGGGTCAACAGGACTCTTGCCAGAGTGAGAGACCGCTTCTATTGGATAAACTGCCGAAGGAGCGTGGAAGAATGGTGCAAAAGATGTGACCAATGTGCTTCAAAGAAAGGACCAAAGACCCGAACCAGAGGAAAAATGATGCAGTACATCTCAGGTACACCGTGGGAGAGAGTTGCCGTAGACATCGCAGGACCTTTTCCCATCACGGAGTCTGGGAACAGAGACATAATGGTGGCGATGGACTACTTCTCGAAATGGCCTGAAGTTGCGCCGATCCCCAACCAAGAGGCAACGACCGTAGCAGAAGCCCTGATGGAAAATGTCATATCACGGCATGGCGTACCCTTGGAGATTCACACCGACCAGGGCCGGAATTTCGAATCAGAGGTCTGGAAGAGCCTAATGGACTTGCTAGGCATAAAGAAAACGAGAACAACGCCACTCCACCCTCAATCAGACGGCATGGTAGAACGGCATAACAGGACCATCAATCAGTATCTTGCTATGTTTGTCGACGAGAATCAGAGAACCTGGGACAAGCTGATACCTCTGTTCCTCCTAGCTTACAGAAGCTCTTAGCATGAATCCACCGGCTACACTCCATCCATGATGTTGACCGGCAGAGAGATGCGGTTACCAATCGACATGACGAGACCACCACCGAACGAGGACATAGCGGACCTAGCTACGTTACCTGAGTATGTCGCCGACCTAGAAGGAAAACTGCGCACTATACACAGATGTGTCAGAGATAGGCTCCTCTTAAGCAGTGACCGGATGAAGATGCGCTTGGATCGCAGAGCAACACCCCATACATTCAAGGAAGGTGATGCAGTGTGGCTGTACCAACCAACAAGGAGAAAGGGCCTCAGTCCCAAACTTCAGAAACCATGGGAAGGGCCATACTTGGTGACTAAGAAAATTAACGACCTAGTCTACAGAATCCAGCTGTCTCCAAGAACTAAACCCAAAGTTGTTCACATAGAGAGGTTGAGTCCCTATCGGGGCAACGAACCCCCAAGTTGGCGGCCGGTAAATACTGTTCGGGACGAACAGTCTTAAGGAGGGGGGCAGTGTTACAAAGCACTTCAATAGACGTAGGTGCGGTGTTGCCACATCTCCAGAATTTCCCCCAACATCTGGGAATTTTTGCACAATCTGGCAACACCGCATCCCCACCCCCCTGGGGGTGCCTGGGGTGACCCCCCTCAGGCGAAGTCTCAACCCTCTAGGACCAGAAATAACGAAGTTACCAACTTGTACCCCGTCGGAACGGATAACTGAGGTCTGCACATTCCGAACAGCCTGTATATACACCCTGTATACGCAGAGAACCCTTACACCCTGTATACGCAGAGAGATCTTATAGTTCGAGAAACACCTCTTGTGTAACATAGGAGTGGTGACCACATTTGGATCATCCTGTATATACATCCCCCTGTACAATGTATATATATATATATATATATATATATATATATATATATATATATATATATATATATATATATATATATAACACAGATCTCATTAGCGAATTTTTTTGTTTTAAATTCGCTAAAAGCTCGAGACGCAGCAAGAGCGTTATTGGTAACGAATTTCAAATTTGTATAACTCAATTTTTCTATAGACCTAGAAAGTTGAGTTTAGGTATATGGTTAAGTCTTTACCGGGGCGATATACTTACTAAATTTCATCAAAACAACGTTGTTATTTTTTGAAACACAAATTTTTTTAGAAGACTGATCGGGCTGCTAATAAACTTATCCGCAGTCGTAATGAAATAAAGATATGTGCCAAGTTTCGTTCAAATTGTTTTAGTACTTTTTGTGTTATCGCTCGGATACACACACACAAATATATATATATATATATATATATATATATATATATATATATATATATATATAAATTTAATAGTGGGTGATAGTAGATATTAATTTGATAATATTACCGTTTTACGTTGGGTGTTAAATTATATTGATAAATATGATACAAAGTATAATGTTGTTTTATTTATAATTTTTTAATAAATTATTGAATCTGTTTATTAATAGAATGGATAATTAATAAATAAATAATGTTTTTATATTACCTACCCCTTTTCTCTTACTAGATATATTCCTGTTTTCCTGATGAGGGCCATCCATTCTTCCAGTCACTTCTGATAGTATCTACGTTTATATACCTACTGCCCTTATTTTAACACTTTTATTTCTTTGACTAGCACTAAGTAGCTTTTATATGATTTTTTTGATTAAAGAATATTCATTTGCATCATTAATCATTTCTTTTAAACCGTTCGACAAATATTTTGCTAATTCCCCTCATTTCACTACATTAGAATTTAATTCTTACTAAAGGCTTCGACAAATAATTTACAGATTACTTTTGTTTCACCTGTGTAATGCCAGAGAAAATCTTTGTATTTGTGTGCCCTGTATAAAATAATTATTTTAATACAAAGAAACTGAAAAAGGCTCAATCCAGAGGGCTCTTAATTGTTTTAAATGACGGTCTAAGTAGAGTAAAATAATAAATCGTTGTCAGTTAGATACCCTCAGTGTCAAGGGGCTATTTTGTGCAGACGTGGGACTTTTTCTATTAACACTAGTAATTTTCCTGAATACAAATCAGCTGTAGACTCTAAAGATAAACATCACATGTTCCAGACAAAGCTTGAATTATGTCTGCCACAGAAGGGTATCAAGTGCTCCACAGCAAGTGGTATGTGGTTGAAGATTAGTTCCAGCTATCGTGGGAATCTCATTCTGACTGGATTAGGTGTTTTTACATATAAAAAATGGATAGAAATGGTCAATGAAATGTAAACTCTTTTTTTAGAATATGCCGATGTTTAATGCGATTTGAGTATGTTAAAATTATACGTATTTCTCTGCAAAATATTTGTTGTCGCTAAAAGGGCAACTTTTCCAAGCAGTCACTAATTGAAAATGTACGTTCTCGTACTTTGACTTTGTCAAGCGAAAGATTAATGGAAATAGTTATAGATCGTTATGTTGTTTGCACTTTCAACTTCACTCACACGTGTTTATCAGTAGTCCTTAACCTAATGATACATTTTCCGGCTATTAATTTTCATAAGTTACCTGGTATAATACTATTTTCGGGGAACTGACGCCGTATAGCGTCCCTAAATTTTTCTATCTAAATTACAAAGTTGTTTTAAACACTTTTCGCATAATACTACGCTTAAACGTTAGTTTGTAATCGGCTCTGGGCTTCAATACTACATTCGCAATATATTTACTTCAATTTGTTCACAATTTTTACTTTTCGGGGGACTAACACCTTATAGCGTCCACCCTCTTTCACAGCTACAATACCAGAGAGTTTGTCAACTATTTTCATCTAATACCTACAAATTTTATTTTTAAAGCATTCTCTTTTCATTTCATTGTTTGTTTTTTTAACTGTTAAAGATCGCTTCGAGTCCTTGCTCGGGCATTCACGCTGGTCTGATTTTGATATATTCTGACATTCATGCCAAATTCATAAATATTTAACATATTTCAAATTCGTATGCAAATTTTTAAGCCTTTAGCTTATTACAACTTTAAACTATAGCTGTTATCAAAAGATGTAACACTTGATGAGCTGTATGCTACTAATTACATATTTATTTCAATTGGATTAAGTTTAATCTGACTGTTTTAAAAACTTCAATGCACTTGAAAAATTTGAAAACTTATTACATTTTATAAATTTTAAAGGATATGATTGAATCTACTGGTTTTGCATAAAACATTGGCTTTACTTGTTTTTAGTAGTAGTTTTATATATATCACCCTTTTCATAAGCTTTGTGTGATAGATTTATCTCACATCAAAATTTTTGTTTACATTTAACCATCACAAAAAAATATCTTTACAACTTAAATTACAACTTAACTAGATAAACACTGATTAATTATGCAGTTCAAAAACACTGCCTATTTCATTTACACTTTGTCATAAAACTTGTGCCACTTTTGAACTTAGAAAGTTTGTATGTGACCTTGACCTAGTTCTTTTGCACATTCACTTTAGTGTTCATATTAGATTAAAAGTTTCAATTACAACTTGGTTATATTTAGATTACAAACAAATTGATTATTATTATTTACTTGATAAACGCCTTTTTCATTAATTTGAACGTTAAATTGTTTTAGTATCAAGCTGCGCTCAGCATTTTACTTAATATTTCCCTTTTCATGATTAATTTTTCCTAATGTTGTTTTTATCTTTTTCATTGTGTCCTCAAATTACCATCCTTGTGGATTAGAAACAATGCTGAAACTTGTGTAGTACAAAACTTAGATATTCTACTGGATACCAGATTGTCTGCATGTTCGGTAAGATGTTTTACATTATTTTTACTTTTACATTACTTTTGAATGTTATCTTGTGTAACTTAGATGAATGTATGTATATTGTGAGTATATATGTATCGTTTTCACTCAGTTTACTGGTCCCCAATATAAATAATTATTTGACTATTTATTTAAACATGGTGTTTTAGACTTCTTGTTACTACTGTTGACTTAATTTTTATTTATTTCTTCAGATTTTTCAAGACTCCACTGGCAATATTCGTACTCAAAACTGTTCTGTGAAACACATCTTTCCAGTAGTGTCAGTAAGGTAATACCTGCCTATTTACGGTGCTTGTACTTTGGTTGTACATTGGTATATAAAATTCAATATATGCTGCCAATTTCTTGACCGATTGGATTTATATGGTTGCGTCAGTCCTGTGTAGCACTTTATTCCCGAATATGTGGTTTCAGATAATCATAGTTTAGTTTTTAATGCCTAGTTCTTAAGTTTTTATTTCAGGTTTAATATTTTTAAATATTAATACAATATATATATATATATATATATATATATATATATATATATATATATATATATATATATATATATATATATATATATATATATATAATAATTTTTATGGGGTATTAATGTGTATAATTGTATATTGTTAGTTTTAGATATTCATTTTTAATTTTAAATAGGTGCAATTTGTGATTATTTTATCTTTACATATCGTATTTTAAATTGGATTATATTTATATACCGTTTACGTCCAATGTCCATGCACAAATTATGTAAATATTATCTTCATTTTTTTGTGTAATGAGGTATTAATTAATAAATGTTTATGATTTTCTGTTTTATTTTAAATCCTTATGTGGTTGTGCAATGTTGGTGGCTTATTCTTTAATACTGTTAAAATAGCAATTGATATTTTATATATAAATATACTTGCCCTTTTAATTATTCCTGGCTGCTCTGCTATGACTCTATCTTCAATAGTCGGTTCAAATTTAGAGAGAATAGACTGCTATATTCAATTAAATCTTATATCTAATTAAGCCCCAAAGAAATACGTAATGCTTTTAAATAGTAACAAATATTTTATTTTAAATTATGAAAAATTCTAGAATTTTGTCTTAAGCGGATCCTCTATTATTAAATTTACGAACAAATTTTACTATTTATTAGGTGACAGGATTATTATGGTTTCAATGTTGACAAAATTGACAAATACTGTTCTTTAAATTTCTGATTTAATACACTTCGCGCTCTCTATGATTCAGCTTTTGAAACAACGTGGGAATTTGGTTTGGATTTGTGTATATATATGTAAATTTCTGCTGTTACCATAAAACATTTATATCTTGCCAAAAGGATTGACAGTTTGTCTATGTTTATACTTTAAAAAATCTTCCCTTCTGTTGTGATTTAAAATAAATAAATGGATTTGCGACACCTTGTATCCAATGGCTGATTCTTTATGTAAGTTTTGACGTTATTTTACCAGTATATTCTATTCCTTTGGTGTTTTTCTTATTTGGATCATTTAATCTACTTCTTCTGATTACTTCTAGGACTAAATGGGTATTGTTTACACTCAAAATTGGTTTAAATATTCAAATTCATTCTGGACGGGAAAATGACGCTCGCTACTTAGCGTCCTACCAAACAAACACTCCCTTTTCTTAATTAAAGCGGAAAACGTATATCGTCGAAAAATTAATCTCGAAACCTGTTTCCTGTATTAACATGGCAAGTTTTCTGGAAATTATTTTCAATGTTCACTATTCTCGTTTATATTGGCCTTAGCTGCATAGACTCTCTAGCCAGTGTAGTATGGAAATTATTATTTCATCTCTTGACAGGTATGTCTAATTCAGAAACCCGCCAAGTTCAAATCCTGTACACTAGTTACATTCTTAACATTAAAATTACTAAATATACAAATGACATTTTGATAACCTCACTTATTCTAAATATAAACAATCATTTAAATTTAAAACGAAAAACACTTTCAAATGTTCAGATCTTGATATCAAGTCTCTCAACATAACTGTTGTCCTTTGGAGTTTTAACATTTCACTTCTTATAAAATATACAGAGTGTTTTTCAATACAGCTTATTTTAAAGTATATGTAAATAAATAGCTTTTGACCATAATTCTTTGGTTTAATATGACATGTTTAAAAGTTTAAGCTCCACACATATACATTTAGATATGTCGCTTAATTAATCTCTTTACTGAGATATTATTCCAAATTATTTAGGTTATAAATTTTAAATTTTTTATTATTGATCATTTAAGTGAATCATTTCTATCACAGCTTTCATTGCTTATCTAACCAGCATTAACTAACAATAATATAGAATATGTCTGGTTATAATGTGTTTTTTATGTTTTAATGTGGATAAATGTCGAGTAATATAGATATAGACATTAATACAATTTACAAAAGAAAACATACACATCACGTGTAAACTGTAAGTATCATTTTTACTGTTTATCTTTTGAGGACTGTGCTTTTTGTATCTTTTTTCATTAATTAATATTATAATGTTTGTGTTTTTAGATTGACATACTGTTAATATGCAGATCCTTATTTGCAAATACCTATTTGACAAATGATGCAGGAATGTACTACAGTATTTTACACAAACCATTTTGACTGAGATCAGTATTCTGCACGATACCACCTTCGATACCCGCTTACGTTGCTGCCATGTTTTCCACAGTATTGACATTTAGTGGCAGTGCTAGTGTTTTGACAATTATCGTTCATAAACCCTTAGTATTTTAATTAGTGATAAGTGATATTTTAGTTTACCCGTAAGTACTTAATTTTAAGTTTTTAGTTCTAAGCTTTGCGTGAAGTAGCTAATAAATTTAGTTTGATATTGCTAAATATCAATACAATATATAAACATATAAAAATCGAAAGGGAACCTGGATATGGATTCTAGGTGGCCTAGTTCGCGCTCATTTGAAGAATTGTTTCAAAATTTAAAGGTCTGAATCTCCTTACTTGTGAATTTTTTTAGGAAAATTTTACAACCTAATTTCGAAGTAATAGATTAAGTAATACAACATGGTAATGAATCATTATGTTTATTTATTATAAAAATAACAATACAATTCTGTTACATAATCTTCAAAAGCTAGTAATTCATTAGAGTCCATAAATGTGACATATTAAATTGGATCATATGCTATAAGCTTGCTTTAAACTTATACTAAATAACAAAAGAAAACTTAATCCTAATAATGGATATTTATTACAAACGCAATAAGTTATATGCTTGGTAGATATATTACGGAGAAAACTTTCTCTTTTTGGATACTGGGGTCATTTGCTTGATTCCGGCACGTTCCTTCTCCATTTCTTGAAGGAGCTCCTCAAAAGATTTAGACTAAAAATGAAATATACATATAAAAATTGTAAAGTGTGTAATAGTATCCGTATCAAGTAAGAAAACTAGGTTGTAGCTGTAAAATTTGGAGTTATAGATTCCGCTCAACTAACCGATAAATACACAATTCGAATATACAATGGTATTTTCATTACGAACTCTTTAGCATTCTGGCCTTTAACCTTGACTATGTTTTTGCTGGCAGGTGCATATACAAAAAAAATTAAGCCAAATACGTCAAAAGTCTCCACCACGCCAATTCGGTTAGTTTGACAGAGCCAGGGTGTTTACTCAGGCGGTACTACTTAATGCCGTTACCCTCTGCAACTATAATTTTTGGACTTTGCTAAAAAGGTTTTTAAGTTATTTAATAAACAAAATTCGGCACTCTCGTGACGCAGGTGGCTAGTTGTGAGCCTGCAAAGCGCGCGCTTCTGGGTTTAATTCCCGGGCGAGACATCGAGAAGTTGACCTTGTCAGCAAAATTGGCGAAAATTAATAAAGAATTGTAAATATTGTGTTAATAGCCTATTGCCTGTGGATTGTAGATTGTTTAATGAGTTCTATAGGCATTTTGCCTCTCAGCGCTGCAACCCCAATTGGTCTTTTGTGTCTAACTCTTTTTCCTAGCAGATTCCCAAAAAGTTCAGACTTTTATATAATCTACTTGGGGGCTATTTTACCTATTTCCTAAGGTGTTAGGGTCACCCCTACAAGGTATTGGCCCCTTTGTAGAGCTGAGCCATGCATTCGCACAGCAAGTGTTCTATTATTGCTGCTTCAGTCATGTATCTGCAGTTTTCACTGTCCGTCTTGTCCATCCTCATAAGGTGATACCTTACTGGGGAGTGTCCTGCGAAAAGTCCTGTAATTATTCTTAAGTCGTTCCTGTTCAATCCAAGAAACAGTTCAAACTTCTCTGTTCATATTGTGATGAACCGTTTTGCCTTAAGCATGCGTTTGCGTCTAGTATGAGACCATTTGGTTCCTCTCCCAAGCATCAAGTTCGTTTCTTACGTTGCTTTTTGTTAGTCCACAATAGGGATCTGGACTATAGAATGGCGATGTTGCTGCTCTTTTTGCAATGCTATCTGCTTCCTCGCTTCCTTCGACGCCTGGTACCTACATTAAGGTTACTTTGCTGTTCGCCGCCAGTTGCTTCAAGGATTGTTCGCATTCCAGGTCAGTTTAGACTCAGTTTCAAAAGATTTCAGAGTCTGTAACGACTGTCTGACAGGATTTAGATATCTTCTAAGTATGCACTTCTGTACACAGAGATTTATAACGAGCATTTCTGCTTGGAAGATGGTGCATGTTTTTCCTAGGGACTTAGCGAGTCTAAAGTGGGGTCCTCTTATTTCCAGTCCTGCTCCCTCCATTTGTTTAGACTCGGCTGTACCTATACCATACAGATAAGTTGTTTGTCAGGCTTAGACTATCTCTGTCCAATGCTTGCGGTAATTTAGGACCCGTATTAGTAGTAGTAGTATATGAAATCGCGTAAAGTACCAGACAATTAATTATAGTGGCCTCTACTTTTAGGAACCAGAAATGTATTTTATAAGGAAGTCCCTGGAAGGCTTATGTCCAGTTTCACAAAGCGCGATTAAATATTTAAGGTTGGGTTAATCAATCAAAGCTGCAAAATAGTTGGTTGTCCTGGCATCTAGCTTTGTGAGACTGGGCATTAGCCTATTGCCCAGTTTCACAAAGCTTGCTTGAATATTTAACGGCCGGTTAGTTAATCAAGGCTTTAGACGACCAATCACAGTCACAGTCACCTGAAGCCTTGATTAACTAATTGGTCGTTAAATATGTAATCGAGCTTTGTGAAACTGAGCATATGTGTCCCAAATAAGGTAACTCGGACAAAGTCGCCTATTGATTTTTCAAAAAAATAAAAATATATATACAGTTTTTTATTTTTTTATATCGGAATCATATGTTAAAAATCTCTGGACGCAGCAAGTGCGTTATGGTAGCGAATTTTCTTTAAAATATTTTTAATAGCAAATGTCTTTCTTTGATGAAAGCAGGCATCAAACTTGGTTGCCTATATAGTAGAAACAATGTACCATATTTCATTGAAATAAATTTATTGTTTGAAAATATATAAACATTTTTCAAAAGTCTAGATGCAGCAAATGTGTTATGGAAGTGAATTTCCATAAAAATGTTTTTAATAACAAATGCAAGCAGGCATCAATCTGATTACCGGTATAGCCTATGTGGTAGAAACAATGTACTATATTTTATCAAAATTACTTATGGTTTGAAAATATACAAAAATTTTTCGAAAATAAACTTAAATGTTGGTTTTCTATCCAACAAAGCTTACGTTAATAGCAAATTGAGTTATTGAAATTTGAAGGATTTAATGAAAATTCGGTTAATTTGCAGATTAGCTCCCGAACGCTTTTAAACAAGTTGTTTTCAGAAACATTACTAGGACCCCACCTGGATGCACAAACCACAAGAAAAATTTCTTGTTCACACTTCCCAAGGAAGTTATGGGACTGGGAGTGAATGGGGGTGGTGTGCGGAGTAGGCAGGGTTTAAGAGGGATATGGCTTCAAGATGTGAAAAAGACAGCTTTCAAGCCCGTTACATTCGCATTTTCTGCTCATATTTCCTTTTTACTAACCACCCCGCCCAGCACCCCTATTCACTCCTGGTCCCGTAATTTCCTTGAGGGGTGTGAACATAAAAATTTTCTTGGGTTTTGTGGATCCGGGGGGGGGGAGGCTAGGCAGGTTTCTGAAAACAGTTTTTTGAAAAGCGTTCGGGAGCTAATCTGCAAATTTACCGAAAATTCGCTACCAAAACGCACTTACTGCGTACAGATTTTTTTTCTTATAAACGCATTTGGATAAAAAATGCAAAACTGCATTAACAAATTTGTTCTACGATAATTAGCTAAAAAAAATTATAGACCGTTAAACCATAAACTTTACTAAACCTACAAATAAATATCCAAAAAGCTACCAAACTTAACTAAACTGACAGCCAAAGCATTAGAGAAAGTGTCTATTTTACTGTAAATGTTTTAGTAAAATGAAGGGCAATGACGGTTGAGTCTGAAACTTAATGGTTTGAAGAACACTCTTCTTGCAACATTTTCTCTTCACAAACGGTATTTGTTTCACATTCTTTGCCTAAACATTGCCAATTTTGACGTTTGAAATTGCGAGTTTGACGTTTTGAGGAAAACTCTCAAATTTTTTGCTTTAACTGCCTATAACTTATTTGTCTTTAAAGATAGGGACCTACATTTTGTTACATAGTTTACTCTTTTTAATACAAACACGGGTACCAAATTTGGTTGCTCTTACTTTGTTATTTCCGGAGATATGAATTTTTTTATAGAGAAAACACAAAATTTTCCGGGAAAACCTGGTCCGATTTTCCTGGCTAACGAACTTCCCCAAGCCACTTGTAAAAGGAAGATACTCTGCAAATTTTATGAAGATCGGTCCATTATTTTTTGAGTTATCGGTCGGAGATATATATATATATATATATATATATATATATATATATATATATATATATATATATATATATATATATATATATATATATATATATATATATATATAATAATGTCAGAAATGTAATGTCAAATTTTTGTCCTAGAAAAATTTAAATTTTTGGAGAGATATAGTTGTAGAAAAGGAATTATTTTTATACCAAAGTAAATTTAAATATAAAATGCTACAGTGAATATATTGGTGAGATTTGGGATTGCAGGGGAGAGAAGTTCAGAGAAAATTTTGGAAAGTGACAGAAGAAAACCGTTTGACAGTTTGATCTTTTTGGAAGAAGTTTAAATTATGTCATATATATATATATATATATATATATATATATATATATATATATATATATATATATATATATATATATATATATATATATATATATATATATATATATATAAACGCAGATCTCCCCATAAGCGAATTAAAAAAAAGGTGTAATTTAAACTTGAAATAATCTTTAAAACAATAAAGAACTCATAAATAACATTGGCAGCAGTACAAAACATTCATAACTAATGTAATTATGCTTGTGTGGGGCATAAATTGGCATCTTTTCCCAATGGAAATGCAATCCTACCCAAAAATAGATTGGTTAAAGATGCCTAAAACTTTACATTTAAGATTTAGAACATCATGGCTTTTTACAACATCCAATGTTTGCGAAGGTCGAACATGTTTCATACAATCACTTTTTGTATCTTACGCTACAAATAAATTTAACTTTGGGACCTTTTTGGGATAGTATTAACCATTGTACACAAGATTAGTTGTTAGATCAGCGTTGTCCGTGCTGTGAATGATACCAATTTCTCAATCTCTTCCCCGCTGCTTCTTAAATCATCATCATCATCATCACCGCAATACTTCTTTGATTGTTTTCCTCTGGTATTGTTCTACTTTATTTATTCTATACTTTTTTCTTCTGTTTCCTGCCTCTTTTTGTCTATTTTTACTTGTGTTTATTATGTTTATTCTCTGGTTCTTTAATAAAAGTTTATTTATTTATTTATTTATTCATACACCATCCAACAGCTTAAAAGTCAAATTAAGGATAGGCCAATACACAAAACATAATAACTAACAATAATTAAGCTAACAATACAAAAAAAAAGAGTCACAAATTAGATCGCTTTGAAAAACATTTTTATCTCTGATATGTTACATGAGAAGATATCTAGGCGGTCTTGCAGTACAGAGTAATCATTGCACATCTGGTAAATTGGAGACGATCGCAGCAATTGTGTACAAGCAGTCGGAAGATAAAATGTGTCTGGAAAACGTGCTGCAATACGAGGCACATTGAAATTAAGTTGCTGAAGCAGACTAGGGCAGTCGAATACAGAATTAACCAGTTTATATAAAAATATAATGAAACTGCACTGCCTGTGCATCGACAGACTCTGCAGACCAAAGCGAAGAAGTAAACCTTCCTGAGGAAAACCAATAGACGGATATCGACCATCCTCACGAAAGCTAAGAAATTTTAGCAATTTCCTTTGCACTGATTCCAGGCTTGCCACATGTATCTCATAAGTAGGAGCCCACACAACTGAGCCATATTCAAGTCGGGACCTAACCAAACAGCCAAAGAGCAGGATGAGGGTGTCAGTCTGAGAGAAATTTTTGCTGCTTCTTATCATAAACCCTAGAGTTTTGTAAGCAGAACTGACAGTCTGCTCATAGTGTGGTTTAACAGATATAGTACCATCAAAAACAATTCCAAGGTCCTTAACTGTCCCGGGGCGGTCAAGTGGAAGCCCTCTTATATTGTACCCGAAAGTGATTGCGTGCTTATTTCGAGTAAAGGACATCACACAACACTTGGAAACATTCATAGAAAGACCACTCCGACAGCACCATTCATCAAGGATCTGAAGACAGTTCTGGAGCCGCAAACAGTTATCAATACTCGAAATATTTGCGAACATCTTAATATAGTCTGCATACATTAAAAAGGAACATGTAAAACATGTTTAACTGGGTCGATAAATATATTAAACAGTAATGGACCGAGTATGGAACCCTGCGGCACTCCCGAAGTTACGTGATAGGTGTTAGATTTGAAGCCCCCAACCTCAACAAATTACCTCCTTCCATGCAGGTAAGATCTGAACAAGCCAAGCAAGCTCTCGGAGAATCCGATAGCCCTTATCCTGTCAATCAGAACAGAGTGATATAGACAATCAAAGGCCTTAGATCAGTATACACAACATAAACCTGTGAAGAGCGGTTGCAATGAACTGTGTAACGTCAACTAAATTCGTTACAGTCGATCTACCTGGAATGAAACCATGCTGTGAACTAGAGAGTCTGTTCTTGATGTGAAACATAGTATGGCTATTGGTCGATAGTTTGATGGATCACCACTATCCCCCGCCTTGAAGACAGGGAGAACCCGTGACAGCTTCCAAATCGCGGGGAATGTTCCAGATCTAAGAATCAGTTTAAACATGTTCTTAAGTGGAGTCAGGAGAGCATATAAGCAGTCGCGCACCAAGAAACCAGGAACCAGATCAGGTCCACAGGACATGTTAGCCTTAATTCTCTTAGCGGCTGTAATAATTTCGTCATCTGTAAAGTCATCGACAAAAAAGTTGTAATTTAAGCATGTTGGTTCATATTATTTCTCCTGCTTGGTCCAGTCATAACAAGACAAGATGAAAACATTTCAAATTGAATGAAAGGTTCTGCTCTAGTTTACAGGATCTCGTCTCTGTCTTGATTTATCAGTTTCCAAGATTGAAGCTTTGTTTACGACCCGGCTGGCTATGAATCTACCTGATGTATGCTTTGTTCCGATAACATTTTGAAGGCTTAAAAACATGAAGAATTATGTCTGTCAAATCAATACCCATGGTAGGGCTGCAGGAACTGATTCTTATGACGAAATCTTCAATGACGGCTTTGCAGATTGTCTGATAAATTTGACCAATGAAGCGCCAGATTTCATTTTCTAGTTCAGCAGTTGAATTTGGCTGGAGGGCATAGAGCTTGGATTTAAAATATTCCGAGAAAAATAAGTCACAGGACTTAAATCGCAGGATCTGGCCGGCCAATTAACTCCCGGCCGTCTTAAGATTAAACCCTCTGGAAAATGATTTGCAAGTGTAGTGGTTGTTTCTCCTGCTGTGGAATATATGGCACCGTTCTGTTGGAACCACAGTGTGTCGGGGTTCATATGTTTCAAGTAATGACAAAAAAGCCCGTAGCATGTTGATACTTCCCGCCATTGACTGTAACCGCGTTGCCGGTCTATTTAAAAAAATGGCCCCATGATCCCGTTGAACCAAAAAGCGCACCAAACTGTAAGTCTTTGAGGATGCATCCGTTGTTCATGAATCTCATGGGGACTCTCCAAGCCACATATATGACAATTTTGCTTACCAATGCATCCGTCAAGGTGGAAATGGGCATCGTCAATAAAGATGATTTTTTCGCCAAAATGATGGTCCACACTGCTCTAAAAATCAATTGATCAGTAGGTTCTAACTCTTGGGATAATTGAGTCTTGTACGGGTGAATATGCAAATCCTTACCAATATTTGTTGCATGAAGCTTCTGGAAATGTCCAGTTGCTGAGAACGATAGCGAATTCATGTTTTACCGTTTTCGGTGACGGCGATATTATTAGCTGACTTTAGACTTCGTTGGTAAATATGGGAACTTGCATCGCTGAATCGGTTTAATCAAAATTTTGGATTAGACTCCGAGCAGGTGACTCATTCGGTACACTTCGCCGGCCAGAAATTAAAACGGGTTTACGAACTATCACAAATTGTATTTGTTTTGCTAATGTGTCTTTGTTTATTTTTTTACAATAACATTTACGATTTCTCACATTAAATTGTCATTAATTTGAAAAAAAATATATTTTGTAAGATGTCAACATTTTTATACTGTCGCTTTCACAATGAAAGGGACCCTCAATATCAAGAAAAAACAGGGTGTTGTTTTAAGAAAAAGTTGATGATCCCATTACTCTAAAACAAATGATGGCGACAAATAAATTTTTTCATGCGGAAATGTGTCTTTTTATAAATAAAATTGACCTGTAAATCATTGCGCTTTTACCTAATTTATTCCATACTTTGGGCGCGCACTGTGTATGGTTGCGTTTTCTACAGAATTATGATTTAATTTTCTAGTTTTTGCCAGTAATAAACAAATTTTTTGTTGTCACTCTCTCACATTATGTTATTCTCCGTAACACAATCATTGAATAATATTTTATATATAATTATTTGTACAGGTGCGTCATTTTGGTTGCAATTGCTGGGTATCTCGGTATTAGTAAAGATAGAACCTTGCGGTGAGCTACATTTTTGTGAAACGAAAGATGCCGCAAACATAATTGTCATAGCCCTCTTGTTTCCGAGCTACAGGCGATCTTGAAAATATCCCATTTTCAGGTAGGTACCCCTTCGATATCAGTTGTGTGAGAACTTATCAAAAGCGTAAAAACGGATCCTTCTAGAACTTTTTACCTCGAATCTAGTGACGGAGTTAGTTTTTTTGTGAATATTACGGTTTTTGAAATATTGATCCATTTTTGGTTTTTTAAGTAAGACACCTGTATATTTGTTAATCAAAGTATTTTTACAAGCTTCTCAGATATCATGGGTCTATTTTATTAAACAATGAAAAAATCCTCCTTTTCATAATTCGCAATGAAAATTTTGCAGTGTACTGTGCAAAAAAATGATGCTGTTTATCGTTTACTTGGATGCAAGTGACAGTTTCCAAATTTTGTTCTATACTGTGTCATTGCTTGTCTTAATTATATAAATTTTGTGTTTCATTTTCAAATTTGACTATTTTTGTTTAATTTGTTTGTTGTGTGAAGGTATATTTGTGACTTTGGCAGTAAACCAAACTTTCGAACATTTTGTGAAATACGATGTGTTAGCTTGTTAAGTAATGAAATTGTTGAAACGCAATCTGGGATGTGTGTGAACAAGTAAATAGTTGGGTTTCAGTTATGTTTAAATAGTATTGCTTCATTTTTATTGAGATATCCCAATACATTTTTTACGAAAATTTCGGGACGCAGCAAGTGCGTTCTAGTAGCAAATTTTCATAACAATTGTACATTATTATTATACGGCATATTAGTAAAGTTAATACGTTAACTTACACCGACCTTGAAGATCGATTTTAGAGGTCCTGGTACGCGCACATTTGAAGAATTCTTTCGAAAGTGTTACCATCGACGTATCTCTATTATTAAAAAATCTTGCGTTTTAACTCCTTTTGAGAAAAATGTCCAAAACTCAATTTTCTACGCAGGTAAAGAACAAAATTCTGTTATATTTGTAGATAGTGTAAGTCTCTTTCAAAGAATATTGGATTACAAATTTCATTGAAGTTATACAAAAGATTTCCAGAAGAAAACTTAATTCATATTTAGAAAGGTAAAGTATCTGCCAAATTATAAACGTAGCAGTTATTTTTCCTTATTAATCGCCGGTATGATTTCGTTTTAGTCAACCTAGTCAAACCGGTTTTTTTCAATAACAATTACAACAATAACAAAATTATGATTTCAGGCTCAAAGGTGACAAGTTTATTTAGGCGCTTTAAACAAAATTGAGATCTTGTTCAAAACGTATGAAATCTGTGCACTATTGTTTCTCCAAATGTGAAAATAAAACATTAAAAAAAAGATACATGCATCCAGCTGGATTCGATCGCGTCACCTTCTACGTGGGATGCGAGCAAATCAAATCAAATCAATCTTTATTATATGATAAAAATATATACTGGGTATGTACAAGGTCTTAAAGAAGATACATAAAATGTCCCAGCCGTTACAGCTTTAACATTAACTTACTCACTAGGTAATACAAGGATATTTGCTTAACAGATTCGGTTTAGATTTGGGGAGGTGGCGAAGTGACAGTTGGTGGTGTATGTGATCGCCGCGATAAATCGAATGTTTTCTTGTTTTTTCACGAGTTACATTTCACCAATTTTTTTTAAAAAAAGTGTACATTTTGAATGTGTAATATGTAGCAAATCACTGAAATAGCTACAAGTACCCAGGTACTGTAATAATTGAGATTTTTAAATATTTCAGTTACAAACTTATAATTATTGTTTATTATCAAGAGGAGATAAGAACTGATATTTTTACGTTGCTCATTTTTATGTGTCAGCAACCAGCATTACACCAGTGTGTTTTACTGGTAAATGTGAGGTGGGGCGACATAACATGTCTTCTCCTCTTGCAACCACTTCTATCCATAGGGGTGGTCAAGTCACGGATGAAAGTTCGATACAATCTACCGATATGAATTCTCAAACCGAAACGAATAACCAAACGTATGGCAGCACTACCAAATCAATTCCAGCTATTGTTTACCCAACCAAAGAACAAGCCATAATTATAGATACTGTAGACAATTATAAATTATAAGATTATGCAAAAGCTATTGGTAAACTTATAGGACCCAAGAACATCACCCACGTATCTAGAATTGCAATCGAGTGTGTCTTTATTTAAAGTCTACAAATATAGTGGATAACTTAGTAAACTCTCGCGACACAATTCAAATTGGAAACACAACTACTACTGTTTAATACTGTTTAGAAGAATGTTGTTGTTTAGTTTTGTGTGATAGAAATTGTTAGCAAGTGATTTAACATAATTCGTTATTAGATGCATTTGGAGCGGTGTATGTAGATCTCGTATTCTGGTGTCGCGGTTTTTGTCTAAGATCATTCGGAGGCATTTGTTTTGAAACACTTGTAGTTTTGAAAAAGTCGTTTTTGAAATACCACACCAAACTGGGGCTGCATAAATCATAACTGGTCTAATGATTGTTTTGTAGATAATTGTTTTGTTTTCAACAGTCAGATTGCTGTTTCGGTTTAATAAGAGGTACAGTATTATAAGTTGGCCATATAGTTTCTGTATGGTGTTCGCTATGTGTTTTGTGTATGTAAGTCGGCTGTCGAGGGTAACTCCCAAATATTTTATGTGTTAACTAATTTTTATGTTCTGCTTGTTTATTTTTATAGGTTGGAAAATTTTGGTGTCCTTGAATTTCTTTGTAAAGATAATGCCTTCCGATTTTTCTGCATTAATTTTTATTTTCCATTTGTCGAAGAGTTTTTCTACAATACCTAAGTGTATTTGTACTTGCTTTGAAGCCACAATGGCGCTAAAGGAATGTGAATAAATTGCCGCGTCATCGGTGAATAATGCTGTGTTTGTTTTCTGGAACTGTGGTATGTCGTTAATAAAGATATTGAAATGTTTAGGGCCAATTAACGAACCCTGTGGGAACCCTGCGTTAATGTTGCGAACTATTGATTTTTTGTCGTTAATTAAGACCGGAACCGTTCTGTTTTTGATATAAGAATTAATTAATAATAATAGGTAATGGGGGAAGCCATACTAAATAAGTTTATAGGGAAGTCCGTCATGCCATACTGCATCAAAAGCCTTTTGAATGTCTAGCGTTACCATTGCTGTAGATTTATTTTTGCTAAAATTTGTGGCTATATCATTAACCATTCTTGTAATTTGTTGGGCGGTACTATGGGTTTTCTGAAATCCAAATTGCACATCTGTTGTTACCTAGGCTCTACGTTCAAATTTGTCTAGTCTGTTGGCTATTATTGTTTCGGCGATCTTGCTCAGTGTATTCAAAAGCTGATGGGCCTGTAGCTGTTAAGGTTATTATCCTTTTTACCTGGTTTATGAATGGCTATTGTGTTGGCCGTCTTCCATACTTTCGGAAAATACGACAGTCTTATCATGGAGTTTATAATAACGGTCAGTCTCACAATTCCTTTGTTGGGAAAATTTTTAAGAAGAAAATTTCCCAGGGGGTCACCAACCCTAGTTTCCAGGTATCATCAATTTGGTCTGTATTAACAAATTCTTCTACTACTTGTATTATATCCCGTTGCTCATTGGTGTGGTTCATGTCCAAGTCATGTGCCCGTTTAAAATGATCGGCTAATATTTCTACCTTTTCTTCGTCGGTTAAACCAATGGTTCCGTTATAAATTGGGGTCGGTATGGATTTAAAAGGTTTGTTAAGTACCTTAGTGGCTTTCCATAAGCTATTATCTCGTATATTTAATGACTGGAGTCTTTTGCTTTGGATTTGATTAGTATACAGGGCAATTTCGTCTTTTATTTCTTTAATCGACTTGTTAAGTGTTATTTTGTCAGCTGCTAATCTTAGTTGTTGCCATATTTTTCTTATGTTGTTTATATTTTTAATTTTCTGTATAATATTGTCGGGCAATTGCAATGTATATGATTTTATAAGTTTCTTTGGAATATAAGTATTAGCAGCATATTGTATTACTTGTGTAAATTTAACTACCTCCTGTTCAATTTCTTCTGTACTATTTAAATTCCCAATTAATTGGGTATTCGAATGTATGTACTTTCGAAATTTATTCCAGTTGGCGTTTTTGTAATCATAAATTATTTTGGTTATTAATTTTTTGACGTTTTAGATTAAATAGTACGGGGTTGTGATCGGAGTTTAGTTGTGCAATAGATTTTAAATCTGTATCGATTTGTTGAACATTTTTATTTATTAGAAGATCAATTGTTGACCGAGTGTTGTTGTTAGCAGGAATATGTGTGGGGGAATCTGGGTAGAGTAGTGAACAATTATTATTTAATATGAATGCGTTTAGTGTAATACCATCTCTGTTTGATGTAGCACAGCCCCAATTTGAGTTTCTTGAATTAAGGTCACCAAAGATTAGTAGTTTATTGCTTTTTCTGTAGATTATGTCTAGATCATTGAGCGTAAAATTATTTTGGGGTCTATTATATACCATAGTTAAAACGGTATGGTCCGCCAATCTGACACTAAGATTTTATATTCATGTACCTGACGTCCAATTCTTCAAAGGGTATTTCTTTTTTAATGAGCAATGCAAGGCCACCTTCGTTGTAATTGCTATCCTTTCGTATGCAAACATAACTTTTTATTTTAAATTTATCCCTGCTTTTTAATTTAGTTTCACATATTCCCATGATGCTTATATCATGAGTTTTTAAAAATACGATGAGTTCAGCGATTTTGCCTTTTACGCTATTTGCGTTCCAGAAACAAGTTTTTATTGTCTTATCCATCTAATTCGCGGCAAAAATCGATGAACCTTTCGAATTTTTTACTTTCAGTGCTAATTGTATATTTAGTTGCCTGATTAAATTTAGCTTTTTTTAATATTTAACATATGTTCTAAATTTTTAACTTCTTTTACTAATTGATTAAAATCATCTATTTTACCTGCTTCTCGACTTCCTTCTATTTCATTGTTTTGAATTTCAAGGTGTTTACTTACAGGAATGCTTTGAGCGGCATTTTTCACTTGACTGCTCCAAGGATTTGTTTTCGGTATCGGCGTTGGTTCGAAAATTTTTTGTTGCGTTTTTGTCCTAATTTTGTTACTTTTGATTGACGTTAACCATTTTAGTCTGTCATTATACACTTTACACTGGGTGGAGTTGGCTGGATGGTCTTCTGCACAATTAGCGCAAGTTGCGGCTGTTGTTTTAGGTTTTTCACATTCATAGGTCCAATATTCTTCGGCACATTTAAGGCACTTGGAGGAGGCATGGCAGTTTGATGTTACATGTCCCCATAGCTGGAATCTGTGGCATTGCGTCATAATCTTTACTTATATACATTTCCCATTTTATTTTAGTGGGGTCCACGTACTTAATTTCCCTTGTTAGCCTGTTCAGTTTTTCACTTTGTGATGTCACAATGAGAAACAATGACTCCTCTTTGGTTTTCATTTTGCTTACACGTATCACACTGACCTTTTGACTAATCAGATCATTTTTAATTTGTTCTGTGTTGTGTTCCCCCTGTAGACCTCGCATTACAAAAGCATGTGTTTTGTCTCCTTTTTCGGTAAAAGTGTGCAAATCCATTTTACTATTTTCCATCTGCTTCATCAGAAGCTGAAAATCTTCTTTATACGTAGTGTGCACGTTAATTGTTATTTTAGTGTACTTAAGATAGAAATCTTTCTTTAAGCTTCTATTTAGACCGTCTACAAATTTTCTATGATCACATAATGTGCCATGTATGACCAAGGGTGTTAGTTTTTCTTTTTTATTGTTTATTTTTGTCGAGCTGACTGGCTTTACAATTTCGTCACGCTGATCAGCCCAATTCATGTCTCCTGATTGCCGAGGCATTAGTGGTTGAAAACTGTTTGAAAGAGGTACCAAACTTTCTAGCCTTTTAGTGAATTTTCTTTAAAAAAAATTCACTAATGAGGAGATCCCGACTTTTGAATTTTGAAAAAATTTCTTCAAATGAGCGCTAATTAGGCCCTCCAGAAAACATATCCGGGGTCAGTTTCAATTTTTATATGTTTATATATATATATATATATATATATATATATATATATATATATATATATATATATATATATATATATATATATATATATATATGTATCACACCGATAACTCAAAAAATAATGGGCCGATTTTGATTAAATTTGGTGAAAAAATTCCTTTTACAACTGGCTTGGATAGGTTCGTTAGCCAGGAAAATCTGCCCAGGTATTCCCGGAAAATTTTGTGTTTTCTTTCGAAAAAAAAATATATCTCCGGAATTAACAAAGTAAGGGCAACCAAATTTGGCACGCAGGTTTACATCCTTAGGTAAGTTACCTACCAAAATTTAGCTATATAGGTCAAAAGACAAAAAAGTTATAGGCATTTAAAGAAAAATAAATTGGGGTTTTCCTCAAAACGTCAAAGTGGCGATTTAAAATGTCAAAATTGGCAACATTTAGGCAAATAACTTGAATCTAATACGGGCTATAGAAATAAAATGTCTCAAGAAGGATGTTTTACAAACCCTAAAGTCTTAATTTCAATCGTCATTGTCCTTCATTTTACTAAAATATTCCCAGAAAATTCATTTCAAATAGACCCTGTCTCTGATGCTTGGCAGTAGCCTTAGCTATAGAGTTTATCGTTTAATGTTATATAATTTTTGTCGAATTTTCGTAAAAAATCATTAAAGCTCAATATATCCGTTATTACTATATAAGATATGAAAAATTTTTGTATATATTAATTATAGGGTGTCTTGAGCTACATCTTAAAGTAATATTTCTACAATCACAGGATGGCCCATAAGTCGTTGGTGATACAAATTTCCATTTTTTTAAAATCAAACACGCCTTATGTTATTGCATTTTTGCATTTTCCATCGAAATATAATGCATGTTTGTAAGAAAAGAAATTCTGGACGCAGCAAGTGCGTTATGGTAGCGAATTTTGATCAAATGTTTCATATTTGAACAGCTCAATTTGCCATTAACCTATAAGGTTGACCAAGAAACGTGTTTTTTCGGGAACACTTTAAGTTTACTTTTGGAAATTTTTGTACATTTTCACACAATAAAGTTATTTTGATGAAACAAGGCACATTGTTTTTACTATATAGGTTATACTGGTAACCAAATTTGATGCCTGCTTTCTTAAAAAAGAACACACATATTTGTTATTAAAAACATTTTTATGAAAATTCACTACCATAACGCACTTGCTGCGTCCAGAATTTTTTTGTATTTTCTTTTCGTTTTTGCTCGTACGACGCCTTTTGTCGGAGACTGTGATAAACTCACTTAATCAACTGTATTTTCACTATCGTCATTTTCATTTTGTCTGTTACTTGACGGGTAGTCGTTTGTGGGTACTTGGTTAGTTCCCATTGTTTTTTTAATTGTGTTCTCGCTAATTACACTTTTATATTTAGTAATAGGCTTATTAATCTTATTACTATTCAGACTGCAGTAAGCAAATACTTGCGCTCACTTTTTGTTTTATTTTCACTTTCACTTTGTCACTTTGCTTAACTTCCTTATATATAAATATTTACCGCACTAACCTCTGGCACGTCCGTTCTGTACGAAAACTGGGTTGCGAGCATGGTAACCGCTACGCTATCTGGGCAGCCGTCAACAAAGGTTTTATTTGCGTCATACTTTAGATCGGCTCCATGCCCGGGATATTATATTCAAAGAATACATAATTAATTAATTACAGAAAATTAGGTAGTAAAATTACCATTTAAATACATCTCACGGCTGTTTTGGTCTTATATGACGTCTTATGTTTAAGTTTAAAGATAAAAGAAACTATTTTAGAATCATTTGTTTAAATTTTTGCTACATTATTATGCGACAGCATAATATATCTATGCTGCGCTAAAACTGTGTTTGAGGCCGTCAATAAAGCTACAAATATAGTGTATTTTAATAATGGATTGAATCGCCCAGTTAAATAACAATCACTTGGCAAATTTTTAATTTCATGTCGCCTGTCATTTTCCATAACTGCAGTCGAAATTTCACGATTGTGGGTTCGGGTATTACGTTTTCTGACTGATATATATTTAGTTTGGTTACCGTTGCTGTATGGTTTATACCTGCTCTATGAATTAATCTGCGCGTAGCAGTTAACTACCTTGTCTGTCAGGCATTCGACTCTAACCAGTAAGTCGTTTTAACGCATGTCTTTGGGATTTTATTTTTAATTTGGAAAAAACTGTAAATATTGTGGACCAAATTACTTAAAATTCACAACATATGTTTATTTGCACTATTTCTAGCCACATGTAAAGTCTCATTCCAGTTACTCTGATACTTACAAAAATATAGCGTTTTCAAAAAGTTTTCTCCAATTTTTTACCGGAAAAATTTGAGCATAAAGGCTGATTAACGAACTCGATCTCGGTTTTGGCCCAAACAAGATTTTTGCAAAGCTTGATTGAAATCAGTTTAGTATTTTTGAGTTATCGCTCGGATACACACACACACACATATATATATATATATATATATATATATATATATATATATATATATATATATATATATATATATATATATATATATATATATATATACAAATAAAAATTTTAACGGACCTTGGTTTCGGGTTCTAGGGACCCAAATTCACGCTCATCTGAAGAAATTTTTTCAAAAGCTTTTCATCGTGACCTCTCCATTAGCCAATTTTTCTTCATTAAAATTCGCTAATAAAGAAGAATTTACTTGGTCACGGATCATTTAACAAACCGCATTCAGAAACATATAATAAATAAAATCGAGAGGTTGAGGAACACACAGTTTTGTCTAATGTAGAAGCTTACCCTACAAACTCTTGTAATTCTATCTAGAAGAGCGTAGGGATTTCAAAACCTAAAGCTCAAAAAATTCTAATAAAACACCAATACCACCCATTCACATTTAGGATTGTCCAGCACCTTCACCCTGGGGATGATCGACGACGGGTAGTATTCTACAATTGGCATCGAGAAAGATGTGATATGGTTAGAGATTTTGCAACAAAGGTTATATGATCAGACGAAGCTCATTTTAGTAATTCTAGTATACTTAATAGGGCACAATAACAAATCCTGGTCCCAGGAAAACCAACACCAAATATTTCCCAGAAGACAGCAGAGCAAGTTTGATCAAAATTTGTCTTAATCATGTCAAACCCAGACGTCATGACGTTCAGAAATAAAATTTGTCTTGCTTTATATTAGGAACACAGATAAAATTTTATATATTTGAGGGAAACCTAATAGCCAATCGCTACGTTGAAATTTTAGAGACAGCTATACCAGAATTGCTCGATGATGTTCCTTTAGCGAATGTAAACGAAATTAATTTTCAACAGGACGAGACTCCTGCAAACTATTTTAAATCATTATAATAATTATTTATTATTGTTATTTCCACTGTATCGTGGAAAATTAGCAATAGATATATTAATGAATAGCTGTTATTAAATAATAATAACATAATTTTCTCGATTTATTGTTAGCATATAGAAATAAATAAACAGCATCATTTAGGTAAATTCTCTTTTAAAAAATCATTAATGAGGAGATCGCGACTTTTGAATTTTGAAAAAATTTCTACAAATGAGCGCTATTTAGGACCACTAGAACTCAATTCCGAAGTCGGTTTCAGACTTTATATGTTGATATATATGTATGTATGTATGTATATATATATATATATATATATATATATATATATATATATATATATATATATATATATATATATATATGTGTGTGTGTGTGTGTGTGTGTGTGTGTGTGTGTGTGTCACTCCGATAACCCAGAAACAATACGCCGATGGTGAATACCTCCCTGTTGCAAGTGGCTTGGATAAGTTCGTTAGGGAGGAGAATCTGCTCAGTTCAAATAGATTAAAAATGCTTGTTTTAATTAGATGGTCGGATTCCCCGGTCCGTCCCAGTTCTGAGCAGACCTTTAACGTATCTAATTTCGACCACGTAATTATATTGCATGTTTGTAAGAAAATAAATTCGGGACGCAGCAAGCGCGTCATGGTAGCGAATTTTTATTAAATACCAAAAATTTGAATAGCTCAATTTGCTATTAGCCTTTAAGGTTCGTTGGCCAGGAAACTAGTTTTTTCGGGAATATTTCAAGTTTATATATTTTTGTACCTTTTCAAACAATAAAGTTATTTTGATGCTATATGGTACATTGTTTCTACTATATAGGTCATACTGGTAACCAAATTTCATGCCTGCTTTCTTTTAAAAAAAACACATATTTGCTATTTAAAGATTTTTAGGAAAATTTACTACCATAACGCACTTGCTGCGTCCCGAACCTTTTTTGCATAGACTGCTGTAAAATTTTGAATGCGAATTATGAAAATTAGGATTTTTTGGTTGTTTATTAAAATAGACCCATAATGTTATATATTTTTGAGAAGATATAAAAATGCAAATTACTTTCTTGACAAATATACAGGTGTCCCATTTAAAAAAACATTGGTCAATATTTCGAAAAACTAATATTTGGAAAAAAATTACTACGCCACTAGATTCTGCGTAAGAGTTTTAAAATGTATCATTTTTACCTTTCTGACAAGTTATCACACAACTGAAATACAAGGGGTACCTGAAAATAGAATATTTTCAATATCGCCCTGTAGCCCGAAGACTACGAGTGCTATGGCAATTTGGTTGACGGCATCTTTCGTTTCACAAAAGAAGTAGCTAAAGTTTGGAAAAATCGTTACAAAACTCAACTTTCTAGGTTTATAGAAAATTGAGGTATGGAAAATTTGAAGCATTTAATGAAAATTCGCTACCATAACGCACGTGCTGCGTCCCGAAATTTGTTCTTGTTTAAAATTTCAGATTTTGCTCTGGTCATGTCATAGTCAAAAAGTTATGAAAGTTATTCACCGAAACCTACCCACATGAGTTTTTTAAGTTAAAGCCAAGGTCAAATTAATTTTGGGAAAGTATCGTATTAAATAGGAAACTGATAATATTAATACACAGGGTGTGCCAATTAAAACTTCCCACCTGGAGAATATAAGAGTTTAAAAAAAGGGAAAAAAGCCGAGACCCGTCCATTTTGTTTACAAGGGGGAACATGATGGCGTAAGTTGTGGTCTCTTGTAACCTACCCTTTAGGCAGGTCCATAAAGACCATTAAATTTTAAACGGTTGTATTGAGTGACCCCTCATTTTAAAACTTTCTTAATCATACTCACGACAACAAACTACTTTTTAAATATTGGTTTGGATATTGCAATAAAATAATCAATTAGAATAAGTCAACATATCAATGAAGGAAATAATTGTTATTTAATTAAATGTTCAAATTGTTTTCCCTGCAATTCCATGAAATAATAGTATCTTTGCCTCATTTCCAAAAGAATATTTCGACGCGTTTCGGATGTTATCTGACGACATTCTTTAACAATTCGCTGAAGAAGCTCCTCAAGTGAGTTTAGTCGTGTTGCGTAAATTTTCGACTTCAAATTTTCACATAGAAAAAAGTATAAGGGTATTAAATCTGGCGATCTGGAAGGCCACTCAATTGAACCTCTGCGTCCTATCCAGTGATTGGGAAAGTTGTGATTGAGAAAATCACGTATAGCTGCGGCATAAAATAGTGGAGCACCATCCTGGTGAAACCACACATGCTCTTCTGCCAAAGCGTTGTCAACTTCCACAATCGTGAGGTAGATATGCGTTTCCAGTAGATCCAGATACATGTTTCGATCCAGATTTCTCGGGAGGAAGTAAGACCCTATAAGGTGGTCTTCCAATATGCCCACCCAAACATTCAATTTCTCTGGAAGCTTCGTATGAGTTTCCCAAAAAATGCTTGGTTTTTCATCACTGCAGCAGCGGCAATTATGACGGTTGACTTGGCCATCCAGTTGGAACGTACATTTACAGGAAAAATAGGTTAAATACATTATGTACGACCTGTTCACGTTGATGTTTGCAAACCATCGAGTTTCCCAAAATTTATGCATTAAATCCAAGACGTACCGATGCGAAGTGTTTTGGTGAATTTTCGTAGAAAAAATTCACCAATAGGGAGATCCCGACTTTTGAATTTTGACATTTTTGCAAATGAGCGCGAACTAGGACCCCTAGAACTCATATCCAGGGTCAGTTTCAATTTTTATGTTTTTTTTTTATCTCAAAAAATAAAAAAAGCTATGACAACCAAATTTGGTAGGTAGGTTTACAATATAAAAGGTATACTACATACCAAAATTTATATTTCTTTGTTACAAGAAAAAAAAGTTATGATACAATATTTTGTGCCAGATCATTTCTATGAAAATCCACTACCATAACGCACTTGCTGCGTCCAGGCTTTTTTCTCAGGATCACGATCATTAAACATCTGTGCTGCCCGTCATGCACAGTTGTCATTCTGGTAGAACAAACTAATTTCCACATTTTCAGCAATTGTACAAACTATTTTCACGAATTCGAATTCAATCAACTTTACGGGATATTTACTTGCCTCGTTGGAAGTTAAACAGGTAAGAAAGTCGTATTGACAAAGTTTATTAAGAGATAAACGAAAAATTATAAAAGGAAATATTTTTATCGAGAATTTGTTAAAAACAAGTCGTCAGATAACGCCCGAAATGCTTCGAAATGTTCGTTCGGGAGTGGAGGAAAGATTTTTTAATTGTCTGGAAGTGGGGGGGGGGGGGGGACAATGTGAACATTTAATTACATAATATTATTTCATTCACTGGTATGTTATCTTTTTTCTTTATTTGATGATTATATTGCCATATCCAAACCAATATTTGAAAAGTCGTAAACGGAACTGAGAAAGATTTAAAATGAGGTGTCACTCAACATAGGGTACTATTTAAAATTTAAGGGTACTTGACGCCCCTGTCTAAGTGGTAGGTTCCAAGACACCAAAAGTTACGCCATCATGTGTCCTTCAAAACAAAGTCGACGCGTCTCGGCTTTGTTCTTCTTTCTCAATCCTGATATTTTTCAGGTGGGAAGTTTTAATTTGCACGACCTGTATAGAAGTCGCCCTTACCATAACAGGAGAAGCCGTACCACTGCCATCTGTTGTGGACTCAAAAGACGGGATGCCGTGGAACGAAACCTTCTTCACTGGTGTAGGACTCCTTTTCGGTGACTTCAAAATACTTGCTGGACGCTCCGTTTGATTCTCTTCTACTACAACTATTTCTGCAGGTATCTGTGAACTTGTAGACTCTTCATTTGTGGTTTGGCTTTCAGTAATTTCGTTATTTGCTTTCTTAGCTTCTGCGTGCTTTCCTTTCAGATGTTGTATTTTATTATTCGTTTCATGAATAGCTTTCTTCAGTCCATCAACTTCAGCCTTCTTTAAGTCAAGTTTGAATTTTTCATTTTTGACCAAAGTTCCCTGATCCTCGGACTTTTGGTTCATGTAGTTCAGCGCTGCGTTCTGAAAAGCAATTTTCTTTTCATTGTCCTCTAATATGTTTTCATATCGTTTTTGTTCGTCTTCAAATGCACATTGCTTGGACTCCAGTTCTTCTAGAAGACGTTTCAATTCAGTAGCCGCCTGTGCTTTTTTCTGTTCCAAAGAATTCAATATTTCTTGTTTAATCGCCTTGGCGTGGTTAAGTTTTTCAATAAGTAGTGACTTTCTATTTTGTTCTGTTATAAGACTCATTTCTTCGTTTTTAATGAGAGGATGCAACTCAGAATTCTTTGACATCTGAGCCATCTTGTTTTCTTGGCAGGTAAGTAGTTTGTTCTTAAAAGTATCGATTTCCTAAAACAAAAATAAGAACCGTTGACATCCAACATTTACCAAATTCTGCCGCTATGGTTTTGTTAAAACTGAAACTCTCTAAAAGAAACAGAAAAAAATGATGCGTGACTTACACTTTTAAGTTTTTGATTTGCGTCATTCACCGATTCAATTTCTTTTTGCAGTTTCACTAAGTGTTGACTCTTTTCGTTTAGTATTATCTTTAAATCTTCAATTTTTATTTTACGTTCCAAATTATTAGCTTCGAATTGTTTTACTCGAGCAGCAAAATCGTCTTTAACAGACTGATGTTTTACCTTTAGCTGATCAAGTGCCGATTCCTTATTTGTTATTAATTGCATTGTGTTACTGATAATATCTTCAGTTTCCTGGAGCTTGCGTTTTGCATCCTCGTAACTGAAATCATTATTTTGGTAATTATTACTAAATTAGAAATTCTTTTTTTTTATTACGCACATTTACGAACATTGGTTTGAAACACATTTAATGTTAACCAATTAGGAGACTTTTACACTTTTACTAAAAAAATATTGCGACTGGCAGCAAAGTACACAATTAGGATACTCTGGATAGACTTTGACACATAAATGCGGGAGAATGCAAGTTATGAAGATGAGAGCAAGTTATTATTGTCTTTATAAAACAGATCGTGAGACCAATATGTCTTGAAGACATCAAGAATTTAAACTGCTGTACCACAAAATGAGTGTTAACTTGCTTTCTGAATAGCTAAAGATAAATTGTCTCTAGAAATATGTTCGCTAAGAGAGCATTCCAAAGTTACGAGCTTTAAAAGGAAGAGGGGTTCGAAGCGAACTCTTCGACAATTTGGGACTAAAGGCGTGTATTGTTTGGCTAGAACCAGCAATTTCTGACGAGCAAAGTCTATAATATTATCAACAGAAAATACATCCAAACAATAAAGATTAATATTGATACCTAATTCCCACTTCGGGTTCTTTCTGTACTGCGCATATGGTTGCGTATGTACATTTAGTTCAGAATCGCCCTGTATATGGTATTATTTTTTCTTGCTTAACATGGTCATATGTTTACCCTATTGTTGTATCCGCAGGTCACTAGCTTTATAATTGTCTCACGTTAATACAACAAATTACAAAAAGCATTTTTCGCTCTTTAAAAGAAGACTATGCTTCCTTGAGGCTAGTATCGAGGCGCTTACTTACCCACTTACGTCATCAACAATTATAGAGTGTAAGTTCTAAAGGGTCTAAGTGCCAAAAACATAGAACAAAGACAATTGAATAAAACTCTCTCTGTAATTAGTAACCAGAATTTCTTTTCAGCTACATTTTTTTCATGTGAGTCAATTGATTAGAAGTCAGATTATTGAAAAGAAGTAAGAAATAAAATTAATTTTGACTACAAAAAATTTAAAAAAGGGTTTTCGTAAAAGGATCTAAGTGCCGCATTACATATTGATAAATAGGTCTAAGTACCTGAATATCATTTTAAACAAAACTACAAGTTTGAAGAACTGAAAGGTTTTATTGCAAAACAGCTAAACTCAAATTCGAAATACAAAAAAATTTTAGTTATAGATAACTAGAAGCTATAAGAAATAGTTTTATAATACACAAGATCACACTAGGTAACCTCTATAACTCCAGAGGTTTTCTTAATAAGGTTTTCATAAAAACTGTAATGTTTCAGTGGGATGTAATCTTGAATGACTCTCAAATATTTCAGTTTTGCAGTGGTTATGCGATTTTTACACTCCAGGAGAGGTATTTGGAATGAACAAATATCCTGAATACGTTTTGTTTTCTTTACTACATTGCATATTGTCCAACTTTCAACTTCACTGTAGGTTTTCTTTATTTTAACATGTCCAGGATCTTCTGATGTAATTCGAATCCAAGAGACTTGAGAAATCTGTAGGCTTGAAGTATTTATAAATACATCCGCGAACTTTTGCAGATCCTTGAAATCACTTTCAGTCAAGTTTACGACATCAAATGGATTTTTGTGACGAGCTTCTTTTATCGTCATCTCTATATCTTATGGTACAAATAACTTACAAACTCGCTTGCGCTTTTCTTTTTGAGCAAAGTCTGCATCGCATGGGAGATACGAATAACCACTTACTAAGGATTTCTGGTCAATCTGTCTAGACCTTCCTATGTAAACTAAATATATGAGTATCATAAGGAGCATCCGATTTTTATTCTGACCAATACAGTTATCACTCAATATGACTAGTTTACTTTTTGTTGCGAACTTATTTTCTGAGAGAGGAATTTTCAGGAGTGCAGATCCAATTTCACAACCTCCACTTCCTGTTATCGACTCGTTCAAAAGGCACATAAAGGCACTATTGGTGTCGGCCAAATGTATGCCCAAGTTGTAACACGAAAGATGACGACAGTAAAACATGTCACTATGAGTAAGGGTAGGTATAAAGATCACCTGCTCCAAATCTATTGAAATTACTATGCTGTCGGACGTTGGTTGTTGTGAGTCAATGCTATCATTTTTAAACTGTTGTCTGGTATGTCCAGCTTTCCTCTTATGTAATTCAAGTTTAATTTTATAAGATATTTGTTCTTCAACAGTGCTTGCCTTTATTTTGGCATGAAGCAGATCACAAGTTGAGCATGAGTCTGAATAGTATCTGTAATTTACTGATGTGGCAGGGTATTTTTTTAATGCGATAAACATGCGATTTATGTTTAAGTCTGGACTAAGAAATTCTTTTTGAGATTTCTGTCGGCTATAGTGGTTCTCATCTCTCAGAAAGCTATTAATGTGCTCAATGACGATTTCTTTCGTTTCCTGGGTGTATTTTCTTGGCTTATTCGCTCGACCTCTGGTGTCTTCATAAATACTATTGCCAGTTTTTGTTTGTTTATTAAAACCTGAGATAACGCAAAAGTTTTAGTAAACGTATTGCGACAAACTTGAATATGTTCCCCTTTGCCAATAGGCGTGGCATAAAAAAAAGTCACTTTGCGGGGCTTTGCTCAGGGTATTTCCCATGACGTCTTCGGCTGACATTACCGATTTGTATTAATCCAAGTACGTAGGTCTTCTGTTTTATAGGATCAGCTATTTTATGAAAATCCTTGAATGGGGCTTGTATTTGTTGCATAGGAATGGATTTGCAATGTAACTTACAGCGACAATCAACCTAAAAATATAAAGTGAAGATAGTAACCTAACCTAACCTTAATATCAACCATAGGAAACTTACAGATTCAAGAGGTTGCTTAGCAGGTTTTATATCCCCTCGATACGTGGTATACTCTAACCCACCTGCCCTTAATCGTTTTCGTTCACTTTTTATACTTTCCGAATCCTTTGACCTCATTTTCTTTCCATTTTTATCTAAAAATGACACTACGGCACTTAGACCCTTTAGAAATAATTTATTCTCGCACATGCGGCTAGCGCCATCTTTTACTCATCAGCTGAACATGTAAATACACTGCTGGCACTTACAACTTTTGCAGTCTTATTAGGTATGGCACATAGACCCTTTATATATATATATATATATATATATATATATATATATATATATATATATATATATATATATATATATATATATATATATATATATATATATATATATATATATATATATATATATATATATATATATATATATATATATATATATATATATATATATATATAACTTTCAATATTGGCACTTAGACCCTTTAGCACTTACACTCTTCAATTGCTAACGAAGAGCATTACTAGCCAGTTATCGACTTGCATATCGCATTGTAAAAACGAGTAAGTCACATACACTTACTGAAGATTTAATTTTAATAGCATCTATTGATATGCTGCAAATATAGATTGGTGAAAATGAAGCTATAAAATTAAAAACAATACATCTTTTCAATAATATTATCCAAAGGAGAGTAAGTAACACCGCAAAAGATATTCGAGCAGTAATTGATGAAAATATTAATTGATATTCAGGTACTCATCGAGGACTATTATTAAAAAATTGGTGAGAAATCGCCCGGAACTCGAAATTTGTGCCAAATACAGAACCCACCAGAACATTGTGAGGTGTACGACAGTAATTCAGTGCGGAACCAGGTAGTATCTTGTCGTGACAGCTCCAAATAACACAAAATGTTATAAAATAGAGACTGTGTACAAGCAACTAATAATTTTGTAAATTGTCAGCGCTGGCCCATTTCTTCCATAATATAGGGACAGGAACCCACATTCAAAAACTTATGTTTGAGAAATATGCACCTAAGTCGCAGTAATATTTTTCACTTAGTAATTGAGTAGCTTGTATATTAAGACGTAATAATTCATCTACGATGCAAGGGGTAAAAATAAAGCTCCAAATAAATCATTTCTGTTCATTTTGTAAATCATCTCGCGACCCCAGTTCCCTAACGCAACCTCCCAGGGGTCGCAACCGACTCTTTTGAAACCATTGATCTAGATGACCTGAGAGCGCGCATTCTTGGTGTAGCTAAAGCAGTGAGGTAAACAAAATTGTAAATGTTAGACGTTCATTTTTGAAAAGACTCGATTTATGTTTTGAAAACAATGGAAACCATTTTGAACATTTATTTTAATATGTATGATACTTTTGACTATGTTTCTTTCATTTATGGGGCCACTGTGATTTTATTATTAGGCTGACAATAACATAAATAAAATTTCCACTATTTGTATGCCGAATACTTAGTAGATATAAAAAATACAGCCTTCTATTTAAAAGAAAAGGGTTGGTTGTTACCTTGTTACCCAGGCGACAATTGAAGCTGTCGAAAACTTCCAGGGTCACACAACTGTTGTTCCCATTATTCCAAATATATGCCGGGCCCTTTACAGTGTAATGATAAAGTTTGGAACATAATTCATAAATGCATTATTTAATTTTTTCAAGAAAAACACTCGGACAGTTTAATTTTACCTTTTCAATTGCCAACTTATAACGTAAAAATTACAATTATGACGTCACCTATTTCTGACTGATGACGTCATCATAAGTTTTGTTAAATAACAACCATATTTTTTGCTGCTTTTTCATAGACATGATGAAAAAAAATTTGTACCTGGCAAAACATTTTTTTTAATTGCATTATTTACTTACTAAATTGAAACGTATATGTAATAAGAAACAAGGAATATTTGTTACCGTTTTTATTTAGGACGAGCTTTCTTTAGAATGATGAGGTTTTACTTCACTTTTCTAAAGTAATGAACACTTGATTTTGTGATTTTTGATAAGTTGTCATGTAGCTATTTGACCCGTGGAACAAAACGTAAATTTAAAATCAATTTATTTAACAACACTCGTAATAATTTATTGATTATTTGCTGTTATCAGTATTTAGTTATCGGACTTTTATCATAGTATGGCTTTGTAATTCAGTGAATAAAGACAATACTGTTAAATCGTGAATTAATTTTAATTATTACCTGCCGTTTAAATTTATTAATAGTCTTAGTGGTAAAGTGTAAATAAGTGCTTAAAGTGATCAATTCGAATTTGAATTTAACAAAAATGGCAAGTTTAACCGGAGGGGAAAGAATAGAGATATTAATAGTGATTGGTTATGGCGACAGACGTAGAAGTCATCAGGAAGCATGCGAGTTATTTAACCAACAACATCCTGATAGACCGCCAATCGCAAGATCTACAGTAAGTAAATTGGTTGCCAAATTCACAGAAACGGGATCCGTAAAAGATTTGTCTCGACAAGGTTGACCTCGCGTAGGTAAAGAAATAAGATTGGATGTATTTCTTGAATCTGAAGAAAATCCACACTATTCTATGAGGCAACTAGCCCTAAATAACAACGTGGACCAACCTTTAGTGGTAAGTTATTCAAGGAAGAGAACTATCATCCTTACAAAGTGCAATTGATCACAAGTTAAACGATGATGATTCAGACCACGGCGCCGTTTACAGTTTTGTGCACAATTAATGTTTTGCTACGATAAAGATCCCAATTTTCTTAATAACATGCTCGTTTGTGATGAAGTCACTTCTTGCCTGAATTGGACAGTAAATCGTCCAACTGAAGATATTGGTACGGGAAAATCCTCATTGGACTCAAGACTCCCATAGTCAACGTCATGGCAGAGTGAATTTATGGATGGGAATAATCGGACGGCGTTTCGTAGGGCCTTGCGTTTTTCAAGGACATCTTACAGCAGCACATTACCTAAATTTCTAGCAACTGGATTTAGTGCCAACTCTGGCAGTAATTTTTCCAAACAATTGCTAGGCAGATGTGCCCCATCTAAAGAATTGGTTTTGGTGTAGACGTTTGTCAATATCTAGATACCACATCTCCTGAAAAATGGATAGGGCCTCGAGAAGCAATTGAGTGGCCACCGCGTTCCCCAGGCTTGACTCATCCCTTGATTTTTTTCTGTTGGGTTATTTAAAATGGAAAGTTGTTTCAACAGACCAAATAATTTGAAGAAGCTACAGCAAAGAGTTGGCGCTGAAGTGGAGTAAATTCGTACTGACATTGTTGAGCGCAGTTTTCAAAGTGTTTGCGCTCGTATCGGCCAATGCCAAATGGTAGTGGGAGAACAATTTGAACATTTTCGCTAAATTTTGTTTGTTTTCCGTGGTTCAACACTTTGTTCCATTAAATTTACGTTTCTATTTTTTAAGTAAATAATGCCATTTTTTCAAAAAATTGTTATTTTAGTACCAATTTTTTTTCAGCATCATTAAATAGTAAACAGATCTATGAAAAAACAGCACGTAATTTTTACGTTAAAAGTTGGCAACTGAAAAGATTAAATTGGCCTGTCCGATCGTTTTTATTGAAAAAAAAATTAATAACGCATTTATATAAATTATGTTACAAACGTTATCATCACATTGGATAATACTCACTATAGACACTATTATAGATATGTTTATTATACATAAAAGAACTTACCCATTTTTAACTACTTCTTGATTCTTTTTAACTTCTTCATAGCCTTCACTATGCAATTGTTGCTCTTTTTTGTGTAAAATTTTTAGCTCATCTAAATGGTGTGACAGTTTTAATAATTCCGCAGATTTTTCCTGCTTTTGTTTTAAAACTACATCAAGGCTCTCTTTTAGCTTTTCAACTTTCTCTTTATTCTCATTGTAATTAGTTTTAGACTCGTCAAGCTGTATATTTAGCTTGCTAATCTGTTCTTTTAACTTAGAATTACCTGACTCAATTTCTTTTATTCCGGATGGAACGAATGCACAAGCCTTATTTAGAATTTCTTCTATTTGTTGTTTTTTATCATTTATTTGTCCTTCGTATTTTTTCTTCATTTCTAAGATATTGCTACTAAGTTGCAAAATGTTTTTATGAAGAGGTATTACCTGCGAATTGTTTAAAAGTGTTGACTGACTTTGAACAAATTCATTAACACTTCCTACTATTTCTTTTGTGGCAAGTAGTTGCTTACAAGCCTGGTTTATGTGTAGCTTATCTGCCATTAAAGCAGTTTCGTAGTTTTTATTTACTTGCATTTGCTCACGGATTTTGTTTTGCAGCTCAAGTCTTTCTAAATGCTTTCTTTGTATTTCTTCGCCGATTGATTGTATAGTGGCCTCTTCATTTGCCTAAAACAATTACATTTTAATAGATAAAGTAAACAAACGTAGAGTTAAAGCTCATTTTTAGCATTATTTTAATCGTTGCCTTTAGCATATTGTACAGACTGGTTCAGAATAAAGCCACACAGACGAGCTGTAGATGATTCCTGGCATCAAAATATTGGGATAAAGCCAACTGTACTCCGTGCAAAAGTAAAAATTAAAAGAGATACAGGATGTTAAAATGAGAATTTTAATTTGGATTTTATGTGATAACCATAAAAGTGTTTGGTCTTAAAAATTGGTACAGATACGTTTTAGTGAATTTTCTTTAAAAAAAAATTCACTAATGAGATCCCGACTTTTGAATTTTGAAAAAAATCCTTCAAATGAGCGCTAATTAGGCCCCCTAAAACACATATTCGGGGTCAGTTTCAATTATATATTTATATATATATATATATATATATATATATATATATATATATATATATATATATATATATATACATACATATATATGTATGTATGTATGTATCACACCGGTAACTCAAAAAATAATAGGCCCATTTTGATAAAATTTAGTGAATACCTTCCTTTTGCAAGTGACTTGGATAAGTTCGTTAGCCAGGAAAATCGGCCGACGTTTTCCCAGAAAATGTTGTGTTATATCTCTATAGGTAAATTACCTACCAAAATTTCGGGCTGTAGGTCAAAAGACAAAAAACTTATGAGCATTTAAAGAAAAATAAATAGTTTCCTCAAAACGGTCAAAGTGACAATTTAAAACGTCAAAATTGGCAACATTTAGGCAAAGAACTTGAATCTAATACGAGCTATGGAAAGAAAATGTCTCAAGAAGAATGTTTTACAAACCCTGAAGTCAAGTTTCAACCGTCAGTGTCCTTTATTTTACTAAAATGTTTCCAGAAAATGCATTTCAAATAGACCCTTTCTCTGAACCTTGGCATTAGTCTTAGCTATAGAGTTTATCGTTTAATGGTATATAACTTTTGTCGAATTTTCGTAAAAAATAAATAAAGCTCAATATATCCGTTATTATACAAGATATAAAAAAAATTGTATACATAATTATAAGGTGTCTTGAGCTAGGTACATCTTAAAAAATTATTTCTACAATCACAGGCTGGCCCATAAATCGTTGGTGATATAATTTTTTTTAGTCAAACAGGCCTTATGTTATTGCATTTTTGCATTTTCCATCGAAATATAACGCATGTTTGTGAGTAAAGAAATTCTGGACGCAGCATGTGCGTTATGGTAGCGAATTTTGATTAAATGCTTTATATTTGAAAAGCTCAATTTGCTATTAACCTATAAGGTTGACCAAGAAACGGATTTTTTCGGTTACATTTTAAGTTTACTTTCGGACATTTTTGTACGTTTTCAAACAATAAGGTTATTTTGATGAAACATGGCACATTGTATTTACTATAGATGTTAAACTAGTAATCAAATTTGATGCCTGCTTTCTGAAAAAACACACACATATTTGCTATTAAAAACATTTTTATGAAAATTCACTATGATAGCGCACTTGCTGCGTCCCGAAATTTCTTTGGTATAAAAGTGTATTTAGTGTATATAATTTTACAGTGTGTATAATAAACTGGTCTTGCTTGTGCTTGTAATATATATATATATATATATATATATATATATATATATATATATATTATATATATATATATATATATATATATATATATATATATATATATATATATATAAATGAAATAAGATAACATTCTAAACACTATTATTATCTATAATAGCCGTAATCTAAATTGACGGTTTGTTCACCCCTTCATTTCCTTTGCGCATGCATCTTGTGATCCGATCGCTTATTAACTTGAGCTTTGCTCACGACACAAGATTAACCAAAATAATTTATATCTCCTGAGTTATTGAAAGAAAAAAAATAATTATTTAGACATTTGATAAAAAAAGATTTTGGTACCACTGTAGGTCGCAGCGGAAGGCATACGATCAAAATATTTATGTTAAACAAGATCTAAGAAATGTTATAGATAAATATTATGTTTTCTTGGGCTATATATATATATATATATATATATATATATATATATATATATATATATATATATATATATATATATATATATATATATATATATATATATATTGAGTAAGAAAATGGATAGATCCCATTTCTATGCTAATTTTCGCTACCAGAACGCATTTGCTGCGAAAAGACATTTTTTATTCTTCTCATTGGGCTATTAGAGGATGGGATTGCAAAGTACTTATGTTACAAGGATTTTATTAGACAGGAAGAAGTCATAAGACCAGTCACCTTTCCAGGAACTGACTGTAGGCTATTATACCTAACTACAATTAAAAAAGTCTGGACACAGCAAGTGCGTAATGGTAGTGAATTTTCATTAAAATCTTTTTAATAGCAAATATGTGTATTTTTTAAAGAAAGCAGGCATCAAATTTGGTTACCAGTATAACCTATAGCCTATATAGTAGAAACAATGTGCCATGTTTCCTCAAAATAACTTTATTGTTTGAAAATGTACAAAATTTTCCGAAAGTAAACTTAAAGTGTTCCCGAAAAAACCGGTTTCTTGGTCAACCTTATAGGTTAATAGCAAGACCGGAATACTGGGTGTTCTGATCAAAGTCTATTAAATATTACAAACATATAAACGAATGGTGTGTATCACTTGAGAAGCTGTGGATTGGATTGTTAGTTGTTAAAAGAAAGTCATTTATATGGAAAAGAGGAAGTGTGAGAGTCAATACTGAATCCTGTGGAACACCCGCCATAATCTCTAATTATTATCTAACACAACACAATAGACAGCAATACGCAAAGAGCGCTTCTTAAGAAACCTATAAGTATATATCCATAGGCATAGTTTCGAAGGCAATCCTAAGGATGGAAGTTAATTAAGCACTGTCTCATGCCAGGCCAGATGGAATGCTTTAGGTAATATCCAATAAAAGTGCATTACTATCTCCAAATATTTTGAGAGAAGAACTCCTAATATGATTGACGGCGGCGTATGTCAGAAATAGAACCAGTAAGGTTGTGACGAAAGCCGTATAGGTAGCATCCACTTTGGTGACAAGGCCACCGCATTGCCACCATAATTCGATGACAAGGCGGCATCGCTCTTAAACTGTGATGATAAAGATGTTACACATATTATGGGCATTATATAAAAATTTTTGAAAGTAAACTTAAAGTGATCCCGAAAAAACCGGTTTCTTGGTCAACCTTATAGGTGAATGGCAAATTGAGCTATTCAGATTTAAAGCATTTAATGAAAATTCGCTGCCATAACGCACTTGCTGCGTCCAAAATTTCGTTTCTTACAAACATGCATTATATTTCGATGGAAAATACCTAAATGTAATTATATAAGGCGTGTTCGATTAAAAAAAAAAGAAAATTTATATCAGCAACGACTTATGGACCAGCCTGTAATTGTAGAAATATTTTTTAAGATGTAGCTCAAGACACACTATAATTAATGTATACAAAAGTTTTTTTCGTATCTTGTATAATGACGGATATATTGAGCTTTATTGATTTTTTACGAAAATGGGACGAAAATTATATATTATTAAACGATAAACTCTATAGCTAAGACTACTAAAACTACCAAAACATCAGAGAAAGCGTCTATTTGTAATGAATTTTATAGAAATATTTTAGTAAAATGAAGGACAGTGACGGTTGAAGCTATGACTTCAGGGTTTGTAAAATATCCTTTCTGGGACATTTTCTTTCCATAGCCCGTATTGGTTTCAGGTTCTTTGCCTAAATGTTACCAATGTTGAATCGCGACTTTGACGTTTTGAGGAAAACCCCAATTTATTTTTCTTTAAGTGCCTATAACTTTTTTGTCTTTTAACTTACAGAGCTACATAAT